>JAJHZJ010000397.1:2134547-2707047 GCA_023548195.1 Bettongia penicillata ogilbyi | reverse complement strand
GAGAGATAATAAGTTCCATTTTGGACACGTTGAGTTTATGATTCCTATGGAACGTCTCACCATTGACTTCTTCAACCAGATTTCATTATATAGCCTGATGTCAAGGCTCTTCACTCTCCCCACTGTCCTTTTCTGGATACTCTTCAGCTTCTTGGTGATGACACTCAGGACTATACAGAGTATTCCAGATGAAATCACCTAGATGGCTTAGTGCATAGAGTGATGCATCTAGAGTTAGGAAGACCTGAGTTCAAATCCATCCTCAGTCATGTACTGGTTGTGTGACCTTGGGGAAGTCACTCAATCTCCATTTGCCCCAATTTTCTCTACTGTAAAATGGGACTAATAATAGCACCTACCTCCCAGGGTTGCTATAAGGATCAAATGAGATATTATTTGTAAAGTGTTTAACACAGTACCTGGCACAGTATTATTGTTGTTGCTCAGCTGTGACTAATTCTTCATGGCCCCATTTGGGGTTTTCTTGGCAAAGATACTGGAGGAGTTTGCCATTTTCTTCTCCATCTCATTTTAGAGATGAGGAAACTGAGGCAAACAGGGTTAAGTGACTTGCCCAGGGTCACACAGCCAGGATGTGTCTGAGGCAAGATTTGAACTCAGGTTTTCCAGAGTCCAGGTCCAATGCTCTATCCACTTTGCTGCCTAGTCACTCCCTTGGCACATAATGGGTGCTATATAAATTCTGTCATCATCATCACTATTGTTTTATTTGCCTGTATCCAAGTCATTGGTAACAATGTTAAGTGGGAATGGCATTGTGACATAGTGGATAATGAGGGATAATGAGGTGGCCTCACTCAGGAAGACTTGGGTTCAAGTCCTAACCTCTGACATACACTGACTGCATGACCCAGAGTAAGTCCCCTAACCTCTCAGTGCCCCCAGGCAGCTCTCTAAGGCTGAACAAAGAAGATGTGGCGAAAGTGCTGTTCTGCTTTGGTAGAACATTTGTCATGAGCTCCTTGCACTGACTAAATAACTGGTCTGATTCTTCTCAAAATGTCAGAGCATAAAGCCAAGCACAGATCCTGGGAGCACTCTACTGGAGACAGCTTTGCAGGTGAATTTAAAAAAAAACCAACCTGTGTTTCCATCCATAGAGAGAACCTCCAGTGTGAAAACCTTTTCTGCCAAGGCAGTCAGTGCCTTCTCTGCGCCTTCTAGCTTGGAAGATCTTCCTGAGTCACTGAGAATGTGGCAGGGGCAGAACTGGATGCAGGTCATCCTAACTCTGAATCCTGCTTTTTATCCACGATTATTTGCATCCTGCCATCCAAGTGAAGCTGATTCAGGAACAATATTTAGGTCCTGATTCCACTTTACTTTTGTTGGGCTATCCGTGAATAGAAATAGGTCCATAAATGAAAGCTATTATATTCTGCTAACAATAACGCCTAGTAGACGCTGCTTCCTCTAACTCTTCCTGCTGGGTCTAGTCTTGGCTGCTAATGTGGCATCATCTCTCCCCAGGCTCCTTCTCCTCTCACCCTTAACCCCTGCCTTCTTCCCAGGAGCTGGCAGACCTCAAACATGTGCATACCAAGCTGAAGAAGCAGTACCAGGAAAAGATGGCGGAACTGGCCCATGCAAACCGGCGGGTGGAGCAACATGAGGGTGAGGTCAAGAAGCTGAGGCTACGGGTGGAGGAACTGAAGAAGGAGCTGGCCCAAGCTGAAGATGAGGTGACGGGGCTGGCACTGTGGTTTGGCAGTGCTGCCGGTGATGAAGATAATAATAGTGATGATGGCTGATTGTGTGTGTGTGTGTGTATATGTATATATGGCTTTATCTGCATGTGTATATATATATATGTATGTATACATACACACACACGTATATATGGCTTTATCTGCATGTGTATATATATGTATATATACATACACACACACATTTATATGGCTTTATCTGCATGTGTATATATATATGTATATATACATACACACACACATACATATATATGGCTTTATCTGCATGTGTATATATATATATGTATATATACATACACACACATATTCACATATATATGGCTTTTCTGTATGTGTATATATATGCACATATATGTGTATACATATGTACACATATGGCTTTATATGTGTATATATACACATGTATTGCATTGTGTATGTGTGTATATATTTGACTTTATGATTTCTAAATTGCTTTATCTTATATATATATAAAATGATATATCTATATATCTTTAGCATATATCTTGGCTCATTTGATCCTTCCAATAACTGTGGAAAGAAGGTGCCATTGTTATTCCCATTTTACAGATGAGAAAACTGAGGCTGACATAGGTTAAGTGACTTGCCCAGATAGTCAAGATCTGAAAAAGTATTTGTACTCAGGCCTTGCCTACTTCCAGGTCCAGTAGTCTCTCCCCTAGGACATCAGATGGCCAGACAGGGGTCTCTGAAGGACTAACAAAGTTGCGAGTACACTTTACATTTATTATTTCATTAGCACAATTCTATATGGTAGGTGCTATTATCATTTCCATTTTACAGATAAAGAAACTGGGACTGAAAAAGCCGAGTGACTTACCCTAGGTCACATAGCTAGTAAGTATCTGAAGGCAGGATTTGAACTCATGACTCCACCTAATCACCTAGTAGCACAGCCCTAATGCTGGGGTTCTGTGCTATACCCTGTGGGATATAGAGATAAGGAAGGTATGGCCCCTGCCCTCAGGGAATTTCCCATCTAGAAAGAAAGTTGAGATACAGACATATAAAAAGTGAACCAATAATACTATAGGGATGGCTCATGTAGTGGAAGAAGCATTGGGCAGTAGAGCTGTCATCAGATTCCAATTTTGACCCATGATTGATGAGTAGCCTCGAGCAAGTCACGACCTCTCTAAGCCTCAGTTTCCAAAGAAAAATAATCTTTGCACCATCTGCCTCACAGGACTATTGTAAGAAAATTGGTTATATTCTAATATAAATTTAGAATATTTATTACATAATATATTGGTTAAATTATAGTACAAATATATTATAATACAAAAATATGAATTCTCATTATTAATGCCATTACTGATGGTTGTAGTTGTTTAAAAATGATGATGATGATGTTAAGCAGTATAGGTAGAGTAACAGATGGGTGGGAATGAGTGGTTATAGGCTGTAGGAGTTCATGGGAAGGAGGGATGGCTGTGAGCTGAGGGGGTAGGGTGGGGACAAAGATGGCTGCATGGAGGAGGTAGGGATAGGCCTTGAAGGATGGCTGGGATTTGGAAAGGCAGAGAGGAAGGGGAAAGACAGACAAAGCTGAGGATTTGGGTGGAGGGAGCTGTGAATGTGACCAGCAGCCCTGGATCATCCTCTTGTGGAGGGGTAGGAGGGGAGGCGGATGGGAGCATGGGAGGGTGATGACTGCTGTCTCCACCCATAGCTGGATGAGGCCCATAATCAGGCTCGGAAGCTGCAGAGGTCCCTAGATGAACAAACAGAGCATAGTGAGAATCTGCAAGTGCAGCTGGAGCATCTGCAATCGAGGTATGTATGTGAGGCCTTGGTGGGGGTGGGGGGAGAACAGGAGCCTGGTGGGGCCCTCTGAAAGTCACCTTTCCCATTAACAGAGTGGTTACACCCAAATTTCCTATGGTGCCTCAGTGGTTCAGAGAAGACTCACTGGATTCAGGCCCAGGGGATCCTGGGAGATTTGGCAAGCAGCAGAGGGTTTCCCATGCTTGGCTTGGTCGGACAGTCTTTACCATGAACCGGCCTGCCACAGTGCATATAACCTGGAACAGGGCATTTAGGAGAAGACTCAGCTCCTTCATATATGGGGGCAGGATCCTGTTGTTGACCAGACAGGAAGGGAAAGGGGCCAGAGAGAAGTGCCCTGAGAAAGGAAGAGGATGGGGATGGGGGAAAGACTTGGAGGACCAGGAAGAAGCCTGCACAGCTGGAAAAGTAAGGATTGAAATTTGGGGAAGGGGGGGGACCCAGGAGCAATGAGAAGAACAGGAAGGACACATATCAAAGGCAGGAAACGGGGGTGGAAGGGTTAAGGAAGAGTGGGGTCTGGAGGGTAATTGGCATGTCAGATAAGGAGCTCCTTGGGAAATGAATCTCTGTAGCTTCCCAACTTTGGCCTTGCCCCTCAATAGACTGAGCCCCAACCGAGGATAGAGATTCCTACACATCTGATATGGGCTCAACCCCCAGCTGCGGGTGGCCCAGACATCCAAATATGGTGGGATAGAATGGTAAGACTGGATTGGAGGGAGTCTGGGAATCCTTGTAAGTACTTTCCCACTCTGTCCTTACCACTCTTCCACCCCAAGCGGGGTGGGAGCCCCTAAATGATTAGTCAGCGACCCTCTGTCATTGACAGTCATAGCCATCAGCTACATAAAGACTCTTTAAACTGGTCTGATCCACTTACCCTCTTCTCCCTTCCTGGGCCCAGCAGTGGGAAAGAGGGAGCAGAAGGGAAGGGTCAGCCCTGAGTTGATGAGGAGGGAATGTTCAGTAAGTGCCTTTAAAGAGATTGCCTTATCGGCCAGTGTGTGATGGCTGGTCCCTGGGGAACTCTATGAGGCCTGGACTTGCCTTCGGCCTCTCAGCATCTATTACTCTTCAGCTCTCACTCACTCTCACACACTCCCGCTTCTCCCTCCCCTTGCACTTGCTTAGATTCCCGTTCCTTCTGACTCTCTCCGGATTCTCTCCCGCTCCTCCTCTCTCTTCCCCCTCCCCTCTAGATTTACATTTCCGTTCTCTACCTCCTCTGTCCTAAAGTCCAGCTTCTTCCTCTACCTGTGACCTTGGGCAAATCGTGTCCTCTCTCTGGGTCTCAGTCTCCTTGCGTGTCATATAAGGGCACTGGACTAGATGAGTCCCTTCTAGCTCTGACATGCAGTGTTCTGTATTCTAACATCCTGTAATTCAATGCATGTTTTCTACTTTATTAACTTCCTCTTTCTTTCCTCTCTTGCTATATATGGGGTTGCTGGCCCTGAAGTGAGGAGGAGATGAATTTAACTCTGGCCTCGAACACTTACTAGCTGTGCAACCCTGGGCAAGTCACTTAACCCTGATCGTCTCTCAGAAAGTTAAAAAAGAATCTATACATAAAGGGCCAAGCTTTATGGGTAAAAGCTCCAGGAGAGGCTAACCAGAGGTCTCCTTTCTTGTCTCCAGATCTTTCCATAAGCCCTGCTATGCCCATCCCAGCCTTTCTTAAGGACTAGAGTTGCATCCCCCTTTATTTAGGGGCTGAGCCCTCTGTGGGCCTTTCTTGACTTTTTTCCCTTAAACGGAGCCTTTCGGGAAAGAGTGCTTTGAGTTCCTTATAAAGGAGAAGCTAGAGAATATAGTAGGCCCAAATTGTTCCCTTTTTTTTTTGGAAGGGGATAAGGCAAGGCAGTTGGGGTTAGGTGACTTGCCTAAGATCACATAGCCAGTGTCAGGTGTCTGAGTTCCAATTTGAACTCAGGTCCTCCGGACTCCAGAGCCAGTGTTCTATTCACTGTACCACCTAGCTGCACCCTCCCTCTTTTTTTTTTTTTTTTTGGAGGGAAGGAGGAAGGCAAAGCAATAAATTGTCCTTTTTTACCAGTAAATGGAGCTTGGAGTCCCCTTCTCAGGCCCTGTCTGCCAAGATACTTGTGTGGGTAACAGCAGTGATATACCTGAAACCAGGACTCCCCCAAAGGCCAACGGGACCTTAGATTTCCATAAGCAGGATTGGCCAGTTTAAAAACCTACAACCCTACCTAGGCAGTTAAGTGGTACAGTGGATAGCACTCTGGGCCTGGAATCATGAAGATGTGAGTTCAAATATAGCCTCAGACACTTATGAGCTGTGTGAATCCTGGGTAAGTCAGTTGACCTCTATTTACCTCAGTTTCCTCATCTGTAAAATGGGGATAATTAATAGCATCTACCTCCCATGGTGGTTGTGAGAATCAAAAGGGATAATACTTATAAAATTCCTGGCACATAATGAGCACTGTATAAATGTTAGCTGTTTTTGGTAGCTCACCTTCCCTAGTACCCTTTTATTGGCTGTTTTTCCAAATGGCACTTCTATGTCTCATTGCTTGGATCTGTACCCACCTGGCAATCATTTGAAAAGGATCCCATAAACTAAGATGTTAATGACTAATAAACCATCCCATCTTCCAAGTGGTAGCATTGGAACAGAGGAGGCCTTAACCCAAAAGAATGCACACGTTCACAGAGCCATTCACAGTTGAGCCCCCTGACCTGGCCTCTGGGCATCATCTTCATTTCTGCATGTCTCCTTTTCACATACAAGCTATGGCCCTGCCAAGGACACCCTATCATGGGACCTGCTGCACACTTGGCCCTGGACCCTGGCTTCTTGGGGAGAGTTCTCCTTGCCCCTGCATCCCAATGGAAAAGAGATCTCATGTACCAAGAGATTTTTAGGCCCAAAAACCCCCAAGGGAGAACACTTTAGGGTTGAAAAAAACAGAAAAGGAGTTCTACACATTTTAAGATCCTCCCATTTTCGAGCTCTTAAAAAGTTGTTTAAGATTTAAAAAAAAAAAATTTATTTGGTGTTCAAGTGCCTTTCCAGCAATAAATCCCCTTGAAATGAACCATGGCCCAATGAGGGCTGAACTCTGAAGTGCCTTCATCTAGGGAGGGGCTGCCAAGTAGTTTTCCCCTTTTTTTTTTTTCAACTTTTTGTTTTTTAATGTTCTGGGGACAGCGCCACTAAATCATGCAGGAGTAATGGAGGCTTGGTCCCCTCCCTTCCCCCCTCCCTTAATAATTCATGCCTTCCAGTAAAGACGCAGCCATTGAGGCCACTTTACCGGGAGAGTTATGGGTGCGGGAGGGGGAAGAGGGTGAGAAAGGGAGGGAGCCCTTTCCATCAGCAATCGCGTGGCTTTGAGTTGAAGTTTGGCTCGTAAATTTTGGGCCGATGGAATTTTAATGTGAGGAAGAACGAGGGCCTGGGAGGAGGCTGAGAGCTTTTCCATTGACAACAGGAAAGTGAAGCACTGACACACAGCTCCTGACACTTCTGTTCACTGCCCCATCTCCTCTCTATGCCCTTGAAGTCTCCAGAGGTCACCTTCCACCTCCGGGAGTCCAAAAAAAAGACCCATATCTGCTGATTTGGGGGCTCCTAATCCTTATGGAGGACCACAGCCATACTGTGGGCAGAAGATTATCTATTCTAGAATGTGTCCAGGGAACCTATGGCCCTTTGAATCCTTTGTTCTTTGAAGTTTGGATTCAGTCAAAGGGCTGCACTTGAGGACCTAGAGGGCCACATGTGGCCTTGAGGCTGCAGGTTCCCCATCCTTGGTCTAGGACATAAGCTAGGGATGAAGTTAAGTAACAATACCAACTACTTTCTGGTTAGCATGCCCAAGATGTTGACATAGACCCCAAATGCTGTGGGAGTGTTCAGAGAAAGTAGAGGTTGGTGTCAGTGAAATGGGGTGTGGGGGGGAGGATAGGTAAAGAGGATGGGCAAACAGTGCCCAAGGTGAGAGAATGTTCTGAACAAAGGGGAAGAATTGGGCATGTGCAAGGTGTGTTCAGCAATAATGAAACTGGACTGGCTGGAATGGAGGGGCCTGCTGGATAGTGCAAAGAGACTCTCCCACTCCATATTTGGAATTAAAAGAGCTAGATCTTGATTTTTTTTTCTTTCAACCTTAGTACCTGGGTGACCTTGAACTTAACCCTCTGAACCACATTTTATAAATAAAGTGGTTTGGATTAAGTGATTCTTTTCAATCAAATGACTCATATGCTGAGGAATTAAATGTTGAGGAATCATAGAAAATAAGGCTCAGTGGACAGTGTAGGCCTTGAACACCAAACTGAAGAGTCTAGATCTGATTGAGGGCAGTAGGAGTTCCTGGAGGCCTGTTAGTAGGGAAATGGCTTATTCCCTGAGTTATGTCCTCCTTCCTCACTCATCCTGGTTAAAGGAAGGAAAGATACTCTGGCCCAGACCCAGACACAGGGATTACTGGAGAAAAGACTACCTCTTCAGCCCACATAAGCCCCAAGGTAGCCTAAATCAGGGGTGGGGAACCTGCAGCCTTGACACCACATGTGGACTTCTAGGTCCTTGGGTGCAGCCTTTTGACTGAGTCCAAGTTTTAGAGAATAAATCCTTTTATTGAGGGAATTTGTTCTGTGAAGTTTGGATTCAGTCAAAGGGCTTCACTTGAGGACCTAGAGGGCCACAGGTGGCCTCAATGACACAGATTCCCCACCCTGCCTTAATCCATATCAAGCTGGGTTGAGATAAGGGCCCATGTTAGGGTTTTCTTATCAATTTCCTCAACTGTAAAGTGGGGATACTAATAGCACCAACCTCCCAGGGTTGTTGTGATGAGGCTAAAATGAAATAATATTGGTAAAGAACTTTGCAAACCTTAAAGTGCACATAAATGCTCGGTGTTATTGTTGTCTCCTAACAAATGAGTTGCAGAGCTTCTGATCTAGGACAGGCTCTGAGAACCAGATCCATTTCTGCAGTGAGTTCAAGGGAAGAATGGATTTGGCAGGGGGATGTAATGGAAGGTACTGTAGATTCAAGGGTGCAAGTCTTGGGTTTGCACAACTTGGCTGTGCTACCTTGGGCAAATCAAATGATGGCCTGGGCCAGATGATATTGAAGAATCTGAGCCATGCCTCCAGTGCCTCCCAGCCACTGAGACAGAGAGGGAGAGGGTGAAGAAGAGAAAAAGTGGGGAAGAGAATGAGAGGACAAAGAAGAGAGAGGAAGGAGAAAGAGGTGGGGAGAGAGGGGGAGCGAGTGAAAGGAAGGAAGAGAGAGAGGAGGGAGAAGGGTAGAGAGAGAGGGGATGGGGGAGAGAGGATGGACAAAGAAGAGGAGAGAGAGAGAAGGAGGAAGAGGGGGGAGAAAGGGAAAGAGAGGAGAGGAAGAAAGAGAAGAGAGACAGAGAGAAGAAGGAGAGAGAAAAGAGGGGGACTGGGAGAGGCCCAAGAGAAGCTGCCCCATTCAGTGTATGTGTGTTTGTGTATGTACGCACTCGGGGAGAAAGAGACAGGGACAAAGACAGACAGAAGCCTAGATGCTGCCCCTCTTTAGTGTGTATGATGTCTGTGTATACATACATACAGGGAGAGAAAGAGAAAGAGATTGGGAAGAAGACTTATAAAATAAAAACGCTGGAAAGTCTATTTCCATCTCTTCCCCATCAAACCACCAGCTCTCTGTAACAGCACAGAGACCGTTGTGTCCAGTGCCACCCCCGCCCCTCGATTCCCCACTCTTAGACCTAAGAAAGGGTGAGCTCTAGGGTCCATGGGGAATTTCTTGTCCTCCCAAGGCCTTGCCCTCCAGAAGACAGCTTTATTCTTCGTCCACCTCCGCTCACTTCCCTCCTGCCGCTCCCTAAATAACATCTCCATCCTGTAATGTGCTGCTGCTAAGTACTATGGATTAGAAAAGCTATAAAGCAATTTCAGTCTTTTCCATCAAGTCCTTTCCACACGCCTGCTCAGAGCTGGTGAGGACAAGAGGCCGCAGGGGGTGGAGGGTGAGCCAGGCAGGAGCAGCTGCCTCTCCTCAGTGCTGTCTTTGCTCCAGCAGGAATAGAATATTAGCTCCCATTTCTAGAGTGCTTTAAGGTTTCCAAAGCACTTTACATATATTATCTCATTTGATCCTGACAGCCACATCTAGTATCATCTCTAGCTTACAGCTGAGGAAACTGAGGCTGAACAAGACGAAGTGACTTGCCCAGGATCACACAGTCAGTAAGGATCTGAGGCAGGGTTTGAACCCAGATCTTCCTGTCTCCCCAGTCCAGCAGTTGTCCATTGTGCTGTCTCCAATCTTTTACACTCCCAGGCAGGGACCTCTTTTCTCTGTTAAGATCCCAGGCACCCAAGCTCCAAATCTCCACCCACTGGACCAGGCGCTCTTGGAGCACACTGCCTGTATTTTACATACACTTGGCTTCCCCTCCCCCGTGCCTAGGATAGGGCTGTGCACACAGTAGGTCCTTTTGTTGATTTGCTGTTGAAGACAACACGAGGACATACTATATGGCTTCTCTGGTCAGAAATCATAAAAACTGAAACTAATTTTGCTCGATTTTTAAGAACTGGAGTTGGAACCACTGTGTGACAGAGAAAACATTTAGAAGGACATAATAATCCTGGCTTAGGTTTGGAAGGTTCCTCTGAACCAAGGGAAATCAATAGGAAGGAAGTAAACTTGCATTTACTACAGTGCCAGGCTCTATGCTAAGTGCTTTACAAATGTCGCATTTAATCCTGACAACAACCCAGAGAGATAGATGCAATTATTATCCCTATCTTACAGCTGAAGAGATTAAGTGACTTGTCTAGGATCACACAGCCTGGGAGCATCTGAGGCTAGATCTGAACTCATGTCACGCTGGGTTTGGAGTCCAAAGACTAATCTTGAGTTCAAAGTCACTTAACCTGTTTGCCTCAGTTTCCTCATCTGTAAAATGAGATGGAGAAGGAAATGGCAAAACTACTCCAGTATCTTTGCCAAGAAAATCCCAGAGGGGGTCATGAAGAATCTGACATGACTGAAACAACTGGACAGTAACAAGTCCTTTGCCCAGATTTCCCAGCTCTCCACGAATGGAGGTCAGTACATCTTGTCCTGCCTTCATTGTGTCTGCTCCCTAACCTAGACAAGATTCCTCTCACTAACTGGGAAAGACTTATTATAATAGCTTATTCCCACCTCTGGGTCTTGACTTAGACTTGACTCCCACTGGGCTTCTCTCCTCGAGTGCTCTCTCCTCTTTTCTCCAAAATCAGATCCCACTGTTGCAGACCCAACTTGCCCATGAACCATTTTCAGTCTCTCCCTGTATGTTTCTGCAGCACTGGCTGTGTCTGTCACATGGCTCAGCATTATGTTTATCACTCACAGCTGTCCTATATTTATTAGTTTTATGTCAAGGAAATTTTAAGCTCTCATGAATGTCTTTATATGCCTTCACAGAGTCCGGCTTAGTGCTGGACACGTGCTACAACAGTCCTTCAAGGATCAGTAGATTTCCTCAGTGTTTGTATTCCTTTTTCAGACACAAATTGCAACCCCTTTATAATTTTGTGGGTGCTCAATACCTAGCACAGTGCACATGGCAAGCATCCCATACTTGTTGAAATGAGTAAATGGGTGATTAAATTAAGGGGGAAATGAGTAAATGGGTGATTAAATTAAGGGGGGAAACCCCAATTTAGAAGGCACTCTAAAAGTTGCACATCAGTAATGCAGCCACTAGGGAGGCTGAGGATGGAGGATCTCTTGAGTTTGAGAACTCCTGGCTACAGTACTGGCTACAGTACTTAGCTCAATCTGATACTTGCACTAATTCACCAATATCGTGAACCCCTCCTCCCACCTAGGATCATGGGAACCACCAGGCTGCCTAAGGAGAAGTGAACTATCCCAGTTCTGAGATGGAACAGGTGAAAGATCTTGTGTCAAGCGGTAGTGGGATTAGCAAGGAGGTCCAGTCTTTAAAAAAAAAAAAAATTCATTACTCTGCAGCAATGTGGTGATGAACCTGTCTTCTCCAGCAGCTTGTCTCCACCGTCATTCCCCACCCTTTAATCTTCAGTCTTTCTCTTTGTTCCTTCCCTAGTGCCTGCAATCACATACAAATACTCCCATCCTTAAAAATCATTCCCTAGGCCCTACCACTCCCTCAAATTATTTTCCTATATCTCTCCTTTCATTCTCAGCCAACTCTTTGCAAAAGCTTCCTTCTATTGTTGCCTTTGCTTCTCCTTTTGCCCTCTCCTGACTTCTGACCTCTGCACTTAACTGAAGCTGCCCTTTCTGAGGTCACCAGGGAGCTCTTCCTTGCACAGTTGGGTGGAGGGCTTTTCTGCCAACCTCATCCTTCTTGTTCTCTTGGCAGCATTCGACACTGTTGACCACCCACTTCTGCTGGATGCTCTCTCCTTTCTGGGTTTTTGTAACACTGTCCTTCCCTATCTCTACTTCTCAGTCTCCTTTGCTGGGTCGCCATCAACCTCATCTCTGCAGTTGTTGGTGTCTCCCCAAGCCTCGGTTCTAGGCCCTCTTGTCTCACTGCTCTCTGTCTCTCCTGACGACCTCATAACTCACATGGGTTCAGTTGTCATGTCTATGAGCTGTCTTTCCAGCTCTTGCCTCTCCTGAACTCCATCACCAACTGCCTACTGGAATTTTGAATCAGATATTCTGTAGACATCTCAAATTCAACATGTCCAAAGCTAAATTCATTATCTCTCTTCCAGAACTCATCTCTTTTCTGCACAACCCTAACTTTTTGTGGATGACACCACCATTCTTCATGTCATTCAGGTTCACAACCTTGGGATTATCCATATGTCCTCCGTCATCCCATTCATCCAGTTAGTTGCCAAATCTTACTTTTCCCACCTCCACAATACCTCTTCCATACCTTCCTTTTTCTCCATTCCTTCATCAGCTCTCCTGTGGGCTTTTGAAATACCCTCCTAATAGGTTTCCCTGCCTCAAGTCCCTCACCCTCCCCAATCCATCCATTATATATCGTGCAACTGCTAAAGTGATTTTCCTAAAGCACATTACTCCTCAGTAGACTTCAGTGGCTCCCTAGGATCTCCAGAATCAAAGGTAAATTCCTCTTGATATACACATTCCTTAACAATCTGGCCCCAAAGTACCTGTCCAGCCTTATTACACACCACTTCCCTCCACATAACATTGCAATCCAGTCAAATTGGCCTTGCTGTTCTGCAAACATGATACTTAGGTTTCATTGGTTACTCACCTAAAACGTACTTTCTCCTTAACCTCTGTCTTTTATAATCTCTGCTTTCATCACAGTTCAAGCTCCACCCTGAGACCTTTCCTTATCTTCCCAGCTGCTAGTGCTTTCTCCTCAAATTACCCTGTATCTACTTTTATATATCTCTTGTCTATACACACTAGGCAGCTCGATAGCTCAGTGAATAAACTAGGACCAGATCTGGAGTCCTTAAGACTTCAAATCCAGCATCAGACACTAGCAATGACTCTGGCAAGTCACTTAACCCGAAAATGGCAAGCCACTTCCCAACTGGAGTCATGAAAAGTCAGACACAGCTGAAAAATGATTGAATGACAATACACATTGTCTTCCCCTAACAGAATATAAGCTCTTTGAGGAAAGGGACTGGTTTTTTGTTTGTTTTTTGCTGACCAGCCCAGTGCCTGTCACACAATGAGTGCCTAATAAATGCTGACTGGCTGATCAAGATAGTGCTTGGAAATGGGACAGACAGTCCATTATGAAGCCTGTCCTTAAGGTCTTTCCAATTCAGGAGGGCCTGCTGGAGCATATGCTCTTCTGGCATAAGTCAAAGAACCTGGGATCACTTCTGCTCTTTTATGAAGCATCCACTTTTGTGGATGCTAGGCACACATTCATGCTCAGTGCTTTTGATCCATTAATTATATGAGATCTATGACCCCTCTCCCATATTTTAAGCTACATGCATGGGACATTAACTTCATTCCTGTCCCTGAGCTTCATACCCCAGACAGTTGGGTCATAACTCTAATCCTTTATGTTTACTAGTAACCTCTAGCATTTATACAGCACTCTAAGGTTTGCAAACTACTTTACATGCAGTATCTCATTTAATCCTCACAACAGTCCTGTGAATTAGGGGCTATTATATCCATTTTATGGATGGAGAAACTGAGACTGGCAGAGAGTAAATGATTAATCAGTGTTCACACAGCCACCATGTGAAGTAGGAGTTGATTTCAGGTCTTTCTGACTCCAAGCCCAGTACTTTATTCATTAGGGAAGAGGAAGGAAAGGGAATAAGCATTTATTAAGCACCTACTGTTTGCCAGGTGAGAGGCACCTAGGTGGCTCAGTGGATAGAGTGCTAGGCCTGGAGCCAGGAAGATCTGAGTTCAAATGTGGTCTCAGACACTTACTAGCTGTGTGACCCTGAGAAAGTTATTTAACCCTATTTGCCTTAATACATTGGGGAAGGAAATGGCAAACCACTCTAGTATCTTTGCCAAGAAAACCCCATGGACAATATGGTTCATGGGGCAAAGAAAGAGTCAGAAGTGACCAAAGAATAACAACAGTTTGCCAAGCGCTGTGCTAAGCTTTATAAATACTGTCTCATTTGGTCCCCCCGACAACCTGGTGAGGTAGGTGCTATTGTTATACCCATTTTACAGTTGAAGTAACTGAGGCAGACAGAAGTTAAGTAACTTGCCCAAGGTTACATAGCTAGGAAGGGTATGAAGCAGGACTTGAACTTGGGTCTTCCTGACTCCAGGTCTAGTGTTCTTTCTACCTTGCCATCTAGTTACCTCTAACTATATAATATCTAGCTACCACAGTATGTTTACTGAGCGTTTTATACTTCTAAAAAGGCTTTTACTTCTTTAGGAGACCCTCAGACCAACTTGGGAAATATAGGGCAATAAATTGTTATTTCCATATAACTGACAAGGAAACTGAAGCCCAGTGAGGCTAAATGACTAGCACAAGATTACATGGTTTTTGAGAGCCAGGAGTAGGATTCACTCTTTTCAGTTTGGTGCTCCTTCCATTATGCCATATTACTAGAGAGTCTATTGGGAAGAGCTTAATGGTCAGGCCTGGAGCTGGGATGACAGCCAAACTGCCCCTTCCCCCTCATTTTTAGATAGATAAGAAAACTGAGGTTTAGGAAAGCTTATAAGACTTGCCCAAGGTCACATGAGTAGCAGATGTCAGAAGCAGGATTTGAACCCAGGCCCTCTGACTCCTGAGCTGTTCTTCCATTGTATCATATGCCTAACAGAGATTTCTGTTGGAATGATCTTGATATACCAATTTTCTGTTACCTTGGGTGGAACTAGCAGCATTTGGAATTTCCTCACTGTATTCTCTGACTCCGTCTCATTCCTCCTTTCCATTTCTCACCTTGTAGACTCCGCCGGCAGCAGAACGCCCCACTCTTTGGAAAGATCCGGAGTTCTCGGTTTGGGACTGAAGAGCCTGGGGATGGTACAAGTGACCTGGATGAGGAGGAGGACCTACAGATCCAAGTCTCTTAGTGCAAGGGAAGGAGGCAGGCAGGGCCAGCCTGCATCAGTGAACTTCACTTGGGCCAACTCTTTGGGAACTGCAGGTGGTCCTTTGGTGTCGACAGCCCTGGGGCTGGACTGTGAAGGCCAGGACAGAGCAGGAAGTTGCTTGGAATTTGGCCCTTGCCAGGCTAAGGGGTAGGGTGCACCCTACTCAGGACAGGCAAAGGTGATCCAGTAGACCTACTTGGCCAGATTTCCTTCCCCTTGTCTCCCAGCCGATTCTTCCTATTCTTCTTCCCGTCCTTTCTCCCAGCCTTCACCCTACCCTCAATCTTCTGCAAAATCAACAAGGACATGCTAAACATAAAATAATATTTTATTGGGCCATTAAAGAGTAAAGTGGGAGTTGAGACCGACCAGGGTCCTGCCTATCCAATTCCCTAAAAAGGTGGGAGATGTGTTCTATTATACATATATATATATTATATAAACATACATGCATATATGCATGTGTGTACTTGTACCTGTTTTATTTTTATAAACATATGAACTAAGGGGATGGCTGGCTGCTGTTAAGAGGATTTAGGGATTTAACTCAGACTCTCTCTCCCCAGACTGGGGTACCCTTTTGGACTTTTGCATGAAAAGCAGGAAGCCATTGGGAAGACCACCCCTAGCCTAGCTCCAGAGGCCTGATGGGACAGAGGAATGGGTCAACAAGCACATTTTTACAAATCCACACTTTTTTTAATAAACTGCATTAAGATCACCTGAGTTTGAGTCTGACTGTATGGAAAAGCTGGGACTGGTGGAGGTAACAAGAAAGTCCTTGGCCTTGAAAGTATTTCTCTAAGAGGCACCACTGCCTCTTCCTCCTCCACTCAAGGTCATGGGGGCCAGTTTCCTAGACATAGCACTTGAATGTGTGGGACTCTTCAGGCTCTGGGAGAGTCATTGAGACATAGGGGAATGGAGCCCTGAACTGGGAATCAGGAGGCCTGAAGCCTGGCTCTGTTGCTGTGACCTTGGGCTATCCACTTCCCCTCTGAGCATCTCTGTTGCTCTAATAAAATGAGAGACTGGTCCAGACGATTTTCTAAGGTCTTTTCTAATGATGCCAGTGTATGATTCTGTAGTTCTCTGACCATGGTGGTGAGGAGGAGGGCAAACAGACCAAACCATCTCCTGCAGGGAGGTTATTGTTCTAACAGCCCCACCCCACCCTCCCTCTCCACCTCTTCTCCGCCAGACTGTTAATAAAACATGGGCCCTGACAATTTCCATGTCACCAAGCCACACTCTAATACCGTTCTTGGAGACAGGCCTAAAATGATGATAAAAAATTTAAAAACGATGGTGCAAGCCGGTTTTATGGGCAATGTGGGGCTTGTTGCCATGGCAACTAGAGGCAACAGCTCTCTTCCTGGACGCTCATTTTCCTTGAGAGGAGGTGCCAGAGGGAGGGTGGGGTGATGGGGAGACACAGGGATGTTGATCCTGCCCCCATGTTCCCTCCACTTCCCAAAGTTCAGCCAGAGGGATGGGTCAGGGGCCCTCTCTAGGAGAGGGGGACTGTTTCCTGCCCTGGGTAGATTGGAAGAAAAAAAAATGGAACTTAACCATAAGGAGAAACTAAAAAGTCTTGCCCTTTGGCCCTATGTCCTGTACACAGGGTGACAACAACCTTCAAAGCCAAATCTCCAACCAATCTTCCTCCACCACACTCGGGGTCCCCCTTTACCATCCCCCATCCCATTCAGCTGCCGGGACATTCTCAGACACACAACAGACCTAGTCAGGCTGGGCTGGTATTTCCCCGCCAGACTCCCTGGCACCTCGAGCAAGATAGTGTCTATGCAGAGCAGTAATTACAGAGGCTGTATCTTCCTTTGCCTGGCTGCCCCTGTCCACTCCTTCCATGTGGCAAGATCTCTAGGAACCTCCCATCTCCCCTAGGAGATTGGGAGACAGAGAAGGAAAGACGGGGGAGGTCTGAGAAGGGTGAGTTCCTGGGGGATGGAAATTTTCGTGCTGTTCAGAAAAAGCTTGGAACTGGTATGTACTGCTATAGTCCTCGCTTTTATTCAGCTTTACCAACCCCAAGAAGTAAAGTGGAATGGCCAAAGATCTAGAAGTCAGGTGACCTGTGTTTCAGTCCTGGCTTTGTAAAATGAAGGAATTAGACTAAATGAGCCCTAAGGGCCCTTCCATCTTTGACTTAAGCCTTGAGTCTTTAAGTAGCCTTGACACTGGATGATCGAGTGGCCTGGCTGGGCCCCAGCTTCTCCCCTTTGTACTTGCTTACCTGACCTGACCTTAGAAAGGATGCAGGCCTCTATAGCACTCAGGTGGGGTTCCCCGGCCCACCCCCCCATATCCTACCATTCCCAACAATCACCATCAATTGAAATTCTTCTGAAACAAATTCTTTTGTTTGGGTCTTTTCCCTTGGCTTTGAGTATTCCCTGTAAGAATGAAAATGTTCCTGTGAGAAGTAATCATAACCCTAAATGCCACTGTATCACTTGCTACCTTGACAGGACAGTTAGGTGAGGATGGTAGGGAGGGACATAGATAAAAAGGATTACCAAATTGCAATAATCTAGTCCAAGTGCCCTTGTTGTTCAGATAGGGAAACAGCTCCAGCAAGGGAAATGACTTACCTAAAAAAGTTTCAGAGCTAGTGGTCCAGCTCTGTGCTGAACTCAGCTCTCCTGACTCCATGACCAATAAGCTATCCACTGCAATAACTGCACAGTTAGACTAATTTCACAGTTTTGCCCTTGGTCCAGCCCTAGGATCTTCTATCTCCTGTCAGGAAAACCTCCCACTACCCACTGACTGCGCGCGCTCCCCCCTCACTCCCTCCCTCCACCCCAACTGCCCTACATACACATGACATTCCTGTCTCTGTGTGAGTTGGGAATGGTCCCATTACAACAGGCGAGGGAGACTGAAGCGATCGTGATTCAGTCCCTAAAGGCGTAGAGGCAAGGAAAGGTAGCAATCACCTTTTGATAATAGAACTCTTCTTTTGCCAGGGAAGGGAGGGAGAGGGAAAGAGGAAAGGAGGAGTGTCCAAACCAGACAACAGACCAACTTTTTCCAGTTGGGACAGAGGGAGAAGCCAGTGCCAGGTCCTTGCCTGATGCCTTTTGGCTGTCTCTGTAGCAAACCAACCCTCAGTCAGATGAGGATGTCTTCACAGTTTGTCCACTTAGTCTTTCCATTTCCCCTCATTGTTTCTCTTCTGTCACCCTGGAATCCCTGGACTGAACTCTTTTCTCCCACTCCCATTAAAATGGGGAGACATAGGAGAAGCTAAAAGTTCCCAAGGACCTATAGAACAGAGATACACAGAAATCTAGAACTAGAGAAGACCATAGAAATCACCTCTGTCCCCCACATTTTGTGGATGGGTAACCTGAGATCCAGAGTGAGGAAGTGACACAAGTTAAAACTGGAAGGCACTTCAAAACTCATCTTGTTCAACCTCCACTGACTTCTGGATAGGAAGAGAAAAGAAGGCCTCTGTCTACCCTCCCCTCCTCTCCTCCCCCGAAACTGGAGTCACAGCTTTCTGAAAGACTTCAAGATGTTCTTCATTAAGTTATTCTTCCAAAATACTTTACTACTTAATAGTCCTTCAGCTGACTACTATGTGCCTGGCACTGTGCTAAACACAAAGAAAGTCAACAGTCCCTACTATCAAGGAGCTCACAGTCAACTAGAGAATCCACAGTTCCCTCCATCTTGAGATCTGAGAGCAGAGTATCCTCAGGGCTAGAGATGAGAGGGAATGAAGGGTTCAATGACCCAGTTTGTTTTAAACAAACCAACCAGGGCAGTTAAGTGGCAAAGAAGATAGAGCTTTGGGCTTGGAGAGGAAGATTCAAGTTCAAATCCCCCATCAGACCCTAGCTGTATGACCCTGGGCAAGTAAGCCACTTAATATCTGTCTGCCTCAGTATCCTCAACTATAAAGTGGGGATAATAATAGCCCCCACCTCCCAGGATTGTTGTGAGGTTAAATGAGACATTTGTAAAGTCCTTAGCTGTGCCTGGCACATAGTAGGTCCTACATAGAGGTTAGCCATTATTATTATTATCAGTTTTAAGGAGGGACTTTCATCTCACTGAACTACTTCCCCTGTAGTCCTGCCCTCCTTCCCTCCTTCCAGTTGTTTCCATTTCTCTGCTTGCCTCCCTATCCAGTCTTCTGGAAACTTGATGGACTGAGGCTAGCTTTCATTCCCTGTGCAAGACATTTAACTGCTCATCTGTAAAATCAGGGGGCTGGACTTGAGAATGAAAGTCCCTTCCAACTCTAACCCAGTTAGTCTATGCTTCCTCCTTCCCCTCTAAGCTTGAAGCTCTTAGTCTGCTAAACCCGAGATCTCCCAGGTAAAGTAAGAATCACAGAACCCTCAGGCAAAACAGCCTGAATTAGGGAGTTTAGAAGATGACTTGCCCAGAGGTCTTCCTTACCAGGGACCTAATTAAGGTGTTCTCCTCCCTATATCAAAATACTGCTTCTGATCCAAGACCAACATTGACCCAGAAGACTATCTTTTTTCTGTGCTGTCTAGCCTTGGTCCCATGCCCCACTCCAGGCTCCCTTAGGGGTACTGAAACTTGCCCTAGTCTATCCTTGCTAAATAGTTGAGGTGAATTAACTACCCATCTGGTTTGGAGGCCTTGTGACTATGTGGAGGAGAAATGATCACGTGTTTGAAGAAGTGGTAAGCTCATGGGGGAGGGAGGCCAACTGGGCCCAGAGAACCAGCTGCTGTTCCCAAGCCAGGCTGGCTCCTTGCTGGCTGCTAATTGCAAGGTTGTGAGATGCCAGCTGCTTCCCCTCCCCCAGCTCTACCCATCACCCTTCAAGGTTGGGGGTTTCATGCACTGAGTGGAGAGGAGGGGTGGGGAGGAGGAAATCCCTTTAAGGTTTTTCCTCCTCCAAAGCTAGCACCCCCTAGGAAAAAGGATATTAGATGCCTAGACAAAATGTCTACATGCTCCTCCTATCACCCTGGGGTGTGTGTGTGTGTGTGTGTGTGTGTGTGTGTGTGTGTGTGTGTGTGTGTGTGTGTGTGTGTGTGTGTGTAGTTGGGAGGAGGGGTGGAGAGAAGAAGGGAAAGTTGCTGAGTTAAACCAAACCTACTTGTTCTGCTGGTTCCTCCTCTTGGTTCTCTGAACAACCCCCCCTTCCCCTAATCTCACCCCCAGCCATCCTCTGGGACTGGTCATGGATCTCCTTCCAGAGGAGCCTTTCCCACTATTCTGCCCAGACCTGAACTGTCCTACAGGGGAAGTGGCTGCTATCCCTCAGGGGGCCCCCAAATCAATACCTGAGGGCAGAGTACTGCAACCTTTCTGACCGAGAAGTGTATCTGAGACTGAGCAATGCTGTATACCAGGTCTCTAGCTAGTTTAGTTTACAGGCAGAGGAGAAGGGGTGAAAAGGGAAAAATAAAGGAATCAGAAAGGGAATGTGTGAAATAAGAGTGGGAGAAAGAAAGAGAATGGCAGGGATTCTCACTAGCACCTCTGCACTGATACCACTTTTCCCTAGAGAGACGGATGTTGAGCTGGAAGCTTTCTGACTGCCTCACAGCAAAACACCTTCACGCATCCTTCTTCTAGCTTGAAATGCAGCTATTACTGAGATGGCCCTGAGGAGGATGGGCTGGGAGTGGGTAAGGGATAGATAAAAATACCTAGGTTTGTAGATCATCTTGGCTTCAACAGACAAGAGCTTACGAGTTTTTTTAATTTCATGAATTTTGGTATTAGCCAGATTTTCATTACGCCTCCTAAAACCCCACCCCCAAAGTAGGCAAACCAAGGTCCGAGGTTTTATGCAGAGCCAGTCAGGTCAAATCTTGAGATATAAAATTAGGAGTCAAAGTCTCCCATCCAGGCCTCTGCCTTTGGGTTTTCCCCATGGTTCTGAGTTTGTTGGAGAGGGTGGAGGGGTAGTAGTGGTAAGGAAACTTGTAGAAACTTCTATCCAAAGATTCATGGGAACATCTCAATTGCCCCAGGCTCCTCTTCCTCAAGTCCCTAGAAGATAAAGACTGAGGCAATATCTGATCCTTAAGCTTTCTGGCCCCAGAGAATTAGAGGTGCCTGCTCCATATGTTAGGAATGATTCTCCCAATGGAGAAGGTATTACCTTCTGTTTACTTCAGGTTTACCATCTGTAAAACACATCTATTCTTAATTTGTCTGTCAGGAAAACACTGGCATTGCTTGGAACAAACCTCACAACTTCCTCTTTTCCTATGTGTGATACTATGGCTGTCAAAGAAAGAGCTAAACTTAATTTGCATCAGTTTGGTCAATAGCACTCTTACCCTTAATCACAGAGTCCTCTACCTGGGTCAAAGTACATCCCTCTATCTCCTAAGTCATGCTGTCTTCTCAATAAGAAGAGGCTATCTTACTTTAACTGTCCCCTACAAAAGAAATTCTGTACCATACCCTGGGCTGCTCGCTAATTTCACTGTCACATCTCTCTGACAGTCAAGAAGACCTTTCTGATAGTTATTGCAGAAAGGAGGGTGAATCAGCAGTCTTTGATCCATTTCCTTGTCACGTGTGGGGTCTTAAACTTCATTCTAGGTTCATTTATTCTTTGTTCCTCAATGAAAAGAGAAAATAGGGAGCTCACTGAGTTTCCCATCAGGATTGTACACAGTCCACCAAACCACAAATCCACAAGCTCTTATTAAGTTCCTCCTTTGTGTAAGATACCTAACTGTTAGGTGCTTGGGATAAAAATACGAAATTGAGATGATTCCTGCTTACATTCCATTGGGAGGGGAGGGTACACTACATGCTATCATTTGTAAACCCTGTGACACTTACATAACACTTGATTGCACATAGTAGGAGCTTAGGAGTTGTTAAGAGATTCTGAAGATTGCTTTTAAGTAATATTGAGTTTTTTCTTCTCTAGGTTAAATCACCCCAATCTCTTTCACCTTTCCTCCAGGGTACTTTTTTTCAACCTCTGATCAATTCCATCATTCTCTGGATTGTCTCCAACTTCCCCACATTTCCCTGGCAAGTACAGAAATAGGCAAAGACAAATGGAAGTGATTTGCCCAAGGACACATTGAACTCAAGAAGAAAGTCCCAGTCCTGGACCTGGACGACCAGACCATGAGGCAGTAGAGAAGAGAGCTGAACTTTCCTGACAGAGGAAACCATTTGACTCTTGCCCTAGACTGCCAAAAGCTGTCCTGGGGAATGTCTTTGATGGTTATATAGCGCATGGATAGAAGAAGGGCCATAAACCAGGGAAATAAAATGGAGAAAGTTTTTCTAGAGGAGCTCAAAGATGTGGTGTTATTAAAAATTGATATTTCAATGAGATAATCCCTCTCTCTCAGGCTTTTAATTGATTGCCTAAAAAGCCTTCCTCTGTTGTGTGTGTATTTGCAGTGAACATTAATTTTTTTATGGATGATCAAATCCGGATGGAGGAGAAGAACTGGCCGCACAATGAATTTGATAACCATAAAGCAAGGGGACCAGTTGCAGACATCAGAGTGAGGGGAGGTGGTTTTATGCATGGGGAGTGGGTGATGTTTTCACTGAACTTAAACCTTGTACCAACTTACAGGACACCAGGATGAGGTGGGCCTCTCACATTTGGTGAAGGGAATAATTTCCTGGCACCTGACAAAGATCATCTCCCAGCCTGAAGTTTGGACGGGTCAGTGCAGATACAGTCTCCCTAAGCTTGAAGGGAAGGACAACAGGAAGGTATCACGTAGGCTTGTAAATACTCATTGGTTCTAGAAAAACAGCCTGGTATCATGGAAAAAGGACTTGAATGGAAGTCATAAAACTTTCATTCTAGGCATAACTAGAAGGTCCCTGTGCAACCTTGAGCAAGTCATTGCCCCTTTCTGAGCCTGTTATCTCCTCTGTAGAATGAGCACTTTGGACTAGATGATCTCTTAAGTCCTTTCCATCTCTAATAGTTGATGACCATTTGTACAATCTCTGGATGATCTTGAATAAATAAATCTGCTTCCTACACATTCCAAATTTCAAGTGATACAAAATAGGGTCCAGAGGTTTAGAAATCCTCACCCTATGTAACCTACTAATGGAAGCTCCTGGGTTCCCTGGACTGGGACTGAACAATTCTAACAGTGCGAGGGATAGGGAAAAGGCATTAGGCAGAAGTCTGGGGCATGGCCCCACTTCCTACGGGGACACCTCCCAAGGATGTCCTGCCAGGAAGTGGGGGGGCGGGAGCGAGGCAAGCAGGCATGAGGGCAGACACCATCCTGGGAACGAATGCCTGTCAGACAATCTACTGGAGGAGGAATAGCCAGTATCTGTTTCTTTTCCCTCTGCCGCCTCATCCATCTCTATTAGCATGACAGGCTGCCTAAACAGAGGCCCTAGGAGTGTCCAAGACAGCACCAACCCAACGGGTCCAGTGGGAGAGTTTGAGCTGACCCCATACCCCCTCCCTAACCCCTCACTCACCCTTCATCCATCTTTCTTTCCTGGTCTTCCTTTCCCTCTTGCTTTCCTTCTTTCTGCTGCCACTACTTGGCACATTCTTTAAAAAGTATTAAGCCCCTTTGTACAGTGGGACACCTTTTTTTTGGAGGTACAGAGCAAATTCACAAGGATAGTTTAGGACAAATTCAGCACCTTAATTCACTTTTCATTCTCTGTTCCAGACTTCCAGTCCCTCTCTCACCTCCCCAACTCTCCTGATAATGGAGGCTGACTCTAGGGTAAACAGTAGCTCCCTTGCATCGCTTTGCCTTGTTCTGGATCAAGAGTAGAGGAATCAGGGAGCATATGGGGAGTGATTTGGCCAGATGCCAGTCAGATCCATCACACTCCCTGTTAGAAGCTGAGACCTGGAATGCAGTCACTAGAGAGATGACAGGGCATATATGGAGGAAGACATAGGATTAGAATTGGGATCTCAGGTATCTCCCCCCATAGGAGTCAGGAGCCCAGAAGTTTGGCAGATTAGTGCCTGTGGCTATGACCCAAGTGATTAGCCTAGAGAGGATAGCCAGAAGATCCTGGCAGAACTGGTATAGCTGGGATGAGGATGTCAGGGGAAGATAGCACAGGCCAAGGATGAGATTCCTGGAGGGAAGAGGAGGAGGGGAAAGGGAAGTAGGAGGGAAGTTAGCCTCCAGGATGGTGGCGTTGCCTGGGATGAAAGAGGACACAGCTGTCAGAAGAAGGAGATTACTGAACAGGATCAAGGAGACTACTGTAATTAAGAGAATTCTAGCATTAGCATTGGCATCAGCAGGGAGGTGCCATGGGAAAACAATGGACCAGAGGCCTTTATCTAATGTCAGAGACAGCGTTTCAGTCCTAGCAAATTATTGGTGCATACTAAAATACTGATTTGCATACACACAATTTGCAGTGCTTAGCATGGTTCTGGGCCCACACAGTGGAAAATAAATGTCTGTTGGAAGAATGAGTCAAAAAAAGCTGGAAAGAATATTCATTTAATATATGAATGTACAACATATACCATTTCCTGCACCCTAGATAAGTAACAAATATTTACTTGGTGATTACTTTGTATCTAGCACTGCAAAAGCTGTCCTGAGAAGCTGTAATAAAGTGTAAGACGCACACCTGCTCTTGGGGAGCTTATAATCTAGCTGAAGAAATAAGAAAAGTATATACACACAAAAGTTTATAAGGTATCTCTTGATTCCAGGAATCTCAAGATAAGGTAAGATAAGATACTCAAATGAGTAGTATAGGCAGGGAGTGCTATCAGAATTCAGAGGAAGGAAGAGATCACTGTGAAGGAGGGGTACTAGGGAGGCGTTACAGCAAGCAAAGTGGGATTCTTTTTTTTTTGTTTTGTTTTCTTTTTGGAGTTCAGTTTCCTAGGCTCAGGCTAAATTGTGAGCATCTGAAGGCTCAATCTTCTTTGAATCCTGATAGTTCACAGCTGTGCTGAGTCATGTAGGTCTCATTGCCTACTGACTCTGAGCCAATCAGGAGCCAAGTCTTTGTTATATATACCAGTAGATTGGTGTTTTGCCTTGGGGGTTTGCTTATGAGAAGAATCTTGTGATTACCTGGTCAAGACTCTAAGTGGTCCTATGTTCAGACCACCTCCAGCCCTTCCCACTTCTCAGATGTAAAGGTTCTCTGGATCCAGGGGTGTATGTAAAGTATATAGCAATATTGTTTTGATTCAGGAAGTAGGGCCCTGTCTGTTTATCTTTATTTCTCTGTTTATATTTTTTCCGTTTGTATTTTCTGAATGTAATTAAAAAGGATTGTTGACCCCTTAAATAGCTAACTTTCCTTGTAGAAAAGCAGATCAACCTGTGCTAGCAGCCATCCTGGGTAAGGCAGTGTGATTGCCTTTACAAGACTCCTTCACAGAGGAAATAGGCCTTGAAAGGTGGCAAGCGTTAGACTGGCCAAGAAGCAAGCTTTCAAATCCTCCTTCTGGCCATTAACTAGCTAACTTGGAGTGACCTTGGGCAAATAACTTCAAGTCAACAAATACCTATTCTGTACTTAGGTACATCTGGGCGCTGTTCTAGACACTGGGGAGACAAAAACAAAAGAGGCTCTGTCCCTGGGGAACTTATGGAAGAAAGAAGGATATAATTGTATACGAATAACCATGACATAATTATTCATTTAAGGAGGGAGATGATGCTCCATCAATAACAACCTGTTAAGAAGCTGCTGTGTGCCAGGCGTTGTGCTCATCTCTGGACGTAAGAAAGGCCACAAACGGTCCATGCTCAAAGAACCTGCATTTTAGTGGGAGAAACAACACATATAGCTGTACAGACAAGATGCGCACAGGATGGGGGCGGGGTGGGCTCAGAAAGAAGGCTTTAGGATTAAGGAGGACTGGGGAAGTCTTCTTCTGAAGCACTACCCCTTTGAGGGAGGAGGTGGCACCCGAGCTGAGCCGTGAAGATGACTGATGCTTCTCAGAGGTAGCCATGACAAGGGTGTTCATTCCAGGTGTGGGCAGTGGCCAGTGTAAGTCCACGGGTGTGTGGGTGTGGAGGAGGGGTGGGATGCAGTGCTGAGGTCAGGACATGGCTGGTAGTCTGATTTGGCTAGATGTGCAGGTTCAAGAAGGGAAGCAATATGAAACAAGACTGGGAAGGTAAGCAGGAGCCAGATGACAATGGGCCTTTAATGCCGGACTGAGGAGTTTGTAGTTAAATCTAAACCTTTCAGCAACAAGGTAACTATAAATATTTAAGCAGGGTGGGGACAGGCCTAGGCTTTTAGGAAGAGCATTTTGGCAGCTGAGTGGACTACAAATTGGAGAGGAAAGCATAGTTTTCTCCTCTGGAAAACAAAGCTTTAGATTTTCTGAAGATCCTTTTAGTTCTAAATTCTATGATAATATGATTAATCTTCTAAAAAACACCCAGGGATATATTGGTAAGTATTTAACAATTGGCTTTCTGAAAAGTACACGTTTTTAAATTTAATTTGCCTTATTGACATTTTCTCTGTAATTTTTTTTAAGTCTACAATCAACAGATCAGTAAAACAAGTCCTGGTTTATAGCATTCGCTCATTTCCTTTGGTATAAATGCTCGAACTGAAAATTGAACAACTCAAGAGCTCACACCCTTGAAATCACCCCGAACAGAGTTATTTGTCAGTGTCAGGCCACTAGGCAGATTTTGCAGGAGCTCACAGGTCATAGGAGCATTGAATTAGAGATAAAGGAAATCTTAAAAATCAGCCAGTTCAACTGCCTTTTTCTGAGACCCATAGAGGTTGAGTGACTTCCCAAAGGAATGTGTAAGATTTGAACCCAGATTCTCTGACTACAAATCCATTGATCCTTCCCCTACAAAGTGCTGTTTCCATTGTTCTAACCCATAGTCCAACAAAATCATCAAAAATGTAAAAAGTACATAAGTACACATACATACAATAGCCAACAGTGCTGAAAGTGATAACCCATGGTTCTCTGGGAAAATGCTCCATTATTTTGACTTTGACCCCTGGGGAAAAAGTAACTGTT
This sequence comes from Bettongia penicillata ogilbyi, assembly GCA_023548195.1. Lineage (NCBI taxonomy): Eukaryota > Metazoa > Chordata > Mammalia > Diprotodontia > Potoroidae > Bettongia > Bettongia penicillata. Next base: position 2,679,953 of record JAJHZJ010000397.1, on the reverse strand, counting down.
TGATTTTGCCAGAAGGAGCTGAGATGATGAGTGACTTAGGAGTTCAGTGGGAGTGGAAAAGTTTGGAGATTCCCAGCTATCTCCTCTCTGAGGCATCCTTCCTCCCTCTCTCCTCCCCTCCCCCATGAGTCTAAAGCCAAGGACAATAAAAGCAGGTGGAGGACTGGGGATGGGGAGAACAAGGGAAACCCTTTAAGAATATCCCACAGCGATCAACTCCAAGGATCTGACCTTTTAACCTCCACAACCTAGTTTATCCTACTTAAAGAAAAGTCTATGAGGTGAAAGGTTAGAGGAAAAGAGGAGGAACAGATAGAAATGTGAACTCGTTGCAGGTGGGAGTAGGGGGGTGGGCTACTTTTGACTCCTAAGTGTTGGTCTGCCCCATCCTGGTCACCTGCAAATCAGAGATGTTATTCTTGTGTTATACTCAACACCCAGTGGGACAGGCTAGGCTGGGTAGAAGTTAAGAGAGGAAAGTGACACATAGGCATGGGCTATAAGCCAGTGAAAATGTAATCCCAGCGCCCTCATCCAAAGTGAGAACAGAGTGAGCCAGAGACCTCTCTTAACTTTCCTTTTCTCCTTTCACATTCTTCTAAAATCAAAGAGTTTCTGTCATAGTCTAAACTGAAGGAGGGAAGGAAGGTAAAATATTTTGGGTAATGTAGCGGAAAGAGCACAGGGCTTAGAAATTTAATGCTGGCTCTGACACTTATTAACTGTGTGGCCACAGGAAAGTGATTTCTCTTCCCTGTGCCTCAGTTTCCTCCTTCATCTGAAAAAAAAATGGAAATATCAATACATATACAGACATCTGTATACTTCCCCTCTGCTCCCTTACATGCATGGTGACCAGAGAAAGATCCTCATGATTTTACTCCGGCTGGTATCAATCTAGGTAATTCCTATATGCACATTTTTATTTTTCAATCAACAAATATTTATTAAGAACCATTACGTGCCAGGTACAGTGCTAGGATCTGATGGTAATTGTAGAAAGAATGAAATAACTGCTATTCAAAACGAGTATAAGCACAGTTTTAAAATAGACACACAATACATTAACAACTCTTACTAATCTGTAGGCTTCATTTCTCTCAGGCAACAACTCAGGAAATCTATGTGGCACCAGATTTTATCTCTTCTTGCTGTCAGATCTTTTCACTAGTGATAGAATGTCCTCCCATCCCTTCATGACTGTGGATGTGAATGAATGGGAAAGTAGGAATAGTTATGTTTGAAAAGTCTCTGTCAGCATTCTCCCCTTTTAAAGAGTCCAGCTTATGGGAGTGTTAGTCTATTGAGTGGGAAGAAAGTTTTGAGGGACCGAGTCCATTTCTGAGTCTGGCTCTCCCAGGGAGATATAGTGTGAATGCCAGATGTTACTTCATTCCTGGCCTCTGTTTACCCCTCTATACAGGGTGTCCCAAAAGTCTTAGAGTGTGTTAAGCTTTCTTTCTTGGACATTGACCAGTAATGCTGAGTTCCTGAGAAATGATCATTTCTAGCCCTGGTGGCTACCCCATGAGCTCATGAGGTCAAGGGCTTTTGAGTTGGGGGCCAGCTGTTCAGATGGAAGAGATATCTGCAACAGTAACATTTCCTGGAAGAGAAGTAGCATCATTATCAGGAGGAAGTAGAAACTAAAAGAATTAAGAAAGTCCATGGCTGCCTGAGGACAATGATAAAATGATACATTTGCCCTAATTAGGAAAAGGGGATGGAAAGGACAGAAAAGATTATCTCTCCTTCCTCAAGTTTTCTTAGAACATTTTGGATCTCTCTCCCTTTAAGCTTTCTACTTTGTATCAGATATGTAACAGGAAGGACCTTGTAGTGTAACATTTGCTCTGGCTCTTTGCTGAGTGACGTGTCTTTGTGAGATGTCATGCAATCTCATGATTTGCCACCAGTGATGGGGGCTATGTTGGAGGTGTTTGGCCATAATATAGTCAGAAGGAGCTCTTTGGTGAGATAAAATGGAAATGGAGGAAAGCCAGTTCTACCTCTTTTGAGATCAATCTTTCTTTGACTTCCAGAAATGATGAGTGGTAGTGGATTTCGTTTCCCTCCCTTTCCCATTGCTCTCCCTTGTGGAAATGAAGGTTTCAAACACAGCAATGAGAATAAACACTTCCCTAAATGGTGTCCTTGGCCTCCTTCTTTCTGTTATCTTTCTTGAGCACTGGCTGGCAATGCTAAATTCCTGAGAAATGGTCATTTCTAACCCTGGTGGCTACCCTGTCAGCTCATGAGGTCAAGGGCTTTTTGAGCTGGGAGTCAACTAGGAGGACAGAAGGGATATCTGCAACAGTAGCATTTCCAGAAAGAGAAGTAGCACCATCATCAGGAGAATGTTGCAGCTAAAAGAACTAAGAAATTCCACAGGTAATTCCCAAGCTGGAGCCCTATGGGGGAGAAAGGATCCCTGATAGCCTAAAGATAAGCAGATTCACTCAAAAAGAATAGAACTCAGATGAACCCCAAAGATGAGTGACATTTCAAGACAAGGGTTAAGAACTTGCTGCTGTTGTCAATTAACACCTCAGGTCCTGGTCAGTCCCTTAAGATATGATCCAAGGTCCAGGGGACCCCTTCCGCAAAGGGTTTTGACTGTAGGTTCATATATTCTAGGTTCATGGGAGGAGAGCTTTACTTTCAAAGGAATGGGATAAGACTTCTGTGTTGCTAACTCATTGTCCCTATCTCTAGATTTTATCTCCAAGGAAATCTCTGAAACAAAGTTTAGGTATGGCTCATGTCTAGGGTCTCCCCAATAAATGGTTAATAGAATCATTTCTAGAAAAGGTACTGAATGTACAGTATGGATATCAGGTACAAGAGGGGACTTTATTTCTTCCATCATACAAAATGCTTAAAAAACAAAGGACTCATAAACATTCATTAAAAATTCAGAAACATAAAACAATAACCCATCATGTACATTATACTTTACTAAATGGTAAAGACAACTTTGTGAAACTACTAAACAGTTATTTAGGATACTTTACTTTCACCTCAAACCTCCATTATTTAAGTAATTCACAGCATTCAGAACTTCTAGACAGTCAGGGTATGGCATGGGTTTTCTGAGTCTTTTCTACCTTATTTCCCCCCCTAGTCCTTTCAAGAGTAGCAAAATCCTTCTGGGCATGCTTCTCTTGAAAGGCCTGGTGCTGGTTCAGGAATCCTCTCTTACTGAGAAACCTGTACCCACTTCCATCCCTCCAACTCATGAAGTTGCCAGAAATGGAAATGTCCATTTCTGAGTACTGCTGGTTGCTGGCATATGCCAAGGGAAGAAAGCAGAAAACAGAAGATGGCCAAGGACTCAGGCTCTTTGCTATGTATTTGCAGCCTCAGTTTATGGCATTGGGGAAGGAGGAAGAAAAAGAAATCCCCCTTTTCTGCTAGAAGTTCAAGGAGGACAACATACTGGAAAGTCCCTAAAGAGAGGATAGAATTGGATTTCTTCAACTTCTCTTATAGTCTGTTGAGTGAGTGATTCCTCTTGACCCTGTGGTCAAACATCTCTAGCATAACCCCTATCACTAGTGACCAGTCAGGAATTGCTAACAAGACTCACATCACTCAGTAATAGTTGGGGGTTACCACTTTGAATCTGAGAACACTCTTCCTAAAGACCAAGATGGTAGAGGAGAATGGGCACCCAGTTTCAGGGGTTTTTTTTGTACTTCAGTTCTTGCTATTTCTCAGTAAATATTCCTTTGTAAAAGTTGATATTAACTGGTTTTCAGTGATATTAAAAAGATAATTGGTTATTTGCTATTGGGGATAGTAACCACAAGCTGAATGATATTGGGGAAATAGTAACAGGCAATTGATATTGAGAGGAACACATTGGTTGTGTACCCATGAACTATATAGTACTGGAGAGAGAATCCCTGCAACACCTAGAGTTACCCCTAGACTCCTGAGAGGAAGGGGAGAAATAGCTTGGTTCTGCGGACCTGATCTGACAGTGATGGGGCCAGGGAGAGAAGAGAAAACTAGAAGTGAAGGATCTGAGTATATATGTGCTACCCTCCTGTGTTTGGTGTGTGGTATATTCTTTTCCTTCCTATTATATTGTAAGGTCCTGGAGAGCAGGGTCTTGGTCATTTTTCACCTGTGTATACTTTTATCACCTAGCGCAGTGCTTTGAACTTCAATGAATGTGCTAGAGTATCCATGATTGAGTCAGTGGTGTGTAAACTCTGCAAAGCAGAATCACAGAATTTAGAGTTGGAAGGGATGTCAGTGGCCACCCAATCCAACACACATAATATATCCAGCTCTTGTAATATATATAGTAGCCTCCACTTGAAAACCTCCAATAAGAGAAATCCCACTGCCTGCAGAGGCAATTAATTCTACACATGGCCAGCTCTAACTGTAAGGAAGTGTATGCTGACGTCCAGGTGCCTCTTTAAAATATTGACTCCTTACTCCTGGTTCTGCCCTTTGAGGCCAAATAGAAGTCTTATTTTTTCTTCCACATATCAGCTCTTTAAATATTTGAAGACAGTTATCATGGCTACTCAGAGTCTCCTCCAACCTAAACATACTTTGCTCCTTCAAAGGTATTTTTATAAATAATATTTTCCCCACTTATACATAAAAATAATTTTTAACATTGATTTTTTTTTAAAATTTGAGTTCTCAATTTTCTTTCTTCTTCCTTTACCTCCCCTCTCCCTGAGACAGTAAGCAATATGTTATAGATTATAAATGTTCAATCATGCAAAACATATTACCCTATTAGTCATGTTGTAAAAGGAGACACAGACCCAAGGGAAAAAAAAACCATGAAAAAATACAGAAAATAAAAAATAGTATGCTCTAATCTGTATTCAGACTCCATCAGTTCTTCGTCTGGTGGTGGATAGCATTTTTCATCATAAGTCCTTTGCAACTGTCGTGGATTGTTGTATTGATGAGAACAGCTTAAGTCTTTCACAGTTCATCAGTGTACCATATTGCTCTTACAATGTATAATGTTCTTCTGGTTCTGTTCACTTCATTTTACATCAGCTCATGTTAGTCTTTCAGGGTTTTTCTGAAATTGGTCAGTTCATCATTTCTTATAGCACAGTAATATTCCATTATAACCATATACCGCAATTTGTTCAGCCAATCCCCAGTTGATGAGTATTCTCTCAATTTCCAATTCTTTGCCAAATGATTCCTTATAATGACAGACTCAAGGCCCTTCACAGTCCTGGTTATCCTTCCTTTGGTTGCTTTCTTGCTTCTCGAGATACCCTTCTTAAACTATGGCACCCAGAACTGGACACAATAGTGTACACATGATTTAAGACAGAGTACACAGAAATTGTCACCCATCCATGACTTAGATAAGCCCTATGGAATCGCCCAAGACACATGAGTGTTGACACGTGTCCAGGGTCTCACACAGTAAATGTCAGAAGTGAGATGTGAACACTAGCTTTCCTTAATTCAAGTACTGCTGGACATTTGCTATGCCAAAGGGCTGTCTTTGTAAGTGTTTATTGAATGGAATTACTGTATCTAAAATACTTTGAGTTCCCTGGAACAAAAACTTTGGCTAACTTCTAAGCTATCATTAGCTTTTGCTATTAGTTAGTATTTGTTAATCGCTTATGTCAGTTTCTCACTTCTACCCATTAACCAACACACAGTAATTAAGTGCCTACTATGTAGGTGGCACTGTGCTTGGAGTTGCAGATAAAGACAAAATGAAACAGTCCCTGTCTTTGAAAAGCTTACATTCTACTGGGGAGACAGGCTTCTTCTTCCCTTACATTTTTTCCTTCCCCAACCCTGCCCTCAATCAGCACATCTAAAGCCATTTCCTGACCCTGGTTAGTTCAGGACAGTGCTACAATGTCCTACCCAGATCAGTTGGGGAGGAAATTGTTTATATCAGTAGATACGAATATGCAAAGGAGGCCTGGGACCCATTTACCGAACAGTTTTCTCTATCCAATCAATTCCAAAGAAATCACTACCAGATACCCCTTAATAATTGTATATTATTGTCTGCACAGCAATTTCAGCTTCTCAAAGTACTTTTTTATCCATTATCTCTTTCCCTTCAAAAGTTGTACGGCTGATATGTTTCCAGATGAGGAAACTGAGGTCTAGAGCGGAGGAATAAAGAGGATGTAACTAGTTAGTGGTAGAAGCAGTTCTCAAAAGCTTTTTTTCATCAGACCATACCATTTCTCTGGTGGACCTCTCAATTACCATAGGAATGGTCAAGACTGGGAGTATCACTAGATATTGTATTCCTTTCTGTAAAATGGGATAGCTCAATTTACCAGGCAGAAGATGTTTGTTGTGTTTTGGAATTTCTGGATAAAAGGTTTCATGAAAACATAACGAGATAACATCAGATTTAGTTTCCTACCTGTGTGTTGGTTATGAAAGTATTGAGGTTCCATCTGCCACCACTTTTTAGTGCCCAGATCCATCAACACCCATCACTCACTATTGCTGCAGGATTTCATTTCCCTTCCAATGAAATTAAGCTGTTTGCTGGTTAACCAAGCACAGCCGAAAGCCCCCAAACTATTCAGAAGAGAAAAACAAAACAGCGTCCCCTGACCCAGAAAGAGCAATAAACGAATGAACCAAATTTAATAAAATTCAACCAAAATGACCTGCAGAGCAGAAAGGCTCCAGTGGGATAAGTCTAGCCCAGGGGCAGTTTCCCTGGTTGAGCAGTACTCTGCTTTTTTTCCAGTGAAGTTCTCCTCCCCCCAGTGGGACAGCAGCCTTCTTAACTAAAAAAAGCTTGGATCCTTAAAGGATTTAACAAAGTACATACAGATGGGGAGCCAGGATGCCCGAGCTGGGCTGCTGTTAGGGTGGTATGGTGTTGATGGCCTGCTTCTTTCTCCCCCAAATTCCCTCTGGGTACAAGCAGATCAGAGCTGAATGGTGGCTGATCAGCACTGGTAATAGCTTGAAAAGCTGGGCCAGGTCTGTTTTGGATCACGAATTGGAAGCCAATTAAGGATTGCCTGGATTTAACCTTTCTTTACTGGTGATTGTGGAGTAAACTTCAGGGGGAGGGGGAGATAAGAAGGAAAGAAAGATCAGGAGTGGGGCTAGAAGATGGATTATTCATTCATAAATTTTAGAGCTAAAATAGATCACCTAGTATAACCTCCACCTAATACATGATGGGGAAACTGAGGCTCAAGAGGTGAAATGATTTACAAAAGTCACACCCCTAATTAGAAATAGAATTAAGACTACAATACAATTCTGTAGACTACCAATCCAGTGCTTTAGAAATAAAAAATGATCCCAGGTTGTGTGTCCCTTTTGTCTAATATTTCTCATAGACCATCTAATATGTACCTAGCCCTGAGTGAGGTACCATGGCAATGATTCTCAAACTTTTTGGTTTCAGGACTCATTTACACTCTTAAAAATGATTAAGAATCCCAAAGAACTTTTATTTATGTGCTCTCTTATGTCTCTTGAGATTTACTATATTAGACAGTACTGCTAATTAGTATTATTATGAAAATAACTTTGACTTTTAGTATCCCTTGAAAAAGTCTGAGGTGCCAAGACCACATTTTAAGAACTTCTGTACTCAGGAATGGCAAAACTGAACCAGAAAAGGTGAAAGATTTCCTTCCTCCTTAATTTTCAGATCTCTTTTTCCCCTTTTTTTGTTTTTATTATATATATATACACCACTTTTATTATTCTGCGTATTATTTTATTATTTTTACCTTGTATTGTGGTGGTTTTTTTTGTGTGCAAGTCTTATGTTCTTAGCAGATTGTAAGCTCCTTGAGGGTAGGGAATGTGTGACTTTTTTCATTGTCACACTCTCAGTACCTAGTACAATCCTGGACAGAGCACAACGTATGATTATTGGACTGGTTAGGCAGCATTTCCTAGAGAAGATTCTTTTTAAAAAATGTTTTCTGAAAGCCCATTTTTAAAAATTGTTGGTCAAAATGTCCTTTCTGGTTTGCTTAAACACTTTCCCAAAATAGACCAGATCTGTGGGAGTTCAACTGAGTGGACATTGATGTCTGAAGAAGAGCCGGTGGGTTCAAGTTTAGATAGAAGGTTATATGGATAAAGTCAAAAGGTTGAGACTGAGTTCAGATCTGGGGTCTGTGTATGGGGCTTTGAAACTAATAGGGTGGGTGAGGAAACAAAGTAACCTATTACAATCCAGCCCTTATCAAACTTGGCTTCTGGGTTTCTGACTGGTTAGCTATGTTAGGAAAGCCCAGTGCTGAGCAATCAAACTTCCTGGTTGGATCCCCCTGGTGATTATCCTGCCTCTTCCTTAGTGGGAATGACCATCACAAAATACCCTATAAGTTGGGGAAGGTTGAGACCTAGAGTTGCAGAGATCTAAGAGCTCCTCACCCAGTCTTGCACATAGGACAAGGTAGGTGAAAATGGCCTTAAACTAAAAGAAGGAAGTTGGACCTTTGAAACCCTTCAATGGAGTCCTAACAATTTTTGAAAATTCATATCGAAATTCACATGGTTTGGGGGTTGTGCGTTGTATGGGTTGTGTCTATGGTGGGCCATGCAAATCATAAAATATTTGAAATACAAATAAACAAGGACTCTTCTCACCTCTGGGAACTGGATGGGAGAGAAGCTGGACCAAGAAAGAGGCCTTTTTTTGTTGTCAATCTGAGCATTAGGGGTAGAGGTTACAATGTGAGAGGCTGAATTCGGCTGGCTACTCTGAAGATCCTGGACTGGGGGGTGTTGACGGTGAAAGAATGAGGTCGGAGTACGTGTATTTTCAGTGGTAATGAATGAACTGAGGGAAGTTTAAGGAGCAGTGAAACAATGGAGAGGGGCTGAGGGCTCGATCTGAGAAGTCGGCGTGAAGAACTAGGTGCCTAACTGAGGGTAGATGTGTATTGGGCTGTGGATTATTGGGAGCGCCTCGGCGGACATTGGGGGAGGTGGGGACGGGGTTGCCTGAAGAGGTGATGGAAGAGCTGGGTGGGGGGTGAAGGTGATGGAGCAGCCGAGGGGCCAGGAGGCGGCCGTTTTGCTGGGGAGGGCGTGCACGGCTGAAATTTGCTGGCGAAGCTGAGGGACCAGGGGCGAACTGAGGAAACCGTTGGGTAAGGAGCAGGGGCTCACATGGGAAGCTGGGGCGGCGGCGAGGCGGGGGCCTGGGGGCGCTGAGGAGGCGATACGTAGGGGAATTGGGGAGGAGGAAGGAAGAAGGCAGCGCCAGCGAGGAAAGTGGCGGCTCGTCAGTTCGGAGAAATACGGCGGCCAGGCCGGGGCGGGCCGGTTCCTAGGGAGCCCCGGCGGCGGCGACGTCTGGGGAAGGAGGGAGCCGGGGCAGGCAGGGAGGCTGGGAGGCAGACGGGCTGACGGACAAGCGGCCGCCTCCCAGTCCCAGCCCGGCGCCGCCACCCCCGCCGCTGCCCAGATGGGCCCGCGGGCAGCGCCATGAAGCGGGCATGTGCCTGGACTGGGGCCCCAGCGAGCCGGGGCGGGAGCCGGGGCGGGAGCCGCGCGGAGGTGAGTGGGGTAGGTATGGGGGAGGGAGAGAGGGAGAACCCCTGGGACGGGGTGGAGAGAAGGGGGCACCCTGCCAGCTGCCAGCAGCGAGCCCCGTCCTCGGAGTCCGCTCTCTCTCCTGAACCTCCTCGAGAACCCCTTCCAATCTCTCCTGGAGAACTCCCTCTTCTGAAGCCCCTCTCTGTGCGCTCCCTCTCTTGATCCCCTTCCCTTGAGAGCCCCTCTACTGATCTTCTTTCCCGTGTGCCCCTTCCCCCGATCCTTCTCCTGGAGAACTCCCTCCTCTAAGCCCACTGTATCTCCTTCCTGTGCGCCCCCACCCCTGAGCCTCCTTCCTGAGCCCCTTCTCTGTCTCCCTCTTTTGAGGCCACTCTCCTGAACCTCCTCCCTGTGAGCCCCCTCTCCTGAACCTTCTCCTCGAGAACACCCCAGCCCCCCATCTCTGTGCGCCCCTCCCCTGAACCTTTTCCTCGAGAACCTCTTCTCTTGAGTGCCCTCTCTGTGAGGTCCCTCTCCCGAACCTCCTCCCTTGAGACCACTCTCCTGAATCTCTTCTCTGTGCGACCTCTCCCCTGAACCTCGAGAACCCCCCTCCCTTGAGTCCCCTCTCTGTGCGCTCCCTTTCCTGAGCCCCCTCCCTCTAAACCCCTCCTCAGCCCTTTTCCCGAGATTCCCCTCCCCTGAGCCCCATCTCTGTGCTCTCCCCCTTCTGAACCCACTCCCCTGAGTTCTCTATTGAACCTTCTCAAAAACTCCCTCCCCTGAATCTCCTCCCTATGCTCACTGTTCCCTGAACAGCGGCACGAACCCCGTCCCCTAAAACCTCTCCCCTGAATCTCCTCGTGCGCCCCCACCCCTGAACCCTCTCCCCACAAGCCTCCTCAGACTCCCTCCCCCCATTCTTCTCCCCGCGAACCTCAGTCTACTGACGATTCTCCCTTTGAGCTTCTTTTCTCTTGAGCCCTCTTCTCCTAAGCCCTCTTCCCCGTTGTCCCTTGACAGAGCTTCCCTCTCCTGAACCCCCTCTCACCATCCCTTTCCCCAGTCCCTTTCTTCCCTACTGCCCCCTCCGTTCCTCAGGGGAGCTGCTGCTATGGCCCCCGCCCCCGACTTTGGCTTAGGTGGCCCCCGTCAGATTGTCCCCTCTCTGTAAGGTTGGAATGCTGGGGACTCTGCCAACGAGCCCTCTTCCAACCCCCACTCCCCACGCACTTTGATGTTTCCTCTGATCTTTACCCTATTTATTGCCTCTCATATCCCTAAGGAACAGGCGTTTAACCTGACAGCTACTTGCAGCCTCGGTGCTGTGACCACTTCAACGCTGCTTGGCTTGGGCCTTGGGGACCCCCACTATTCTTGGCAGTAATCCGTCTTTTACCTGCTGGGCACTACAGCGGAGCCCCATTATCTCCCTCCCCTGCGGATTCGTTGTGGTATTATGGGAGGAGTTAAGAGGACCCAAGTTCAAGTACTGCCCTGCTACTGGCTACCAATTTACTTTAGACAATTCATGTAACCTTCCAGGGACTCAGTTTCCTGCTGTGTAAAATAAGGTTAGACTAGTATATAGATGGTATCTGAGGCTTCTTTCAGGGCTAAATCCATGAATCACCCAAACTTAACTTTTTTTTTGCCCCCCACCTTCCCTATACCAGTCAGACCTCCTAGGAACACTTGAGCTAACTTGCCAGCTTTGTCAGCTGCCTTCCTCCTCCCCTCTCTCCATTATAACTGTGTCTTCTTTTCTGAAGTGAGGCTTTGAGGATGCTGTCATCTCTCCTATCCTCCAACCCCCACCCTTTACTTGCTATTTTCTTTGACCCTAACACCCCAATTAGTGCCTCACCCTAAAGGAGCAAGAGCTAACCTGCCAGCTCTAGGTTCTCCTGCTCCCAGTTCTTTGCTTGATGGTCATCCCTAGCAGCTCCCTCCACCCTCCCCATAAAGTAAGTTTATATCTTTGTGCTCCTTTTCTTTGCCCCCATGCTCAATTAACGTTGCTCTCAATGATTAACTTTTCTTCCTGGGCCCCCTTTTCCCGAAAAAATAACTCTGAAAGTGCAGGTGTTTTCCAACTCCATTTTGTTCCTTCCAAATTTGTTCCCCCCCTCCTCAAAGGAGCATCAATTAATTTGTCATTTCCCCTGTAGTATATGATTCCTTCCTCTCTTCCTCCTCAGTTTTTCTCTTCCTATTTACCTTGTAACCCCTGATTTTCAGTGATTCCTGCTGAGAAGGAACCCCAGAAGACATTTAATGGGTTCAGATCTGGAGTCCTGGGCACTTGGGGCATCAGAGACCCAATCCTTTTCTGGATTTTTAGTATCCTCCCTCAGCCTTAAGTGAGGTGGTTGGAGATTACAGTAGCATAGGCTTTTTGGCAGAAATCCGGGTCATACAGAAATATCAAATTTCTGTTCAAATTTGGGGGCCCTGAGGAATGATGACTTTTCCATGTGTTGGAAGGTAATGGTTCTTTTACAGACTTTGCTTGATAGAGTGTTCATCTGACAGTGAGATTTGAGGTGTGTAGATCTGACCGACCCTGCAGAAAAATTCAATGAACTGGCTGAATTCCCCAGTTCCTGAGTGGAGTGGGCTGGGAGAATCAGAGTCTTTTGAGCTCAAACTGAGGCTTCTTGCAGTTTTTAAGAAGAGCTAGGCTCCCTTCAGGAATCATCAGGTCTGGGAGTAAAGACCAAAGGTTAAATTTAGTTCCCCTTTCAGAACAAATTCTGGCCATGGCCAACAGCATCCTCCCTTTTTTTCTTCAGCCCCTCTGTATAATTTGTTTCTCTTTTCTTGGCCTGAGAATGCAACAGCAATGAGATCTTCTGGGTTTAAAAATCTTCCTTACTGATTTGTAGGTGGTATACATAGTCTACCCTATCCCCCCTGCTTCTCCCAGGACTTTGTAAGAGCCCACCTTCCTCCTTCATCCCTACCTTCCATTGGCAAATCTGGCCCCAAACCAGTTTTTCCTTTTGTAGTAGCTGGTCCCAGCCTTCCTAGCCCCAGCAAACTGGATTGGGTATGACTTCACCAAAACAGACCCCAGGCTGAGGTGCGGCTGGGAGCAGGACAAGGCCCGGACTCTGCTTAGGCAGAGATCTTGCCGGGTGGAGGGCACCAGAGGCAGCTTTGAACCCATGATTACTTGGACTGAGTGGTATTTGAGTCACAAGTTTGCCAGTGTTAGTGCAGGATGGAATTTATGGCCTGCCAGGAAATCTAGGAGCTCTATATAAGGCACTGAACCAGGAACAAATCCAGGTAACAAAACCAGTTACACTTAGATGGGGGCAACAGGCAGAAAAGGGCTAAAAGGATTTGAGGGTCCAGTTTCTACTTAACAATAGTAGTAACTGGCATTTACATAGCACTTTAAGTTTTGCCAAGTGTTCTGCTTTAAGATATGCATTATCTTTGAGATATATATTGTTATTTGAGCCTCACAACAAACCTGTGAGGTAGGTGCTATTATCCCCATTTTGCAGAAGAGGAAAATGGAGCTGGTAGAGATTCAGTGACTCGCCCAAAGTCATAGAGATGGTATCTGAAGCAGCATCTGAACTCAGGCCTTACCTGACTCCAGATATATTACACTATCTACTAAGACACCCAATGGCCTGATCAGGATCTCTGAAAGGCAAAGAAATATGTGAAGAAAATAAATTAGGAAAGGATACAATTAGTGTTGGGGAACTATTAGGAGAAGGAAGGCTTGACTGGCCCCAAAGCATTTCTGCCTTATGCAGACTGACATTATAGGTGATTTGAGTTGATCCCTCTAGTTTCCTCATTCTCCAGCTTCTTTCCCGGTCTACACTCCTATCAATTGGCATTCCCATGGGCATTTGATCTTTGCCCCCTTTGTTAAGTCTCCCATTATGTTAAGGTTGCATCTCCCTAGTGGAAACTGTAGGTTGCTCAGACTTAGTTGCAGACCCTGATAAAAATCACACTCCCAGAGAGGACCAGACTAGCAGATAACTGGATGGGTGACTCAACTTTCCTGATGCTGGAGAAAATATGCTGATAAGATCTCTGGTCTGGGGTGGGGACCTGCAGGGGAGAGCTAGGTGGTACTTTCCATAAAGTCCTGATAAGATCCGATCTGTCCTGCAGATGGGGGTGGGGAGAGAGGCCTGGGTCTCAGCTTGCTTTGTTATTGGCTGCTAACATGTTGGGCTCCTGAGCCAGTGGCGTTTGTTCGGGAGACAAAGCTTCAGTTTCCAGGCAGAATCCAGGTGCAAGGGGTGGGGGTGGGGGTGGGGGGGTGCCCTACCGGAGCTGAGCTTCTGTGTGGCAGGTGGGGCTGAGAGGTCTCCTCCCACCCTCTTCAGGGCTACTCAGCTAAAGAGACCTGTTAGCAGGTGAGTTCTTCCTATTCCCCCAGCTAGGGCACCTGCTGTTCCTGAGAAGAGAGAACTTTTTGGAGCCTGTGAATAGAGGGAAAGGGGAGGGGGCCGCTGTGACCCAGTGCAGCAGGTATCTGCACTTTTTGCTGCTTTTGGAGCTTCCTCTGATTTTCTGGCTGGGATCATCAGAGGCCCTGGGCTCTTCACTCTGGAGCTGGGTCCCTGGACAGCTTCGGATAAATTATTGAGCTGCTTTGACCATTAGTTACTTCCTGTGTGACAAGATGGCTCCGGACAGATATATACAGAGTCATCTTGGTGTTCAAACTAGAAATCACAACTACTTGGTTTGGATGGTGATTAAAGATGTCTTAAGACTTCAAGATGTTACTGGAAAATAAAAATGGGACATGGGAAACACCATGGGCAAAATGTTTCTTTGTAAAAAATTTGGTGATATCTTTTCTCCAAAGTGTTTAAAGTACTGCGTAGCTGTGACCTATGCCATTTGGGGGGTACTGTGGTCTGCTAGAAAGAACACTGAATCTAGAATAGTTCAAATCTTGGCTTTGCCACTTTCTATCTGGGTAGAGGCTTTGGGCCTCCATTTCCTCATCTTTAAAATGAGAGGGGTTGAACTAGATGACCCCTTTCAGCTCTTCCAGCTCTTAATCTATGATCCTGTTATCTCTGTACACCTATAAGAGGGCATGAGAGATTTGATAAGTGTTTAATTGGTAGGTTGTCATTTAATAGATGGGGAAACCATGCTTAACAAAGGAAAAGCGACCACCCAAGTTCACACAACATATCAGTACTGGTTTTCCTTTTGGGCTTCAGATTTCTGATGCTTGAGAGCTTGGTCTCTTGACCTGTTTCTCCTTTTTTATGCACTTTTCAGGACTTCTTTCCTTTCTTTCTTTTGGAGATTTTTCCTCAGGGTTTCCTTCTCGCCACCCCTCTCTCTTTTCTCCTGTTTTTGGATTTTTTTCTTTTTTGGTCTTTCTTTTGTTCAGTGATATTGCTGGCTCCTCTGTCTTTATTTCCTATCCTTTCTGTTCTGTGTTTCCATCTTTATTTGTGCTCTTTTTCCTTTCCTTTCAGTTTTCAGGGTTCCAGATTCATCGATTAATTCTCTCATTGGACCTGGATGGGGCTGGATCAAGAATTATGTTGTACCCCAGGATAACACTAGTAATTGTATGGTGGCCTGTTATTGTAAGGTTTCTCCTGGAGTCAAGGCTGTTCACACTGGTTAATTATTGTAGAACTGCTTATAAAGGTTGGGTTTGTGTATGGGGTTGGTATAGAATTGCTCCTGAGAGTGGGTCTGCTGACAGTTATTTGGTTTTCTGTGGAAAGATCATTGATACATTTGTTGGAGGTGAGGGAGGAGAGGGAAGGAGACTGTCTGCATTAAGCTGGCAGAAGAAATTATAGTGGTCTTGTAAACACCTATGAGGGCAAATTGTAGTCTGAACAGAAGCTCTCAGACTTACTGCCCAGTCAATCTTTTTTTTTTTTAAAGAGCAATCAGTCTCTGTATTTAGACTCTGAACAGAATGTTGTATGTTTGAGAAACTCAACAAATATCTAATCTTGCTATTAGTGAGAAGGTTGATGATGGATGAGTTTCAGAACTTTGGTCCTTTTTGTCAGGTGGATAGTGCCTGATGTCTGGATCCACCATGATAAGAGTATTTCCCAGGCATCTGCTCACTGTTCCTGTAAGAATCAGAATATAGAAATGGTGGGGTGGAAATTGAGTTGAACTAACCCACACTACATATGAGAAAGCAGCCCTTACAGGTTAGAGCAAAGGAGGATACAGGATCTATACCTATAAAATACCAGGAGGAAAGAAAGTAGCTTAAGTGTGGGTGATTCCCAAAAGCATTGGGAATTGATAGAAACAGTGAGAGACTAAGAAGGCAGGTGGGGAAGGAAGGAGTTGGGAAAAGCAAGGTGAAGGCCATACGGGCTCTAGAGAGAGGCCTGGATGGAAGGTAAAGGGGGAGACAGTCGCTTTCACTGGCTCTGCTCCCATTGTTTCAGTTTGCCCAATGGGGCCTCACCATCTGTTCCTTGTTAGAGACTTGACAGACAGGGCTCCGAGAGATTAATTAATGCCAAGCTGCTTGTAGGTCTGGCTGTGGGGCCAGGCCCTAGGGACCCCATTTCTGGTAGCAACAACTCTCAACTGACCCCCTAAAAGGCATTTAGTTACTACTGAGTGATCCCTGAGGTATATGGGACCTTGCTTTTGGCACCTCTCTGTGCCCCCAGTGGGTGCCAGGAGCTAGAATCTATACCAGGTAATCTCTAAGGAAAGGACAGTTCTGCTATTGAGATTTCAGAACCAAGAACTTAACCTGGGACATTCTACTCCTGAGTTATCAGGGTTTTATCCCTGATTCTTCTGTTAACTCACCGTGTGACCTTAGCAGGTCACTTTAGTTTTCTCATGTATAAAATGAGGGGATTCTGAGATTCTCTCTGGTCAACTGTCTGGTTCTAACACTTAGTCTGTGGACTATGGCCCTGTTTCCTGGTTCTGATGATGCCCCTTTCAGGTCCCCAAGCTCTAGCCCTGACCTCTTCAATAGGACTGGGGGCAGGGAATGGGTTGCTTGCCTCCAGGGAAATTAGAACAGAATCTTTCTGCCTACAGAGTGGGAAGTAGATCTTCATTCAGAATTCCAGAGTATTGTGATATTAGGATGGAGAGAGAATTTTATAAACCTAGCCTCTGTGAGAGGATCGAGGTATTTAATATTTTATCCTCCCTGTGGCCAGTGATGAGGCCCTTAATTGGGACTACCTTGGAACTCCAAGTATGGGTGGGAATAGTGTAAGAGCCCCCAAAAATTTATTCCTAGGTCTGGAATCTTGTTCTCATATGAATGACAATATTGCCTGGCTTTCTCTAAGGCCAGATCACTTTTTAGGCTGTTAGGTAGCACAGTGCTTAGAATGCTGAACCTAGAGGCAGAGGACCTGAATTCAGATTCTGCCTCAGACATTTATTAGCTGTGTGACCCTGGTCTTTGTTGTCTCTTCATTTCTCTGTAAAACGAGAATAGCTGCATTTACTCCCCAGGGTTGTTTTGAGACTCCAGTGAGATTGCATTTGTAATGCACTTAGCAAACATTAAAACACTATAGAATTGCTATTGTTATTATTGGGCACTTTCTCCTAGTGCCTAGACTGATCCATGGATGATGTGAATGTCCCCTTTGGGTTGGCCTTTGCCCTTATCCAGGTACTCCTTTCCTTCTGCCTGACTGGTATACTGAAGGAGGTCCTGGCAGTTGTCCAGGGGTGAATAGTAGTAAGGTGTGGCTTGGGGTGGAGCATAGACTGACACTAGGCTATCCCCATTTTTGAATGCTGGAGGGGTGTGTGTGTTGGGGGAGGGGATTGATTCACTCCAAATGACTGAGGAGGCAGGAAGGTATCTTTGAGTGCCGAAGGTACAAATGACATTTTACTTCAAAGTACCAGGAGATGTTGGAGGTGTCACTTCCCCTTCCCAATTCTCTACTCGTTCTTTCAGGGGGGAGGGTGGGGAACATCAAAGTTGCACTTGTATTTTAGCTCTTTACCCAGGGAAGGCTCTACCTTTGTAGATTCTATGCGTAGGCCAAGGCCTGAAAAATAATGTTCAGTGAAACTGCAGGGAAACTTTGGGCAGGGGGCTTATGTTCTAGGATTGGGAGCAGGCTGACCTAGATTTGTTCCAGGATACTGAGCTGGAAGGGCCCAGGCCAAACCGTCCTCCTGAGAGGTGGCTTTTGGAGGTTGAGGCAGAGGAATCAAGGAGTTTCCCTACAAAGACATCCTGACTCCTTTGTTGGCTAACATTTTTGCACGGCTAATGGTTAACCGTTTCTGACTCACCCAAGGCACCACCTTTACTGTGCTCCTTTATTTCCGGCTACCTGTCTGCTTTCCACAGGTCCCCAGCTCGGGGCTTCAAGTTCTGCTCCTCAAAGGAAGGGGTTAAACATCAGCTGAGGAAACTGGGCTGTTCCATTTTCTTCTCTAGTGTCTACCTCGGTTTTCCTGAATGGTTCAGTCATCATCATGGGAACCGGGTGGGCAGAAAAGAAGGGGAGAGGGGAAGGGCTTGTGGGGAGGAGTGTGGGAAGAAGGGAAAAGAGAGAGGAAAGGGGAAAGATGTTACTATCTTTTATCTCTCCAAATTTTTTATTTTCCAGCCAGCGCAAAGAAAGCTCGCAGAAAGGGACTTGCTAGAACAATGCTAAGGCTGGCGAGGTGAGGAGGAGCCGGTGGGAAGCCTGAGGGAGCGGCTGAGAACAGGTGATTGGAGGAGCTGATCCCGAGAAGCTAGGCAGGCAGCGGGAAGGAGAGTCTGCCCCCGGCATCCTACGGACTCAACGAAGCCCATCCGAGCCTTGTGGGGAGCCACTTCAAATCAGGCGTAGGGAGGGGCGAAGGGAGTATCGGCACCATGGCGACCAATTTTAATGACATTGTCAAGCAAGGCTACGTGAAGATGAAGAGCAGGAAACTAGGGGTGAGTAAGCCTGGGGCTGGAGCACTGACATGACCATGGGGAGGAGCGTGTCTTTTAAAGATACTAAAGAAATCTAGGAATATGGAAACTAAGCTACATTTATTGCAGAAAGGGTCCCCGCCTTTTGGGTAGGACTGGTTTCCGACTTTGTTCCTAGATCTTTCTCCGGGAGCCCTCTTTCCTGGAAGCTCAGCTGTCAGCCCCAGCCTGGGGCTCAAATCTGGAGTTATTACTTGGTTGGTGGGTGGGAAGACTGGAACCAGGGGGCCAGCTCTCCCCCACTATTGTTAAAGTTGTCCCTGAGGCATTTGCCCTGGAAATCCAGGGCTGCAACTAAGCTATAAAACAGCCATCTAGAGGGATCTGGCAGAAATTGGTCTGGCCCTGGGGACTCTTTCTTTCTTTTAAGTACATTATCTCCCACAAATCAGATTGCTTGTGTGTATGTGTGTATTTTTAAAGCTGGAGAAGGGAGGTGGGGGAGGTGTGGAAAAGCAGATACTTTTGCTTATTGATTTGATTTAAATGTAAATGAGAATTCCTTGAAATGAATGGTTGTCCTTGGGGAGCAGATCTGCTATCTCTTGTTTAAATAGTCCTTTCCTCTCTGTCCACCCTGTGCTCTACAAGTCATCGGTAAAGTTGGATTGACAAACACCCTGTATCTCTAACTGTTATTCCTAAACCCAGGTGAGAGAAAGATCATGAACTGACAATTATCTAGCCCCTTAGCTTATGTCTCCCCTGTATACCCTCCATATTTTAAGGGGATTTTGTCCCAGGATAGGAGCAGTAGTGTTTCCAGATGCTCCAGTGGGGTTCAGGCCTTGGTGTTTCCCTGCCTTCCCCTTCCCCCTCTCTGCCTCATCCCTATATTTCCTGGGTACTTGGAGAAACCAGAGAGATTAAGCCTCATTTTGTTCATGAGAACAGTCAGGTGGTAGGTAGATATAGTATATCCACTCTCTCTATATATAGAACAAGGCACCCTTCCCCATGCTGTAGGTAGATGTTCCAGAGCAGTCCTCATCAGGTGAAGGGTTGACTTTTTTGTAGTTTTGTGGCTTCCTGATGGCTCTTTGGGGCAGTATGCTAGAGTGCAAAGGATGCTTGGCAGAGGTAGGGAGAGGGCTGTTTTATTGTGCTGGTTACTAGCCAACAGACAGCTATATTTGTGACCACAGGGAGCTGGGATCCAGTTAGGATTTGATTTGATGTGTAATGGGTCACATTTTAGATCTCTGGTTTATGAATATGTGTAGAAGAGCTTGGGCCCTTAAATAGGCTAGCACTGCCAACCTCCAGTCCCTCAGTCACATCCCAAGGGGGAAGCATTTAACTAACATTGACCTCTAATATCACTGCCTCTTCTCTCAAGGGGATTGAAGTCAAGAGCAATGAAGCAGACTGAGGTCATCTTGGAGGCAGAGCTGGGACCTCAGATCTTAACATTCCCCTTCTGAGCCAGGAGGACCTTCAGTAAATCAGATTTTAAGGACCTGGTGCCCCTAGGTTCTCTGGCTCACAAGTGAGCCTTTCCAAACATATTACCTGGCCCACAACAGGGCTTGGGAATATGAAAAGCAGCCTGTGGGAATAGCAATCTGGTGGGCTAACAAGTCTTCATGGTAGATAATGAGAAACCTGGGGTGGGGAGAGTCATTGGTAATAGCTGGATGTAGCCAAGAAGAGGCCAGCTCTGAAATTTTGTGATTTTCTGTGGCATTGACTAAGCTGATTTGCACATGTACTCCCTCCCCCACAAATGCTAGATATTCAGTGAGAACCAACACACTTTTCTTCATGAGCTTCATGAGCAGTTACTATACGTTGGCAGCCTAGGGTAGCTGATGATGGCTGAACATGCTATGGCCTCAGAGGCAGAATTAAAGTGGAGGCCCTCCCATTCCTGACTTCCTCCCAGACTAGATCTCTTGAGTTTTAGATACTGGATCCCAGAATAGGGGGCTAGTAATGAGGAAGGAAGAATCTTGAGTTCTTGATTTAGGTGCCTGGTTGAATTATGTGATAACTGAACCTGCTTTTAGAGCATTGGTGCTCCCTCAATCATTAGGTCACTAGGAGGCCAAGTAATAGAGGACAGAACCTAGAAGCTAGGTAAGTGGGGGATATAAATGAATGATAGAATATAAGGGCTGGGAAGGAATCCCTTCCTTTTATAGATTAAGGAATTGACAACCAAAGAAGTGACTTTTATATGTCACACATATTAGCTGCAAAGCCAGGTTTATTGTAATTGAGGTTTTCTGACTTCTTTCTACTATGACAGACTGCTGATCTGGGTCACCAGTGCCAGCTTTGGCCTTTGGCATAGTTGGCTTTCTTCTTCTTGGAAGACGGACTAAGATAGGTAGATCAAGGAATGTACTTCTGTTCTGGTGGTCCCCAAGACAGGAAATCAAAATGTGATAGGTGTGGGTTCTAGCTGTCTCCCTGGAGAATGGTTCTTCATGAATTGGGGGAACTTATTTCTTCTAGTGCTCACTTAGCTGAGCACAAGGCTGTAGTCTCCAGTTTGCCTTCCAGGAGCCCTGAAAAATGCCCCACCCAGGATCAAGCCCTGGCTGGGGAGTGGCACTGTGTGCATGATATAGAAACTCCCAGCATACATGGCCACAGAAGATAGAGCTGGGATGGAGTTTGGTGCCAGTCATAAGAGATTATGTGGAGTCTTTTTCAGTTTCCCTATACCTGTATCTCTTTACCCCTCTGTTAGACAGGAAGCATAGCACTTAACTTTTTTTTACTACCCCTAAAGGGAAAATTAGTGCCTTAGAATTTTCTAGGTGACAAAAGCTCCAGATGAAATGGACCTTAGTATCATCATCTGTAAGGAAAATAGGACTAGTGAAGAAAGGATAGGGGGCAATTACATTTTGGGGGAGTTAAGATAATAGGAATTTTATTTCTAGGGCTCCCACTGATCTAGCCATAGCCATGTGTCTTTTGCAGGTCATTTTCTTTCTGTGTCCCTCAAATTTTATCTTATCACATGAAGAGAAATCCTTTTATTTCTCCCTGGTTCTCTGAACTGTCAGAAAGGTTAATCTCAGTTCTAGAGGCAGTTAGGACTTGGAGTAAAAGGTGCTGAACAGAGGCTGGCTTGATAGACTGGAAAGACATTGGGCTAGAGTCCAAGAGAGCTAGAAAAACACTTGGCCTCTCTGGGTCTCAGTTTCCCTGTTTCCATAATGAGGCCCCAAATCCTTGCTCAGTCTAGCTAAGAGGCTTAAATGAGATACATATGAAAGCCATTTAAAGTATAAAGCACTGCATAGATGTGGGTGGTACTATTGTCATCAAGTATTAAGATTTGCCATCACTATATAAGGCCAAGGATACAAGAAAGGTGTCTGAATTCCTCCTGTCAATCTGGTTTGGATGAGCTTGATAGACACAGCCAGTATAATCATAGACATATCAACTTTTTTATCATCTTATGGATGTAAAGGCAGTTGCTTAGGTTTCCCTTGTGTTGCTACTCCTGCATTAAATTACTAGGATTATAGTACTGCTGAACTTAAAACCGTAGTTGTGAAACACAACCTATGTTAGACCTGGTTGTGTGTTGGTTTTACTGGTTTTTTTTTTCTTTTCCTTTTTTATTCTTTCTCATAAGAGATCACTTTTGGGGATTTTTTCTTAAGAGTTGGGGGTGGGTGGGGAGGATGGATATATTGGGAAATAAAGGTGACATAAAAACAGGAGGCATCAATGAAAGATTGGGCCGGAGACCACAGCCATGTTTTGATGATACTTTATAGTTTCTTTTGTTTTGGGGCCCTTTAAGATATTGCTCGTATCCTTGGCTTGCACTTTTCTCTTGCTTTGTGAGCTCAGAAGGGGATGTACTTCTTACTCATTCTTTACATCAGGGACAAGGAAATCCATTTGTGTTTTGTGTCAGATTTTGGTGTTTAGTTGAAGAGCCAGTCCATGTTTTTTTTACTCACTCAGGTTTTCTCTTCATCCACTGAGTTCTGTCAAGTGCTGCCCTCTGTAGTTGGGTCTGAAAACAGCTAAGTCATTCCACAGGCTGCAGTGATGGGGTAGGCTAGATTAGGGGACTGTTCTGAGCTGGAACTCATCTACCTGACAGATCTATCGAAGGTGTTGGCTGGTTTTCCGAAAGTCTTCTAGCAAAGGACCTCAGAGGCTGGAAAAGTATCCCGATGAGAAATCAGTGTGTCTTCGAGGTTGCCCCAAGGTGAGTCAGTCACTAATCTCCCTTACCTCATGGCTAAGATGGCTTATCCTTACTCTTTAGTGTATCTTCTTCCAAAGTCTGGTTTTGTGGTCCTACCAGGAGCTCCCACCTTGGGGCAAGCTGGACAGTGGGGAAGTGTTCCTCCTTATCTGACTGGAACCAGGGGCATTCTGGACACCCTTTTGTCCTGGAGGGAAAGAGACCCTGGGGCTAAGTCTCCTATGGTTTCCATACAGGTGACTGAGATCAGCAATGTGAAATGTGTTACAAGGCTCCCTAAGGAAACAAAGAGGCAGGCTGTGGCCATTATCTTTACTGATGACTCAGCTCGAACTTTCACCTGTGACTCTGGTGAGTGACTGAGATAGCAGACCTCAGCTGGGAACATAAGGCAGAGGCCATGGAAAGGTTTGGAGCTAAACAAGTTTAGCTTTAGTTAGGCCTAGAGTTGAGGACCTTGGAGAAGTCCTAAGAGTAATGGAATCTTGAAGAGAATGTAGCCTTTTGCTTCTGAATATAAGGACTAGATTCCTGATGAGACGAGCCAGGTGCCCATCTTATGAAACTTGGGGCTTACTTTGTTGGTGGGTGGGTATGGAGTGGTACTGTTATTCTATTATTGTAGTAATAGAAATAAGGAGTCCTTTCCCTTCCTCTTAAGGGGCAGCTGGATAGAGTAGAAAAAACCATTTGGTCAGCTGGTGGTTAAGAAGGCAGGTTCCCTTTGAGGGATCTGAAGTGCCTTCTCCATGGTTGAGTTCTTGGGTGGTAGGCTCCAGGGCACAGGGATAGAAGTACAAATGGATAAGCTTGACAGGTGCTCAAACCTGTTTCAGAGCTAGAAGCTGAGGAGTGGTACAAGACATTGTCGGTGGAATGCTTAGGTGCCCGGCTCAATGACATCAGTCTGGGGGAGCCAGACCTCTTGGCCCCAGGAGTACAATGTGAACAGACAGGTAAGGTATGGGGCCTGGGATACATGGGTTTGAAGTTCGAGGAAAGTTCCTCAGAGAGAGGTGACTTTTCCATACAACTACATTTCCATTTTCTTTCTCCTTCCATCCGTCTTCACTAGATCGATTTAATGTCTTCCTGTTACCCTGCCCCAACCTGGACGTCTATGGTGAATGCAAACTACAGATCACCCATGAGAATATCTACCTCTGGGACATGCACAACCCCCGTGTAAAGCTCATCTCGTGGCCACTCTGCTCTTTGCGCCGCTATGGCCGGGATGCTACACGTTTCACATTTGAGGCTGGCAGGTAGGGCCTCGGATCTTCTAACCCCACCCAGGGAAACCAAGACCATCTTTTTTTCCTCCAGCTACTTACATCTCTGACCAGCAGCATCCTGCCAAAAGCATTTTGGTTCCAGAACTAAGGAGATAACTTCAAGGGGCTAGGCTCTGTTGTATTTTCAATGGGCCTGTGGATTAAGGATTTATGGTATGGAGGTGGGGGTGGCAGCATTAATTTGGTTGTGAATAAGCAAAAAGCAAGCCTGTGCCATAGGTGATGCATGTTAGCATGGTATGTGTACATATTACATACGTGTACACTTCTGGTCCCCACCACCCTTCCCATAGCTCTAGTGTTGTCCAACAGGATGTGTGATGCAGGTGAAGGGCTCTACACATTCCAGACACAAGAAGGGGAGCAGATCTACCAACGAGTACATAGTGCTACCCTGGCAATCGCAGAGCAGCACAAACGGGTTCTACTGGAGATGGAGAAGAACGTGAGGGTGAGACCCAAGGTGGGAGGCTGGTGAAGCAGAAGGGAATTGAATTGACAGGCAATGGAGGCACTGAGGCACAGCCTTCTACAGCAGTGTAATGGGAAAAGCATTAGGCTTAGAGTCAGAAGATTTGAATTCAAGGCCTCCTTCTACCACTTACTATGATCTTAGACAAGTCCTAACCTTTCTAGACCTTAGTTTCCTCACCTGTAAAATGAAGGGGTTGAACAAAATAATCCCATAAGGTGACTTCTGGCTTTGACAATCTGTGCCTCATTGAATCCTTCTCCGTTATTTGATTCTGTGCAGATGCCAGGTCAGATCCCCAGGCCATCTTGCCAATGTCTTGTCCTGAGCTCCATGATGTTGTTAATGACCTTCCTCTTCTGTTC
This sequence comes from Bettongia penicillata ogilbyi, assembly GCA_023548195.1. Taxonomy (NCBI): domain Eukaryota; kingdom Metazoa; phylum Chordata; class Mammalia; order Diprotodontia; family Potoroidae; genus Bettongia; species Bettongia penicillata. Next base: position 2,655,166 of record JAJHZJ010000397.1, on the reverse strand, counting down.
CAGCTGCTAAACAAAGGTACTGAGCACTATTCCTATCCGTGCACACCAACCACCATGTTGCCCCGGAGTGCCTACTGGCATCACATCACTGGGTCCCAGAACATTGCCGAGACTTCCAGCTTTGCTGGTAAGTGACTTCTCCTGTTTTGCCTATCCTATCTGAAGCACTCATTAACAGATTATTTTTGATCTCCCAAATTATTATTGGCAATTTTTCTGCCCTCCCAGCAGGAGCTACATTAGGCCCTATGGCCCTGTGACCTCAACTTAGGTGACAGAATGCCACCTTTAGTGCATTCTACCTTTCTGTCCACAGGTGAAGCATATGGGTCTGCTCAGGCAAGCTCAGAGACTGACCTTCTCAACAGATTTATCCTGCTGAAGCCAAAGGCTGGAACAGGAGAGAACAAGGAGGCCAAAACTGCTTCCCAGTGATGCTAAAATAGCTCATGTCATCCCGAGGGATTGGCAGCACACTGAAGCCTTCTTTCCTGGCCCCTCTCCCCTCACATTTCTCCCCAAGGGGGCAGATGACCCAGGACCCTACCCTATAGAAGGAGAGCCTGGAGAAAGTGAGTGGGATAGATGCCTTTTCCTCTGCGGAGGGACAGGCATGCCCCGAGGAGAGGGCCCATTCACTTCACCAGAGCATGCATGAGGGGCTAGAGCAACCAAGGGACTGTATATGATTATGATTTTAATATATATTGTTACATAATTCTATATTAATGGGATTTTCCCCCTTTATCTTTGCCCTCCCCACCCCCAAATGCAATTTTAAGATCTGGTGACCAGTGGTTGATTTCTTTGGAGCAATTGCTCTCCTATTGTCTGTGGAAAAGCCCCTCAGATCCCAGAACCTGGAAGGATTCTGGAATGAGGATCTGAACCCTAGCAAAAGCAGGCATCCAGTAACCTGGCTGTTCCTGAGCAGGTCCAGGCAGAGGCCAGGGAGAAGCAGCTAGCCCCACAACTCCCATCCACGGTCCTAGTAGAATGGCACAGGAAGATGGCATCTTGGTTGTGCCAGCAGCAAGTTTTATACTGTGACACATCTGGTGACATCTTTCTCTCTAAACTGAAATTTCTGCACAAACCCCTTCTTGCCTGTTGGGGCTGGAGGGGTCATTGATCATTATCTCTTACTGCTTGAGGAGGAGGCTATGGGAAAGGAGGGCTAGGACCCTGACTGGTTCTGACCCAGTATACTGCCCTAAAACCAGGTTTAGAAAGGAGGCTTTATGTCCTCCAAGTCAGATTATGACACAGTAAGGAGGCAGGGTAGCATCCCTAAGGCCCCCCTACCCCTCTCTGCCCCAACACCTCCTTGGGGAGTACCTCTACCACTTGTCCTTTCCTTTCACAGGACAGGAGGCTTCCCACTTGACATGGGGCCGATGCTGCTGAAATGCAATTAAAGCAATTGATTTTCTAGTGCTGGTATTTATTTGACTACCGTGCAGAAGGGCTATCTTTCTATTCACATAGAACCTTTTTTTTTTATGTTTGTGGTCCTGATTTGGGGAGTTGAGCTTCTTGTAAATATTTATTTCAGTTGAGGCAAAAGGCAGGCTAAAGAAGACCTTCCCACCCAAATCTAGGAACAAGGGAGGTAGCCACTGGCCCAACTTTCCTCCTTGGTTTCATTCAATTTCTCTTCTCTTTGAGGAACAAGTCAGATTTTGCTTGTGAAGATGGGGGGTGGGAATGGGGGAGAATGCTCACTCTAAAGTCCTTGGAATAGTCTGAGGGAGCAGAGCTACTTGGGTTGGGCCAGGGCAGAATGATGCATGGAGGAAGTAGGACAGAAAATTATGTGCTGTTTATTGCCAAAAATGATTTTTTTTTAAAAAACCTGCTCATCAATAAAGGACCTTTACTATCTGATTTGCTTTTCTGATTTGTCACCCAACTATCCCCTGATGTTGTACTTTCCTTTGGAGCCAGTGCTGTGGAGTCAGGGCTAACCTACCCTCATCAAGAAAACACTGAAGGATGCTTGCTTTCTCTTCTCAACTAAGTAATCAAGCTATAGTTGGAGGAGTTTAGAGTTGAAAAGGCAGTGGGCCTAACCTGGGAACTGGTAAGAAATTAATAGAACACTTCAAAGCAAGCCTAGAAGAAAACACTGTACTCAATAAAGGCTCAAACCCAGCCAGCTCACCACCAGAGAATAAGTAACTCACTGGAAGGCTGGATCTACAATCTGGGAAGAGAATTTTCCCTGTTGCTGCTACCAAAAGTGCAATAGTAGAGATGTACCATAGGCCCAGTATAGCCTTAAGGTTGTTTATGACAAGGACTTAATAAAAGATGGACCTACTCACCTCATTCTCCAAAATCTTTGCTGATGTCCGGGGGAAAAGGCTTTTTATTTTCTGTTCATACTAAGGGAACAGACCAAGCCAACCCAAGGAGATCAGGATAAAACCTTGCAGGGAGTACAGCCTCCCATTTCTTCCCAGGTTATTTTCCTAGGCTAATTACATCCCAAACTGGCAACAGGCTTAAAAAGTGTAATGTGCTAGCCAGGACTTTGAACAGACTAATTTTAGTCCATTTTCCAGTGGCAAGCAGAACAGTTTCCTCGAGTGCCATTTCTGATAGAAATGACTGCTGCTAGTTTATAGTCAGGACATCACTCTGGATCTCATGGGTTAACTGGGTCTGGAGGTCACTTAACTTCTTCTTCAAACCAGACAAAGCAGACAGGACAATGGTTTCAGGGCGAAGAGAGCCACAGGACTCCACGTTGTAGTAGAACCTAGAACGGGGTCCAAAGGAAAGGAAGAGAATGTAAAGGCCTTCTTTGTGTTATGACTTAGGTTCTTGAGTCTGGGGCTTACTCCACTCTATCACAAACTAACCCTTACAGTCAGGGTCAATCCTCTACACTAACAACATCAGGAAGAGAAAATCTCAAGATAGTTATTCCTAAAACTTTCTCCATCACAGGACATCTTCTGTTACAATTCATTGTGGATTTGAAAACCTCAAAACAAATATATGTCATTTTAAATGTTTGAAGGGAAAGGATATCATAAAATTGTTACCTTTTAAAACCTGCTTCAGAAGGCAACTCCTGAATTAAGTGACCCAGGAAGACTAAGGGGGATAGTGCCCCCAAATCTGCAAGAGTTCTGATAATTGATAAGTCAGCTTCAACTTCCTACAAATTTAGTTGGGTCTGGGTCACTAAGTGTTGACAAAATAGAAGAATTTTCTCCCCTAGTGCTTATTCTATGCAAAACTATATCCTTACTGCCACAACAGAAGCCACCAAAATGCAAGGTCACATAGATTGGCCAGTATTGTTAGAAATAACCCCAAGCGTTTGACAGATCTTACCTCTCTGGTTTGCCATTGGGGTCATAGGGAGCCTGGGCTTCATCCTCATCAATCTCAGAATATTCACTCTTTGGCCTGGGACAATCAAAGAAAATGAGAGCATAAAAATTAATTTAAATGCTTTCCAGGGAAACTAACAAGTATGCAAAATATACAGGGGCATATGGACATTCTTCACATGGCAGATTAAATCCAAGTGTTTTAACACAGATTCTTCTCTTTGAGCCTAGCTAAGTTCTATTAACTTGCTGAATAAGTTGATTCTGTGAGGTATGGCAAATATGCTTTACTTCCAAACTAATGTGGAATCAAAGAAATGAGTGATTCTCAAAATTTTTTGTTCTCAGGACTCCTCTATAACATTAATGAGGACCCCAAAGGGCTTATGAGTTATATTTATCAATATTTACTGTATTAGAAATTAAAATGTCATGGTGTTACAAAAATGTTCTGACTTTAAAGAACTCCTGAAAGGGTCTTGGGGACTCCCAGGGTCTCTGGATCATGTTTTGTGGAACTGCTGAAGTAGACAAAAATATACATCCAGAACTTACACAGAATAGCTTGGGGATATGACAGTGGAGGCTAGAAGACCCTAAGTAAGACAGGTGTAGGGGCCTTTATGGTTGTTACTTTGACATCTAAATAAGAAGTGAACCAAGAAGGCTCAGAGCAGATCTCAAGAGTCCAGATTCCCTTTTCCTTGTAAGCATTCCACATACCATTCTTCAGGCTTTGGGTAGACTGTATGCCTCAAAGCGTTATCTGGGTCATACTCAAAGGCCACTCCAGCTGTAGGGTTCCATTTGGCGTGCTCCTTGCCAATGCCCTTTTTGGCATAGGCTCGTAGTCTCAGCTCCTGGCCTTTCCGGAGTTTGACAATGAGAATGTCTAAGTAGAGTAAAAACTTAGGTCAAGAAAGGCAACTGGAGATACAGTCTTCAATATGTTGGATCAGAATTGCAGCCTAAGGAGCATAAAAACCTGAAAGCAAGTTTACCCTGAAAGCCTGTAATGATAAGCTGTTTATTCTGTTTCCATTAACCTACCAAGACATGCAAGAACATGTTATATGAACTCTTACACAAGTCACTTACCATCCTGCTCCACGTAGTCATTGGGGTCATTGTCTCTACTCCGGGATGTCACCTGAGGGGAACCCAAGGCTGAGATTAGTTGCTCTTCTCTTACTTTTGGCTTGCTAAATGATTTAAAGTTTTAATGGCTAAGTGATGACTACAGAAAGTCAACCTAAGAATGGCATGGTGGAATAGTTAGAAGGATGTATCCATTTTAGTGACAGGGAGAACAATTCTAGTTTAAATTTTCTGGCACTTTAAAGGGCTCTCCCTGTAGTAGGGGGTATAGTGCACTTGGATCAACAACTGGTATCCACACAATTCCTTCCTGGCCCTAACAAGGGTCCAAGATCAACTCAATTATCAGCTAGGTGAAAAGGTAATGCTTAGAATTCCAGTGTTATAAGGAATGAAGAATTTATCACAACTTCTGAATGGGAACTTAAATGATGGAAGAAGTCTTTGTAATGGAGGAGGTCACTAGATACTGACTGGAATAACTCGGGGGGTATTAGAAATGAGATCCCGAGATGTGACATGGCGAGTCTGGTCTTCATTGCAACGGACATCAAGTGTAAACTCTACTGAGCACTCTGGACAAAATTCTTCACATGAACAGTCCTAGAAGAGGACAGAGAATAGAAATAAGCCTGAAGCAAAAGAGCTAAGTTTGGATTTTGCATCCTATATCCAACCCTAATTCCCTTAAGTTTCTAAATTCATAAAATAGTAAAATCATAGTATCTCAGATACAGTGTACTGTGTACAGTATTGATCTGATGTTATTCTTCTGTGCTGATAGGTACTCTATGATTTAAAAATGATAGCTATTTAGTAATGGCAATTCTTTCCCCTCACCATTACCATATCCCACTCCTCACATCCACTAGTATAGGCACCATCAGGGATACACAAGAATCTCTGGTTATATCCTATGACAGAACTCCAAATATTTATTTTCCCATAAAAACAATGTTGTAAATGGGAACTAGGTCCCATGGTACTATTTTATCTCTATTATATGTTCAAAAGGCTTTTCTAGGTTAGCCTATATATCCAACTATCATTTGTTTACAACATTGCTTCTATGGAAAAGTTAACTCTATGCTCCAACCAAATGATTTAATACAACCTATATATATATATATATATAAACTACAGTCAGCCTATAAAGTAGGCAGTTGCTGAATAAAGAAAATCTACACTGGAAAATTTCATTAAGGAGCCTAATCCTCCATATAGTCATGTGACTCCCTTACTGGTAACTTAACATTCACATTCCATTTAGCTGAGAATCAAGGTAATAGGCTCATCTACAAAACAAAAGCTTCTCAAAGCAGAACTAGTATAGCAAAGTATTTCATTTATGTTAGCATAAATTGTCAATAATGTTTTACATCTTCATCCTTCACTTAGTCCCCTGCCTATTCCTTTATCATTAGATACAGATGTCTTCCCATATATCTAACTAACTCCACAAAGACAAACTTATCTCTTCCTAAAAGGATAAACAAAGCAAGATGTTATGACTTCGCTTTTTCACAGCAATTTGGAATTAAAGAACATGACATGATTGAGGGGAGATGGGGAGAGTGGAATGAAAAAATTTGAGAATTACTACGATATATAGACAACTGAATACAATCTAACAGCTTGAAAGGATGTTATCAAGGAAAATACCCTCTAGTAATCAAACTGAATATAATCTTACCCTAGAGTTTTGCAGCTTGTCTACAATGTCATCACTTGTTAGAGGGATTAATCCTGGAAAACACAAAGCAGTGTTTCAAGTAGGTCAAAAACCTTTCAGATGTCAGGTGGTTTCTTGTGATAGCTTTCTAATACATAAAATGGCAGCCCTTCTCCCCTATTCCTCCTGAACTTAACACTTACCTAGTCTGTGGGCAATGAACTCATCATGTAGCACCGAAGAGTTAGCATCGATCTGGACCCAGTCTATGGCTAAAGGCCAAAAAAGAAAAAAAAAAGAGGCAAGAATGCTGTTGAGTCACAGAGCTCACACAGAAGAGGCAGGGAATTAAGCAGGCTTTTGAGCCAGCCCTTCAGAGAGGAAGACCGAAGGCTGCTCATTCTATCCCAATATGGGCCATACTGTCACTTTTAAGTCAGGCAGCACTGAAATGAACTGGAGGCTGCCTTTGTTTCAAAGCTCTCTAGAAACTGTCCCTGTACTATGGACAGAGCACTATCAAGCCTTATTCAAACCTCTCCTATGTACTCCCTTTACTCTATCTAGAGTGGTCTCCTCATGAATTTCATAATCCATGCTTATGTGTCTTCATTTTATTTTGTTCGTATTAAAAGATCCAGCTCAAGTATGACCTCCTGAAAACTAAGACCTATAATAACCTCCTTTATCCAAACCATATTTCATTTAATGCTTGCATTATACATTTTGGCACTTTTTAAGTCAATCTGTGAAGAAACATTTATTAAGTGCCTATTACGTGCCAGACATTGTGCTAAACACTATGAGTTTAACTGTTAAATAAATATGTATATTAAATGTTAAAAGTTTAAGGAAGAGGCTATCATTGTGGACCACAGTGACTAGGGAATACTTAATGGAGAGGTTCAGGCTGATTTAGACCTTGAAAGAACAAGATTTGGTTGGTAGGGAAGAGAGGTGAAAACTGTAGATCATCCCATTGCAGAGTCACAGATCACTAAAGCTGGGAAGGAATCTGAAAAATCATCTGGTTGAACTCCATTTCATTTTTTTATTCTCCACTTAATACTATGTAAATTACTGTTTCTAAATTCAAAGCAGGACAGAAAAAGAGGGTATGTGAATCTCTAGTATGTACAGCCTGCTTTTCTCCTTTTTTAATGGTTATTCTCCTTGTTTGGGTTTCCTTTTGTTCTTTTCTATTTTAAAAAAGTGTTTCAAAGACAACCTTTTTCTTTGTTTTTGGTAACTATATTGCCATCCCTCGTTCTCCTTCTTTCACCTTCCTCTTCCAAAGTGGAAAAAAAAACCCCAAATAAACCCTTTTAACAAATATGTATAGTGAAATAAAACAAATCTCTATAATGGCTGCCAAAAATGCATCCCTCTTTCTGAACACTGAGTCCACATTCTGTCAACTCAATGCCTGTACTTTTCAGATGAGGAAACTTAAAGAGGTAAAGTGCTTGGCCCAGTCTGTTCACTATTGCTTCACACACACATACACACTGTTCACTACTGCTTTACACACACACACACACACACACACACACACACACACACAGTCTTTCTCCAACTAGTTTGTACTTGACATACTGGCTGTGTTTTACACTTTTGAGGGGGGATAAGAAGATCTACCACAGTGCCTAAGTGCCTACTAAGAGCCTAATGTTCAATGAATTGTTTAAATGCCTCCGATTAGGAATAGTGTAAACAAAGGAATAAAAACAGTCTGAGAGACTTTTTAGACTCCCGGTCACTGTAGGATGCCTCCCACTGCAATCTCTCACCCCCTGCTGTTCTGACAGCTCCTAATTATATTCCCGTTTGCACTGGTTATTTCTACAGTACCCTCATTCCCCTGTTCCAAGGCTTGACCTGGTAACTTCAAAAGTTCCTAATAACAGTCGACCCGTGGTAACGCTGACAGCTGGCCGGCAGTTTGAGGTTTACGGGGCACTGTACGCGCGTTATCTTATTTCACCTACCGGACGCAGCCGGCTTGACCCCGCCTTCAAGGGCCTTAAGCCAAAAGGGGGACGGAGAAAACACAGGGGTGGTGGCTGTCTACTCCAAGGGCGGGAGGCTGTAAGGATTCTGAGGAGGGTCCCGGCGCAGGGAACCTCTGAGTTCGAGGACGGAGCTTGGGGAAAGGGGCCCCCGGGGGGAGGGGGCGGCTGGAAGGAGAGGGCCAGGAGAAGCCGCCAGCGCCCCGGCTCCCACACCACCTCCAAGTCCGCCTCGTTCCACCGCCCTGGGCCTCAGCTTGGCCAGCTGCAAACCCGGGGACAAGGGGGAAGGCGGCGCCACCCAGGGCGGCCGTGGGGACGGGCGGGGCGCGCGACCCCGCGGCGGCCAGGCTTACCTATGATGGGCACCTCGGCGATGAAGACCCTGCGGATGGAATTGGCCACTCTGCGGGGAGGAGGGACCAGAGGCGAGTGAGGGGGGTCCCCGGCCCGCCCCGGCCCGCTCCTCCCCGCCCCGCCCCCCCGGGCCGTCCCCGCCCCCCCGGGCCTCTCCGGGCGCCTTACGCCAGGTCCGTGTTCTCGATGATGAACTTGACGTTCTCGTCCGTGAGCTCGGTGATCCGCACCGTGGGCTGGTTGGCGTAAGGCATCGCGACCGAACACGGCCCGCGGCCTCCACGCTCGGCCCCCGGCTCTGAGCTTCATCCAACCCACGGCGCGCCGCCGTGACGTCAGCGGATGCCGGGAGAGAGCTCCGCCCCCTCCCTTCCCTCGCTCCCCCTGGAGCCCACAGTGCCCCCTCGCCCTGGGAGGAGCAACTGCAGAAGGCGCGGCCCGGAGGGAAGTGAAAGGAGGACTCAACCCGGGAGGTCTCCGAATCGTGGAAGGATCTTACGCACGCAGGCCAACTCCCTCCTTTCATAGACAGGGAAACTAAGTCACAGAGAGGAGAGTGTCGAAGGTGCGGACATTACGCTGCTTTGCTTTCAGATGCCTGGTGCCTTCCTCACTTCTCAGACATCCCAGTCATCCCCATGAGCAGACTGCTCCCAGGTCCAGGTATCCAGCCTTCGCCCCTCTCGTGAACTCCGGGCCCTCAGCATCAGCTGGCCATAACGTAGTAACACTGGAAGGGGCCTTTGAAGTCCCTGAGTTCAATTAATCGGTATTAAGTTAAACATTTCAAAATCGATATCCTATATCGATTATACATATGTACACATATGTACATACATATATACATACATACACATTAATATGTATGTATGTGTGTATGTGTGTATATATATATATATATATATATATATCCTTCTCAAACTCAACAGGTCCAAAATGGAACTTTTAATCCTTTTTCCCTCCCAAAATCCACTCTCTTCCAAACTTCCCTAGTACTGCCACCACCACCATCACCACTACTACTACTACCTCACCTTTGATCACTGAATGAGTGCCGCCTCAGACAAACCTGGGAAAACCCACCGCTTCCGGGGCCATCCCCTGGAGCCCTGACTATGTCTTGTCACTGCACTGCCAATGACTGGAGGAGACAGTGGGGCTGATGACTTTGCACAGCCCTGCCTCACTGGAATCCAATTCACTTCCAAGTCAAGATATCCTCCTCTTCGAGAATGATGAACGACAGTTACAACCCTAAACCATAAATATGACAAAATCCCTTTCCTGCTTAATAAACTCCAGCGACCCCCTATTACATCTAGGATCCAAATACAAACTCAGAGCACTAAGGCTTCTGCACTTTGAGATTCTGGGGGTGGGGGGTGGGGGGGAAGACGACGACCAGGAATCCTACTTGCTTAGGTTCCAGCTGTTATTATCTAAAGCCTTTTACAACCAGGCTTTAACCTACCTTTATAGGCTTATTATATATTACTCTTCTTCATGCTTGCATTCAATGATCCAGTTAGGCTGCCCTTGGAATTCTTCATATTTAACATTCCCACTTCTTTCTTTTTGCCTTTTTACAAGATGTCCTCTAGGCCTGGAAGTCATCACCTCTACCTCTTAGATCTCTAGCTTCCCTCAAAGGGTACTAACTCTGAAGATCACATAGGTACTAAGCGGCAGTCTGCATTTGAACCTATCTTTTAACCTGCATTTCCAACACTTTCCACGGCATCGTGCTGCTCCCTCATGTATATGTCTCCCCTAATAGATTATAAGCTCTTTTCATTTTCACCTTTACATCTCTATTGCTGAGTGTCAAGCTGGCACAAATCAGTCAAATAGCATTTAAGTACTTATTAGGTGCCAGGCACTATACTAATGTAGTAAAACAAAGAAGGGCAGAAAACAATCCCTGCTCTCAGAGTTCACAGTGTAATTGGGGGGAGGGGGTATGTGTGTGAAGGATAGCGTAAGATAGAATGCAGTTACTTGTACATGTACTGGGGTTTGCTTTGGCAAGAAGGACTACTTTTTGTGAAACAGGTGAAGGAGAAGATAGTGGCAGAAGGCATTTGAATGATATGAAATAAGGAAGACAAGAAAGGGTTGTTTGTTGTGAATGGTCTCAATTTTTTCAGTGAAATGTGAAGCAAAATTCTCAAATGAGAGGGCGAGGGAAGGATGAAAATGCTTGGAAAACTCAGGGTTGTATGGGATGACGCAGGATTTATTGGGAGTGTTCTCAGAGGGAAGGCATTAAGAAGGACTGATAAGGGCAAGAGAGAGACTAAGGCTGAATATTTAGACCTGGGAGTGATCTGTTCATAGGGATAACTAGAAGCTTTGATTAGTGATGAGGTGACCAGTTATACATGGTATAATGGCAAGACCATTTGGGTTTAAATTGTGACTGCTCCTTACTAGCTGTGTGACTTTGGACACTTCCCTTCTCTGAGACTCAGTTTGCAAGAGCAAAAGGTGAGATTTAATGCTCAATTTATTAACAGAAAGGGGACCACACAGTTACCATTTTGCACTGCTTTGTTGTGGTGTTTGGGAGGACATCATTCTTTAAAAACAAACCTTTTCTCTTTTAACTTAGAACCCTTTTTTTTTTGCCTTGTGGGTTCTATTACGTACTGCTGGTTTTAATGTATCTTTTCATTTTATTATGGTTAATAATCCCACATTAGGATTTTAAAATCTTGCCTTTTCATATCATGTTTCTTTCCCATGTTTTTCTTTTTTTTTTGCAGCTTTTATATTGATATTATCCTTTAGAAGGGAAGATTTTCCCTCTCATTAGAAACAAAACACCCTCTGTCCCATACTATCTATCAAAACAATATAGAAATGACTTGATCTTGCTTTTGTACTATAATTGAGCTGCAAGACATTTGTAGCAATTATAAATTTTACTACTCTGAAATGTGACTTTTTATTTCTAGTCATTTATTGAGCCCCAAACCATTGTGATCTAAAGCTTATTACGTATGTAAATCCAGAATCAACTGACTTTATACAACAGAATTAAACTTTTGGCTTCTTATTTTAAAAAAAAAAGTGAGATTTAGGTGAGGCTTCAAGGAAGCCAAGTAAGCTAGGAGGTGAGGTTTGTGGAAGGATGAAAATGTTTGGAAAAGCCACTGTATTTGAGTGGGATAGTGAATGGATGGGTGGTGTTAAAGGACTGCCTTGCTGCTATAAGGGCCCAGTTGAAATTATGTAACATTAACCTGCAGTGGACGCAGTCAGAATGGTTTCATGATTTTCTCCAGCCTTGTTCAGCAGCTTATGAATAGGAGCACAGGCAGTGGATGGTGGGAATGATTCAAGGATGAGACTTGGTAGGCTAAATGGATGAGAGGATAAAGGTGCAAGGGATTTGAGAGGGCAGCATAGGGTTGAACTGGTTTGTCAAGGTCAAGGGAGTATAGCAGGTACAGGGGTCATGAGTTAGTTGGGAAAGAACTAAAGGATAGAGGAATTGGAAGTCACTGTGAAAGGATAGAGGAATTGGAGGTCACTGTGAGTACAAAGGAAATTGGGTTTGGAGTTGCAAGGCAGAGATAGAATGACAATAAATTATGATCATATAAAGGAATTTTATTTGGAGTTCTTGAACATGGATATGGAACACTTTGTGATGGCAAGACCAAGGTATGGACCATCTCCTTGTGTAGCTGTGAGCAGAGGACATAGGTGCTTAATAAATGCTTCTTGATTGATACTTACCTGGTAGAATTCCCTCTATATGCCCCTTAAGTTCTTGTCCAGCCTCTTCCGTAAAATCATTGGTGATGAAGGACTCAGAATCTTTCATGGAAGCCCATTCAAATCCTAAACAACTCTCATTCTCATTTATACTCAGCTAAAATCTGCCTCTTTTAAGTTCCATTCAGTTTCCTCCTAGTTCTCTCTAGGATTCGCTTGCAGAGATCCTTGACAGCACAATTCAAATGCCACCTCATCTTTGAAGCTTTACCTGATTTTTCCAGTCTTAGCAACCTTTTTTGGGGGCACTAATTGGCACTTTTAATGAACTCAAACTTCATTATTTTGTATTATAATTATGTATATGAATCTTACTGTCCTGATGGGCTGTGACCTCTATGTGGGAAGGGACCATACCTTATAACCAAACTGGTTATCCTTTTCAGAGTGCTCTGCACATAGGTGATTAATAAATATTGGAATTAGGAACTAAGAAGCAGCTAGGGCCACACTGGAAGCTGCAGTACCAATCACTTACTGGATCCTCTGGTACTGACCAGTCCCTTAAGGCCACTGGGGGCTCTAAAATGTCCCATAGGCAGACAGAACTCTTTTCCCATAATAAATTCCTTTTTCACAAACCTGAATTTTATTTTTTTTAAACCAACAAATATTTCTTATTGATTATGGTACGTGTGAGGCTCAGGGGTGGGCCTAAGCCCAGACTGTGGGGATATATAAAGAAACATACAACATAGTCTTAATATGCTTTTAAACTTTAGGGATGGGGAAGATGCTGCTGTCAACAATGAAGAGCCCAGAAGAGCATCAGAGATTTAGCACTCAAAAGGACCTTAGGGATCATCATCTAGTCGAACTCCTTCATTTTCCAGATATTAAAACTGAGGCCAAATGAGGTTATTTACCCATAAATACACAGGCGGTAAGAAGTGGGAAGAAACAGAATCAAGAGCAAGGTAGAAGAGGGAAGTTACCTCTTAGTCCCACACCCTTCTGCCCTTATAAGGACACACTAACAAATGCAATTGTTCCAAACACTTTTATTATCTTCTTTATAGAATCTTAAATTCATTAACAATTCCTTAACAGAGTAGTATGAGGCTCCCTAAGGAACAGGGTCTAGGACCATATTGAAGGCACAGATGGGCACAACTATCTGGCAAATACCTGAATCAAAGATGATGCCCACCCTCCTGCTCTCCATAGGCATCCTAGAAGGACTTTAGCCAGAAAAGCAGAGACCACCTTGAAGAAAATTATGTGTAATACACATGAACTATGCTGCCCTTTCACACAGCTCAACTGGGATGGATGGCAATGTAACAGTACTCACAGCAGAACCACAGTGGAGTTCAGTTATCAAATTATGTCCTTAAGAAGTTCTTAGGGGAGGGTTAAGACATAATCAGTATATTCCTGGGGTCCACAGTGTGCTGGGGTGGCGAGAGTAAAGGACTCAGTGGCCATCCTCGTCCGGCTAGCTGGGCGAGGTTTTGATTTTCTAACAACATAGTCGTGAGGCTGCTGAAGACAAGAGGAATTGAAAAACTGACCCAGTTTCTGGTCAGGAACAGTCAGCAAAGCAACGAGCACATAGATGGTTCATTGCACAGGGTGATGTTTGGGACAAACTCTTATTTGTTCTGAATAATACCTTACAGTGGTACAGCACTCTTATGTTTTTCAAAAAGCTGTCAATACACTTTCATTTTCTTCTGGGCACTCGGACTCACTTTCCTTCCTTCTCATCGCCGCTGGTTTAGGCCTGTCAAGTTCTTGAGCTAATGAAGACAAATCAAAGCAGACGGAATGAAAGGTCAGAGCCTGGGCCTGACTACAAATCAGGTAGTGGCCAGTGGGAATAACAGAGACTGGAGGGGTAGCAGTGATCTGATGCAATATTGAATGAGATAATGGATGAAAAGCATTGTGTAAACTTTAAAACTTCATACAAATGCCATTGACTCCATGCTCTGGTATCTTCCCCAGTACCACAGGAAGATTGAAGAGGTAGGATAACTGCAATTGGGAGCAAATGAGGTTAAAACTAGTTTTTGGCCTTTTTCAACTTTTCACTTCAAGAATTAGAACTACTTGAATTACACAGCATCCAAGGTTTTAGGCTAATGCAAACTCAAGTCATCCCAATGATACTCACAGTCACGGCTGCTCCCATCATTCCCTGCACAAGTGCTTCACCAGTAGATTTGACCTAGGAAAAACAGAATGAAAGCTCTCAAATTCTCTAACAGGTAACTAAAGATAAAGCAGGTAATATAAAACAGGCATGTCTAGCCCAGATGAAAGAGTGAACAGTGGTCTCAAATGCAAATAAGAAATCACTCTCTGAAGGCTGCAAAATGATTTAGAAAACCACAAATTAACAATGTCTATGTCTTATTGTATATTTATTTGGTTAAATATTTCCCTATTATATGCTGCTTTGGCGTGGATCACACTAGGGAGTGTTGTGGACCTAGTTTTTGATATCTCTACTAAAAGATGGTTTAACTGTCTAAGGTTGAATGATTCACTGGAGCAATGCTAGCATATAACTATTAATGTACAGTGGTGGGGCCCAAGAGGTTAGAGTCTTTTAAGTCTCTATGTATGTGTCACCTATTTTGAGCAACGAGGAAAAGGAATTTTTTAGTGGGAGAGTTGCAGGTGACATTTTTATTCATCAAATTTTAGAACATCATTGATGGGAGGATTATGGTATAACAGATCCCATGCTGTTCCCACAAAGTTAATTTCAGATAACCTGTTTGGCTGTGTGTCCCATGTTCATGGCATCACTGATTCTGTTTTCAAGAAAGCGCCAAGTGTCTCCAAAGTCAGGAGAGGTGTCCTGCATCATCACTAGTTCTGTAGTATTATAGATGCCAACCAATACTGCCCGACGTGTGTACCAGTTAATCTGCATCAGAAGCAAGCCAAGAAAAAAAAAATCAGAGTTCACATGGTCCCTGGAAGAGAACAAAGCCAAATATGACATAAGGGCAGGATCTTCCTTTGCCCCATTGCTTCCCTTCCTGATTTGGCCTAAGTGGTAGTTCTTCAGAGTTAGGAGAAGCCTTCAGCAACTTGTATCAGTGCAAGGGAGGAACCTGTCCTGGTAATCCCTTTTTAAAGCACTACCTCAGCTGCTTAGTGTTTTATTCCTTTAATTTCTTTCCTTTCCAATTTCATTTTCCTACCATCTCAGTCGGTGGTGTATTCCCACATGGAAGAAGTTTATTAAAGCAGTTTATTACAAGTGTGGTGGGAGTCTTTCTCTGCTTCCCCTACCCAGATTCCACAAAATACCATCACTCATTAATTGTTTTTATGAAGGTATACATTACTTCCTTTATTTCCTGCCAAAAAGATGATGCATTTTAACAAGGCAGATTCTTTGTTGGTGGCTGCTTTAAATGAGTTTATTGATCTCTCAGTAGAGGAAGAAGTGAGCTGGGGGAAGGGAGTTTCTTTTTAAAGAGATGGGTGTCTCAGTGGCATTCTTTTTTGAGAGTGGTGTTAATGAAATCAGCCTGAGTTTAAAAAAAAAAACAAAAAAACAAACCAAAACACCAACAGATTCTGCTGCAGGATTTAAATATTGAGAGGTTGCTGGGAAATGGTTATAAAAAACAGTTCTAAAAAAAACAATCTCTTGTGCTTTGAGTCACTGCTGTAGGTAAGGAAAAAAAATACCATAACAGCTTTTGGTTTTGTGGTCAGGATACTGAACTTTGAACAAAAAATTAAAGCCTATAGTTAGCTCTGGGAGAACTGTCAATGAAGAACATGCCACCACCTTTCTTCATTGTTTCAATTTGTCTTTTTTTCTGAGATGCTGCTGCTGCAGGGTCCATGAAGGAGGCTTATAATTAGAGAACTTGCATAAAGTTCTATAGGGAATCTTCATTTTAAGTTGTGGAGTTAACTGGGACTTAAATCAGAACAGCATATCACCTCACAACTGCTCTAGGTATAGGCACAACTGGGCAGGACTTGTAGGAGGTACTTACATCAGTGGACTGGTCTCCTGCATAGTGCCATATGTCATCTACCATACTGGTGAGGAGGTTTAGGCTGGCTGGGATATTATGAGGGAGCACAAGGATGCCGAGGGCCTAAAAAGGAAACAACATAGAAGCAAATACAACATAATCCCATAATGGAACTGATTGACATGTATGGTTAATAAGAAACAGTCCACAAATCTGAATCCTGCTTGCCTGAGTTGTTCATTAATTTCCTTCATCACCTAGAGACACTTCCCTCAGCAACCAACAAGGAAAACCAGTGCCTGATTCAGAGTGTAGTACCTGGGCTCAGCCTTGGCAGCAGTGTAACTTTAATTCAGGTGATCAATGGGATCCCTTCTTTGCTTTTTCAGTGTGGACACTAGCTCAAGCCTTCATAACCTTTCAACAAACAGACTGCAATAGCCTCGTAACTGGCCTTTCTACCTTCAAATATTTCTGCACAACAATGCCAGATTAATCTTCCTCAAATTATAGCTCTAGCTATATCCCATCCCTTCTAAAAAATCTTCACTGGTTTGGCAGGCAAAAGCCTAAACTTAAATTCTTTATAGGATAGCATTCAGTACGATCCATAATATGGCCTCGATCTATCTTTTTATTATCAGCTCTCACAATTCCTCTATTACCATGCCCTAAACTTAAATTCTTTACAGGATAGCTTCAATACGATCCATAATACGGCCTCGATCTATCTTTTTATTATCAGCTCTCACAATCCCTCTATTACCATGCCCTAAACTTAAATTCTTTACAGGATAGCTTCAATACGATCCATAATACGGCCTCGATCTATCTTTTTATTATCAGCTCTCACAATCCCTCTATTACCATGCCCTAAACTTAAATTCTTTACAGGATAGCTTCAGTACGATCCATAATACGGTCTCGATCTATCTTTTTATTATCAGCTCTCACAATTCCTCTATTACCATGCCCTAAACTTAAATTCTTTATAGGATAGCTTCAATACAATCCATAATACGGCCTCGATCTATCTTTTTATTATCAGCTCTCACAATTCCTCTGTTACCATGCCCTGTACTTAAGCAAAACTGGATTACCAAAACATGCCAAGCTTTACTACTTCCCTGTCCACGCTGATGCTTCTCCCCAACCCGGGGCCTTCTCTTAGGTCCAGACAACATGAGGTGGCTGTTAGAAAGTACCCTATGTTAGGGATGCAGCAATAAAACCACCTGCTTTCTACAACTCTCTTCATGGGCTCTACCACCTTGTATCAGTGAGGCTTGCTTAGGCCGGCAGAACTCAGCCCATCCTGTAAGCCAAGGCCATTCATATTGCCAGACTGTCCCCATTTCCCGTCCCCATGCTCCAAAAGGGGATAAATGGCCTGGTCTCTAGGCTTTTCATTTGCTGTGAAGATTAATGAGTTAACTTTGGTACAATATTCAGGGCTGAGTTGGTGCTGAATATTATTAATGTTATTACTGTCATTAATAATGTTATGAGGACTACATATGAACTTTGTACCCGGGGCCAATGTTCAATATATGGGATCAGCATTCTCAGTCTGGTTTCCACTGCATCCCTCAGGAACTGGTCTGTCTTCCTCTTCCTGGAAGAGGGAAAAGAAAACAGCGTGTCTATGTGTCAGAGTAGATGGATTGGAGCTATCCTCAGTCCTAGGGTAGAAACTGGCTCTTTCTGACTCATGACTCTGATCTGACCAAAGCTATCTTTACTTTGGCCACCAGAGCAGCTGGTCAGTGGGTATTTTTTTCCCTAAAAGAGCTGGAATGCAGGATCTTATTTTTCTTCTTGTTCTGCGGAAAGTCTTGTACTTAGGGATAGGCTGGGAGATCTAGGCCCTGGCAAATGTGTCCCTATACTCTTCAGTGCTGATGCTATAGGATACTCACTCTGCCTGGCCCAACTGCACGAGCTTTTGTTCTTCTTCCATCACACGACTGAGTTTAGCATTGCACTGTGTCACAAAATGCAGGATCAGTTCACTGCCATCATTTCCAAACATGCCAGCTGCTGCACTAGAGAGACCCAGGGACTGTGAAAGAGGAAAGAGACCAATGGAGTCTCTAAGATAATAAACACATTTCGGTAATGTTTTAAGGTTTACAAAACACTTTGCTCACAACAACCCTGCTATTCACATTATACAGATGAGTATCATAGACATTTAGAATCTTTCCCATGGTCATATAGCTAATAAGTGTTAGAACCAAAATTTGAACTCAGGACTCTTGACTCTAGGTTCAGTGTTCATTATATACTACAATAAAGAGAGACAGATAAGAACCTCTGAGTATATGTGGAAGGGAAGGATATGGGAAGAAAGAGAACACTATAGTCTGTCTTTTCCCCTTCTGGGGAAGAGATCTAAGAATCCCCAGAATGCCCAGTAGTTTCAACTCTCTACTCACTTTTTAGTTATCCATAGATTTCCCATATACATATATACCTGAGCTCCTTCTGCAATGGCTTCTGGGGTCCACCCGTGAGTAGGCACAAACTCCAAAGCTGCAGTCAAGATCCGGTGCTGCAGCTGCTCCTCACTTTCATGGTCTTCATCCTCCTCACCACCCTGGTCTGTGTACCTGAAGCCCAGTACAGGAAGACAAGTTGAGTTTCAGGACTGTGTCCCAAATGCTATGTTTTCCTATAGGGTTGAGAAGCACATAAATCTTATTTTCCTTTGTACCAGTGTCACAGCTGTTTCAATGACAACAGGATTAAAAAGATTTCCATTTTCTTCTCCCCCTGTTACTAAAAAGTAAGGGCATCCAGTATATACCAAAGTTGTTACTCAATAAACAAAAGGATCTGCTCGACACAGATGTGTCCTTTGGACACTACACAGAAAAAAAAGGTAAATTTTCAGTAGTGTCATCAATAAAAAAATACTAGCACTCTGGGAGACTTGAAATCAGATGACTGGGCTGCTGGTGCTTACCGGGGGGGTGAGCGTGAGGACTCTGACTTGGGCTCTTCTGTTCCTTGTGACTCGGAGTGCTGCTGAGAAGAAGAGGGAGGGGTCTGGTACTTTTGTTCATCTGAAGATTTCATTGCCAAAGCTGAAGCATGGAAGGCACGTGGCATCAGGGAGGGTTGATACCTGGTCCCTGAAATAGGAGGTAGAATGGTCAGTCACAGGTTCACAAGTGGTACAAGAGTTCATACGGTATAAAACAAGATTAACAGGATATGCCAACATATTTTAGGTGTTTGGGATGAAGACCCCAGGCAATAAATAGCCTTGACAACATGGCACAGTAGGACAAAAAAATGAGAAGAACTAAGTTCTAGTTTTGTGCCACTTCATGGCTGTGTGACTGTAGGTGTCACTTAACAAATGGGGATTATTCTCCTTGGCCCATCTATCTTGTGTATTATAAAGAACAAATGATATGACATATGTGAAAGTACCAGGGAAAACAGTTAAGTTTTAGACAAATGAAGAGTATTATAATAATTATTATCATGAAAAGAGTGAACTAGGTTCTAAGTCTTATTCTACTTCTGCCCACTTTGATGGACAAATCATTAATTTTTCTGTGTCTATTTCATAATCTGTAAAATAAGCCTGCCCTACCTCATAAGGTTAAAAATCAAATGAGATCATGGATTTATGTACTCTGAAGAAAAAACTGCTCTATGATAAGCTATTCTTATTTTTATTTAAGATATTTGGCTCACAGGACCACAGAATGTTAACTCTGGAAGAGATTATTGAATTTATTTAGTATAAAACTTTAATTTTTGTGAGATGAAGATACTGAAGCAAAATCATTTGCTTCAGTAAGCAGTAAGTGGCAAAGCCCAGACCTGAATCGAGTTCTTTGGATTCTGAGTTCACGGCTTTTTCTATTATATATTTCCATATTTGATTCAATAAAACACACAATCAAGAATAATAATATTAGAGCAGTTGGGTGTCACAGTGGATGCAGTGTTAGGACTGAAGTCAGGAAAATTCATCTTCTTGAATTAAAATCTGGTCTCAGAGACACTTACTAGCTGTGTGACTCTGGGCAAGGCACTTAACCCTGTTTGTCTTGATTTTCTCATCTGTAAGATGAACTGGAGAAGAAAATGTCAAGCCACTCCAGTATCTTTGCCAAGAATATCCTAAATGAACTATGCCCAAAGGGCTACAAAAATGTGCATACTCTTTGACCCAGCAATAGCGCTTTTAGGACTGTATCCTCAAGAGATCATAAAAATGGGAAAGGGTCCCACAGGTACAAAAATACTTATAGCAGCCCTCTTTGTGGTGGCCAAAAACTGGAAGTCAAAAGGCTGCCCATCAATTGGGGAATGGCTTAATAAATTATGGTATATGAATGTAATGGAGTACTATTTCGCTAAGAAATGATGAACAGCAAGACTTCAGAGAAGCCTGGAAAGACTTATATGATCCGACACTGAGCGAAAGGAGCAGAACCAGGGGAACTTTGTGCACAGCAACGACCACAGTATGTGAGAGTTTTTTCTGGTAAACTTGAAACTTCACTGCAATGCAAAGACTTAAAAAAATTCCCAATGGTCTTTTAAGGCAAAATGCCTTCCACATCCAGAGAAAGAACTATGGAATTCGATTGAGGAATGTAGCAGATCATTTTCTTTTGTATTACGTTTTGGTTTGTTGTATGATTTCTCCCATTCATTATAATTCTTCTACACAACGTGACTATAGTGAAAATGTATTTAATAGGACTGTAAGTATAGAACGTATCTAAAATTGTATACCGTCTCAGGGAAGCAGGGGGGAGGTAGGGAGGAGGGAGGGGAAAAAATAATCTAAGTTATGTGGTAGTGATTGTAGAACACTGAAAACAAATAAAATTAATAATAATAAAAAAAAGAATACCACAAACGGGGTCAAAAAGAATCAGACACTACTGAACAACAACAAAGAGTAATTTAAGAATTCAAGTTTAAAATCTGAATAAAGAACAGTTAAAACTTTAATAAAATGTATTTATCAAAATAAACACTGTAATGAATAGGTAACAGTTTCAAGTCGTAGTCAGATAGGATTACTTGTTCAGTCAATCTTTGGTTAGCTTTTGCACAAGATTCTGAGTACAAGAACCACCATTTAAGATTATGGAATGTTGCCAAAACGGAGTAGAGAACAGACTTCCTTTCCAGAAAATCATTATAGGTTTTCTGTCCTATACCGTCTGAATTGACAAAAGAGAACCTGACATTAAAGATAATGTATTTTATTCATTCATTCAACATTAATAATCTGCTATATGCAGGCTAGGTATTATGGGGCATATAACAAAAAGAGAAATCACATGTCCTGCCTTTAAGGAGTTTATAATCCAGCTGATTCCAAGTCTGCTGTTGCCCAGTCTAACTCTTCCAGATTCTAGCCTCCCTTAACATCAAAACAGTGATAAAAAAACAAAACCAGAAACCTTTTAGCAGAAAAAGGATCTAAATCATAAAGTTATTAGAATCAGATTTAATGCTATGTGAAAATATATATTTAAAAAATATTAGAGGGTTATGAATAACCCCAGATGAACAAAATTTAAGATCCTTCTTAAGCCCCCTATCAAAATACCACATATCCTAAAGAACTCACTAAATAAACCAGGGTATAAGACGCAAAAGACAAACTAGAGGAGAAATACTTAAAAGTGTAAAAGAGAAAGGGGCAATAGTAACAGAAATGAGTCCACAAAGTGTTAGAATATTAATGTTTAAAAAAAGGAGGGGAGGAGGAATAGAGAAAAGAATGCCTGTTTTTACATTAGAAGGCATGGATTAAATTTTAGAGATGCCATTTATTAGCTGTGTGTAGCAGGTAAGAGCACTGGGCCTGGAGTCAGAAGATTCATCTTCCTGAGTTCAAGCCCTACCTCAGACAATTACTAGCTATATGATCCTGGGCAAGTCATTTAACCCTGTTTGCTTCAATTTTCTCATCTATAATAGAAGGAAATGGCAAACCTCTCCCGTATCTTTGCCAAGAAAACCCTAAATGGGGGTCACTATGAGTCAGACATAATTGAAATGACTGTTAATGGACAAGTTACTTTCTTGATCTGGGTTTCAGAATCATATCTGTAAAATGGTAATCAACATAGTCTGGTGAAAAGAGTGGTAGACTGAGGGCCAGGGGATCTGGGTTTGAATTCTGGATCCTTCAATATTTGCGTGACTTTGGATAAGTACTTCTGAGCTTCATTTTACTAATCTGAAAAATGATGGGGTTAGACTAGGCCCTTTAAGGTCCCTTCCAAATTTAGTTCCTATGGAGTCTATGCTGAGTCTACTCAACAGAGGTGGTTGTGAAACTCAAATGAAATTGCATTTTATAAACCTTACAGCATTACGTGTCAGCTATGACTTTTTCTTTGTACAAGTCCTACTTGCATACCTTATCACAGCATGAAGGTGACCCTGGGTTCTTAAAGGCTTCATTATGCTCTACCATCTTGGAAAGCTTTTATGTAGTTCCTATAACTGCGTCTTTGTGATGAATTCTATGACTGTGACAAACAAGGAAATAAAAATGTAAACTTATTCTCAGTGCTACACAACTCCCTTCCATTTTTGCTGTGACTGACGGCCAACCGAATGCTAGATGACCTATTTAAACGATCATGGATTGAGGGCCATCCTTGGAGTCAGGAGACCCTTAGGCTCAATTCCTACCTCTGTCACATATTGGGTGTATGACTATGAGTAATTTACTTAACCTGTCCAGCGCCCCAGACAAATCTCTCAAATGATTAAGTTATAGATGAGTTGTCAGCCTACATAGTAAAGGTAGTTGTTTCACAGGGGAATTCCCTAAACCAATGAAATCACAGGTCTAAATTTAAAAAAACAAATAAAAATGATGGCCACCCCCATGGGAAATTAATAAAAGAACAGAGATGAATAAATATTGCCATTTTCTAAGGAAATTTAACTCTTCTAAATTCATCACTACTAGGAGGAGGTTAGAAGAACCTACAGACTCTGTCCCCTTGCCAAATAAAGAGATAAGCCAAAGATAACATAATTCTATAATAAAAAGTTATTTGTAAAACCTTCCAGAGAAGGATAGTGGAAGATTATGACTGCTATTGCCTTATAAAGCATGAAGAAATAATGGAAGGAAAAAATAAGTTTATATAAAGCTTGTTAAGAGAGACCTCGTTAAATCAGATCATCCCATGGGCTTTAAAGGATAAAGCTGGAAAGGACAATGAGCAGACAAAAAATGGAAAATCTCTCTCAAGGCTTTTATAACACATTATTTTCTCTACTGATAACAACAGAGCAACCACATTTGGACATAAAGTCCCAGATGAAGTAGAAATGCTATTTAGGAAAACAAGGATGGGAAGAGCGGTCAGAAAGAGAATGGCAAGAGGCAACATAATTTCAGACATTATTAAGATATATGAAAGAGGAGGGGATATGAAACATTTGGAAAAAACAGCAGTAATGTATCATGATCTAAAAAAGGGTGATTGAGAAAATATAACTACCAATCCATACTCCTAGGTTCTCAACTATACAAAATCTTTATAAAAAACTCATCTTTGAAGGTGTGAGAAAAGTTTTTGCAAAGAATATTTTACAGAAGCCTACAGCTTTAATCACAAAACTAAACTAAAAGGTGCAGAGGATTTAAGAACAACTTATTATTAGCTATAAAAAGATATGATTTGGTAGGGGAAAACATTTTATGAATTGACATAGACTGAAGTAGAAAATATGCACAATAACTACAGTGTAAATGGAAAGAATGAAACGAAATTGAATGTTAATGACCATGTCTGTTTATCTCTCCCATTCCCTACAAAGAGTTCAGAAAAGGAACCTTACTCCCTTCATTGTGAAGGTGAGGACTATGGGTGTGGAATGCTGTAAATATATTGATTGGTAATTTTTGCTGCACTGTTCTTTTTTCCTTTCAAGACCTTTGTTACAAAGGAAGGCTTGATGAGAGGAAGGTGTATATTTGGAAATGAATGGGATATAAAAAAAGGCAGAAAGCTGTTCTTTCACAAGTACCTCAAAATCATGTAACTTTTCTTGACAGATGTATTTGACAACCCTCTAGTTACTATCATGTGAGGCGCAAAACTGAGAGGAGTATGCTCACCAAAGCCGTTTGCCACCATCATGAAGGATATCCAGTTGAGTCTAAAAGGAAGATTATCTATAGAGGGGTTCTCCATAGTCTCCTATTTGTGGATGACTTTATGGTGAACTGCATCAAATTTTGGAACACCGTAGAGCATTCCAAATAAGATCCAGGGTCATGTAAAAGTTCCTATGTAGAAACTACATAGGAAAAACCAAGTGGATGAAGAAAGTCTTTTGTCTAATTTTATGATAGATGAGTTGAATGGTCAGCACATAGACCTCTTCCATCAATATAAATTTAGATCCTGGGAAAGAAATTTTGTTGTTCAGTCATTTCTGACTCATAGTAACCCCCATTTGGGGTTCTTGGCAGATACTGGAGTGGTTTGCCATTTCCTTCTCCTGCTCATTTGACAGATAAGGTACCTGAGGCAAAAAGGGTTAAGTGATCTGCTCAGGGTCACACAGCTATTAAGTGTCTGAGGCCAGATTTAAATTCAGGAAGATAAGTCTTCCTGATTCTGGAACCAGCACTCTCCACTGTGACATCTGAAAAGACAATGGATGGGAACCAAAAGAGAAGAGTAGGAAGTGAATTTAAAATCCTAAGCTCCTACTTGGGAAAAAAAAGCCAGCTCATAAACACTATCACTGTGGAAAACAAGGACACAAGTGGAAGTGGGGTGACCAAGCAGTGGGCATGTTGGGTAACAAAGGGGCAGTCCACACGCTCCAAGACAGTACCTTGGCAAGGTCAAGGGAGCTAGAGCGAAGGCCTTCCTTCAGCGGGCTCTCCTGTGCAGGAGAAGGTGGAAGGCGTGCGATCTGCCCTGGGGAGGATTCCCTACAGGGATGCCTCTTAGAACGAAATACGGAGGAACCCAACAGCAGCTATGCACCCTCGAAGACCCTGGCCAAAGTAGGCCGGTGCTAAGACTCTGGTCGGGCCAGGGTTTAGGCCAGATCTGGAACTGGGAGTCGGGGTGACTGTCGGTCAGGAGTTGGGCTCCGGGTCTTGGTCCCGGTCAGTCCGCAGAAAGGTTCGAGTCAGAGTTGAGGACACGTTTGGGGCACAGGGCTGGGGATCAAGGCCCAGCGTGGGCCCGTCGGTCAAGGCCGAGGGATCCTGGCTCAGACCCGTTGGAAGACGGCCAAGAAGCAACGCCAGGGTACCCCGGGGTTCCAGTCTGGCCCAGACCCTGGGGTGCCCTTCACTTCACCTTGCCAGCAGCCCAGAGCCTAGTTCCCCTAGGCCACGGTCCCCTCCTGTCCCCGCCCCCGCGTCTCTCCCAGGCCCCGGGGGTCCCGGCCCCGCCCGGCCGCCCCCTCACCGGGCCGGCTCTGCAGCCGCAGGAACCTCCACCCCGTCCGACAGAGGACCCCAGCCACGGCCGCCGCCATCATGGAAGTGGGCAAAGGCCCGAGATGAGACTCCACGTGACAGCACCAGACGCGAGTCTGCGTGTGCGCGCGCGTGAGGGGGTGGGGCGGGGCGGAGGGCGGAGGCCGCCCAAGGGCGGTGAGGTCCCGCCCCTCCTGCGGCGTCGAAGCGCGCGTGCGCACGCGGGCTCCTCTTCCCTCCCCTCCCCTCCCCTCCCTCCCCTCCCTTCCTTCCCCGCCCCTTCTCTTCCCCCCACCCCATCTTTGAGTCTCCTCGGAGTCCCCGCGAAGGCAGTAGCCGTCTTCTCGCGAGAGTCCGGACGGCCGCTGAGCCGGCTGCCGAGGAGTGGGTGCCGGTCGGTGGTGGCCGCCGAGCGTGCCGGCGCCTGGGGTGAGCCTTGGCCGTGCGTCCGGTCGCCCCGCTTCTTCTTACCCCATTGCGTTCCCACACTTTGGGACCCCAGTGCGTTCTCGGAAGAGCGCTGGTATCTCCTCTCGCTTCCCCTCCCCTCTTCCTTCTCCTTCCCCTCCCCCGCCTCTCTTTCTCCCCCCTCCCCCTTTTCCCTTCCCTTCTCCCTGCCCCCCTCCCCCTTACTGAACTCCCTGCCTCCCCTTTCTCCTTCTCTCCCCGGTTTCTCGTCGTGCCTGACCTCAGAGCAGCCTTTTCCCCTCCGGACCTCAGTGCCCGGACCTGCCAACGGGGACCTTGCATCGTCCGGGGCCCGTCCGAGCCCCACGAGTGTGTGAATCAGGCCCGGTGCCCGGGCAGCTTGGGTCGGCCCGGGGGGTGGGGGGGAGGTGCACACATCGTCCTGGCCGGGGTGAGAGCCCGAGCATTGGAGGGATCAGGAGGGGCGGGGGGGAGAGCGTTCCAGCCTGTACAGAGGCTGGGAGGTGGGATTATCCTGTGTGGGGCGACGTTAGCAGGCCACCTTGGCTGGGGTATCTAGTTGAGGAGACAAGTGACGTGCCATCAGGAGAGATAGGTTGGTGGAGTATTGTAAAGACTTCAGAGAGTGGAGTTTGTCTTTCCCAGGCTCTTACATCATGTGGTGTGTGTGTGTGTGTCCCCTAATAGAACACAACTTTACACAACTAGTACTAAATCTGAGTACTCTTAAGGTTAAACATGGAGGGAGGTGGCTCAGAGCAGAGTTCTGTATTTTCCACAGGCTAAGGATAAAGACAATCTGCTGAGCATCTTTTGAGCCCCAACAGCTTACTTCTTCATCACCTACCAAAGGTGAGTTTATTGAGGACACATCTGCTCAGAATTTGACTTTCTGTGTGATAAGTCTGTTTATGCCTAAGGGTAATTTCCTCTAGGAAACCTAGAAGCTCTTCCTCTCTGCCCCTCAGATCTCTGTGAAACAATTATTCTGTGCTTTTCGGTTATTTCCTTCCAAGAGTGGTATGGTATCTTTATGGATGGAAGCAATAATAAATCTTCTCGTTGGCAGACCAGAAAAAACTAGCAGTCTGAGAGAACAGTATTCCTGAATTGTTCTGTCCCTCTTTAAGGTCAGGCATCATCACAGTCAGTACTGAGAGCTCAAATTTATCTCCTCCCTGTCACATAAGAAGACTAGATGGAATCTATACCACATGGATGTTATTACTGAAACTTTATAGTCACATCATCAAGCCTGTCCTGAATTCTCCTAATTACCTCTGAAAGTGGAGGTTTTGATCTTCATTCTTCCAAGTTTTCTCTTTCCCTGTTGATCCTCCTTCTCTAACTGCTTATTTCTGTCATGCCCCAGTCTTTAAATGTCTTGCTTCTAAAGTATAACTGCCATCATCTTGAGGATTTTTCATCAATCTGTTTTACAGAATTAGACCTTAGGTTGAAATGAAAAGCCTTAAACTTTTACTTTTGTTTCTTGATCTCATCACTGACAAGAAGGACCTAATGGTTTAAGTTTTGCTGTCCACAAGAGAGTAAACTCATACCAGGGAGCACATGGCTTGGGATGACATCAGCAACCTTGTAGAAGTGATTTAGATAGAGTTGGAGGAGAGGTGTCTTAACATCACATCCAAGGTCAGTAACATGACTGTGATTTTGAATTTCTCCTTCATCCCTTATAATTACTAAGCTATTTCAAGTCAAAGCTCCTAAGAAAGCTTACTTAATTACTTCATTTTTCCCCCCCTATTGTGGGAGTGGGCTTTTTTTGTGCTTTTTGGACTGATTCATCAAATTCGTAATATTTTGATTAAAGATACCATGTTTTTGTATTTGAACTTTTAAACATTTCCTGCAGTGTCTCCTCTTTTACCAAAACGTTGAGCCTGTGCCCTTCATTTCTAGGGTTTATATTTAACAAGCACCATCCTCTTGCTACTAGATATTAATTTGGGAAATAGGAACACAAAGCATTTTTAATATCTTTTAAATTAGTGACCTGTTCCCATTGGAACACTGAGATATCATAAAATGCAGATCTAATGCTCTCTGATCTTAGCAGTGGAAAAGGAAGCTTCAAAGCCAGCTCCATTCTCCTCTCTAGGGAGGCCTCCCACTAGGCAAAGCTGGATATTAAGAACAAAGATTTTATGTGCCTGTTTGAAGTAGAGGCAAGTAAATTGAACTGAGAAAGGAAGGATGAGCAGTGGCACACTTAGAATTTTCTTATTCTGTGATGCCAAGCCGAAAAACGTCTGGCATTTTGTCTCTACCTAAAAATTAAGATACAGTATATAAGACAGAATGGAGCAAACTTCCTCAATCTCCTAGTTTCTTTTGTGATAATTGTATTAGAATGTGATCAGTGAAAAATATCTATCAGTCAAAGGTGCAGTTTTTAACTAGGAGAAAAAAGTCCATTTCCTGTTTTACTGAACAGCATTTTCCATTGTCTCTGAAAGCATTGCACCATTTCTAGTATTCCTGAAGAAATAAATACTTATTTGTAGCAATTTAGTACTTTACCCATAGTGCTCTTTTCATCTCCACGTAGCAATCCAGGGCTTCTAAGCTCTTGATTGATTGGCTTTTATGTATGAAACAATGATCCTGAATCTTATTAACAGCCAGATTCCTTTGTTGATAATCTCTGTTTATTCTTGATCAGGAACAAGTGGCTTAAAAAAGACAGTTCTTGAGTGTGCTCTTTTAGGAATTAAAAAAAATTAGATTAATGGCTATTTGGCCAAGAATATCTTTTTGTCACTTTGGTGAGTTGGGAGTTTTGAAAATGTGGGTACATAAGTTTTTTTTGATGGGGGAGTTCCTACTATATTAATAATACCTCCCATTCATTTAGTGCTTTGCAAAATCCTCACAAGTCTGTGAGATAGTAGTGTAAGTACTGTTATCCTCATTTTGTAGGTGAAGAAACAGGCTTGGGGAAGTTTAATGGCTAGGGATCATAGGGTCATAAATTTAGAGCAGGAAGGAACCTTAGAGGTCAATGTGTCCAACCCCAGGAGAAGTAAAGTGACTTGCCCAGGATCACATAGCTAGTAAGAGGCAGAATTTGAACTCAGGTGTAATTGACTCCAAGTCTAGTGCTCTACCCATTATGTCAAGTTGATTCACAATACTAGCAAATGATGCTGGAGTAGGAACCCAGACAGCTTTTCAACCATGCTGTGTCTAACCTGCCATCAGGAGATGAATTTGAAGTGTATTTCTAATAGTGGTCATTTTGGTTCTTAACTTGGGGTCTGTGAACTTGGCTTTTTTTAAAAAATATTTTGATAACTGTATATGAATATAATTGGTTTCTTTTATAATCTTAAGTGTTAGGCATTTAAAATGTTCTGAGAAGGGGGGTCCATAGCCTTCACTAGACTGGCAAAGGGGTCCTTGACCGTTGTGACCAACAACATGTATAGGTAAGGAAACTAGCCAGGGTAAGTAGTATATTCATAAAGAGATGCAGTGTTGCTCAATGAAAAGAACTATATAGACGTGGTGTCAGAAGACCTGAGTTCAAGCCCTGTGTTTGCTACTTATTAGCTATCTAATGGGAAACTTCTTAGCCTCTTTGAGCTTTTCTCCCCCCTCACTTGTATGTACAGTTTTCTTCAGAGGACTGTTATGAGAAATCTTTTTAACTTGTAAAATATGCTACAAATGAATTGCCAGGGCAGCTAGGTGGTGCAGTGGATAGAGCACCAGTGCAGGATTCAGGAGGACCTGAGTTCAAATCTCACCTCAGACACTTGACACTCCCTACTGTGTGACCTTGGGCGTGTCACTTAACCCCAATTGTCTCATCCTGGGTCATCTCCAGTCATTCTGATGAATATCTAGTCACTGGATTCAGATGACTCTGGAGGAGAAGTGAGGCTGGTGACCTGCACAGCCCTCCCTCACTCAAAACAAAGTCAAGTATAAGTCATGTTATCATTTCTCTGATGTCATGGTCTTCTTTGGCAATGAAGGACGAACACACACAAATGAATTGCTACTGTTTGTAATAATACCTGGCCCTTATGTAGGTCAAACCCATCACCAGTCCTAGTACCTTGCTTTGACCAACTTGACTTCTCTCCTCATTCCCAAGCAAATCATCACTTTCCTATTTCTAATAGAGTAGTAATTCACTTACCTGTCCGTTTGACCAAGATTGTGAACTCTTGTTGGTCTGTTAGTATTTACTATTTATACAACTCCCACTCTATGTTCAGTATATACAATCCTAGGTGATTGTGGGTAGATATAAAAAATTTGATATGACCAGCAACCAGCTGACTAAGAGAAAAGATAGTTAATCAGATTATTGTTACTTCCTGAGCTATATTCCAAAGAATAACTAAAAAAATTATAATCATTACTTATTTCCTGATGAGGACAAGCATTGATGAGACACCTTCAGCTGAAGTGAATTTTTCAGATATATTTTAAATGTCAGTCTGCCATTCCAGGTGTTTATTACTTAGAAGAGTAAAGGCCCAGAAAGTTTAGGTGGTTAAATGTTTTGAGAAATTATAAAGGGAAAGAATGTCTTCTTCATGCATCCTTGACCAGAATCATAGAATCATAGATCTAGAACTCAAAAAAAGAAACAAATTGAGGAAGCAAACATTTATTAAGCTTTTACTCTGTGAAGGACACTGGTATTTCCTGAATATACAAATACAAGCAAAAGAAAAGACAGTTCCTGCCCTCAGGGAGTTTACTTGGCTTGAGTCCCTTCACAAAATGAAGACTCCAGGAGAGGGACAGGCCTTACAAAGAGATACTCCAGGGTGAGCAGGCAGCAAATGTGGTAGCATGTTCTAGGCTGAGGAAGCCCCAGGTGCCAAAAGTTCTTCAATGAGATGGTAATGATTTTGAAGTCCATAATGTAGGAACAGGGCCAAGAAGACCTGAGAGTTTATCTGGTCTTAATTTCCTTGTTTTATAGATGAGGAAACTGAGGCCCCAAAAGTTTGCGATTTACCAAGGATCATACAGATAGTAACAGAGCTAGGATTCAAATTTAGGTCTTATTATCCCAAATTCATTTCTCTTTATGCAGAGCCAACCAGATGCTAGATTTTGGCCCTTCTCTTCCCCATATGTTTCTTAGTGGACTACCTAAATCCTGTTGAACTTTGTATTTCTACTTCTTATTTTTTAGGCCCTGGCTTTCAGAAGTTTGGTGTCATTGATATTTGAAAAAGAAAGAGAACCCTGGAGTAGCTAGGTGAATGTCCCCAACCTCATTTTTTTAATGCATTTTCTTTATTATGCCCACACAGAATCCCAAAGGACAATAGAAGCTTGACTTTCATACAAAATAACTTTTGGAACCCTGCAAAACTAGGAAAAACTGGGCTTTTTTTGGTATTTATTTTCTTGAAAGGAGAAATACTGTTTTACTAAACATTACTAAACTTAATTTGTGTCAAGGGAAGTCTGCCAATTTCTCTTCCTTGCTGAGTCATTGATGATTTATACTCAATACACAGTAACATCTGTGTTTTATGTTCTATATTTTGGCTAGGTTACGAGCTAATCCAAAAGGGAATTAATCATCTGCCTTTACTTCCTCATATCAATCTAATTGTGTTTTTTTGGCCTTTCATCTTCTTCTGAGAAGGCTGGGGATTTTCCTAGAGAAGTTAGTGCTTAGTTTAGGCATTTGAGATTATGGAAATTTGAAATAATAGGATTATTTATTTAGGCCCTCTCATCAGCAATATGTTTTTCTAATGTCAGCATCCCTGAGTGGCTGGTCTAGACTGTGCCAAAATGCTAATTGTGTTTATTATGCTTCTTGGGTTTTGTACCGCTGCTCAGCATTCATTCATCCTTTGGCCATTAGTTTTCAGACTGGTGACACTGCAGCAATGGCAGAGTATGGAATCTCTTCTGGGCAGCGTGTGGCAGTGATATGGGATAAGTCATCTCCAGTGGAGGCTCTGAAAAGTCTGGTCGATAAACTACAGAAACTGGCCGGTGATGAGAGTCATGTGTCTGTGGAAAACATCAACCAACTGTTACAATGTAAGAGCTTGTCCTTCACTCTTGTTTAGAGGGGCAGGAGGGTGTGGACAGATGGATGAGCTTTCTGACCCCATTTGTGGCAAAGATAATAGAGTAGTTTGCCATTTCCTTCTCCAGCTCATTTTTCAGATGAGGAAACTGAGGTAGACAGTTAAGTGACTTTCCCAGCATCACACAGGTAAGTGTCTGAGGCTGGATTTGAACTCTGGAAGATGAGTTTTAGCACTCTATTCACTCTATCCAGCTATATAAGGGGCTGTACCTTCTCTATTATCTTGATTTCTGGGTTTCTGCTTTGACTAACAAAAAACTGGTGTGCTGTCAGATGGTCCTGTTCTTTTTCTGTTGAGAGATGGTGGACAGAAGTGTATGTTCACTCATAAAAGTGCATCTTTATCTCATAACTGACTATAATAGAAGAGGAAAAAAAGCTCACTTAACTATACTGTTTCTAATTTATTCTTGTACCTGAGCATATAAGTGCATTGGTGAGAATAATAGGGAACACATGTCTGGAAGGGAGAATAGGATTATAGCTATGGAGAGTAATATCGTTGTAGCTCCTGTAAGGTCCATTGAACCACCATGAAACTGAAAAAGATAACTGTCTTTCCTCTTGTCCCAGACCTGTGGCATTTCTAAGACTTTTGGCATGTAGAAAAGGGCGGTCCTGCTGTGGTTCAGGCATTCTGAAGGATGCCAGTCATTATCATCATTTTGTCTTCTCAGCTGCTCACAAAGAATCCAGCTTCGATGTTGTTCTGTCGGGTCTGGTTCCAGGAAGTACAACACTGCATAACACTGAAATTTTAGCAGAAATTGCTAGGATCCTTCGACCAGGTGGGCAAGTCCTTCTGAAAGAGCCAGTGGAAACAACCTCAGGTAAAGAAACTGTGGCCCTATTCCTTTAATCTTCTCTTGAAGCAGTAAGTCAGGGTTTGCAAGATGAGCTTAAGGTATCTGCTGCTACTCTTGAGATGGTATGGAACTGTGGACCTTGAGATGAGTTCTGAAGGCACTTTGAAAATTTAAAAGCATTGGACAAACATAAAGTATTATTTTAATTTTTGTCCCATTCTACCTAGGATGTGGCTTTTACTGATCCTCTTATAAATCTATTGTGTTTGTACTTTTCCTTTTTGATAGTTCATGAAAGCAAAGTGAAAACAGCAGCTAAGCTATGCTCAACCCTGACACTTGCTGGGCTTGTGGAAGTGAAGGAGGTATGTTTACAAGTGAGCTGCAACTCACTTTACTGGAACATGATATAGAAGGAATCCATGTGTTTGAACTCACCCTTATGCCTTCATAATTTTTCTACCCCAATAACAAAAAGTCTGTGAAGTGTGTCACCAGAATGTTTACTCTTTAAAAATGATGTTTCTATATTCCTTTTTGTTGGATTTCTCTTTGGGATTATGTGATTAGCACTGTACCTTGAAAAAAATGGATCC
Organism: Bettongia penicillata ogilbyi; assembly: GCA_023548195.1. NCBI lineage: Eukaryota > Metazoa > Chordata > Mammalia > Diprotodontia > Potoroidae > Bettongia > Bettongia penicillata. Next base: position 2,621,547 of record JAJHZJ010000397.1, on the reverse strand, counting down.
AGCCCTCGTCACTTTAATTTCCGTCTGTGATAGTGTTCTTCAAGGTTTCCTTTTGTTGTTGTTGGGGTTTTTTTGTGCCTGCCTTTTTTCCACCTTTAAAATGGTAGTGCTGTTTTCTGCCTATGTGGGAAGAAGAAATAGTAAGAAAAGAGTTAATGTTTGCATAGCACTCTAAATTTTGTAAAGATGGCCCTTAACAGAGAGAAAAGTTGAATTCTAGTCATGACCCTGATCAGAGAGAAATTAAATATGAAGTGTAAATAAATAGGTACTCTTTGTAGAGGTTACATAGTTAATATCTGCATAGCCTATTCTTTGGACCTTAAACATGCTGAAAGATTATCCTGTAACATTATAGCGTAAATGAATATTGTTTTCCACATGGACTAAACCTTATTTGTACCTTGAATTTCAGTTACAGAGGGAGTCCTTAACTCCAGAAGAGGTACAGTCATTACAGGAGTACCTGAATTACCAGAGTGACAGCTTGGTCTCTGTTCAAGTTACAGGCAAAAAACCAAACTTTGAAGTAGGCTCTTCTACCCAGCTTAAGCTTTCCTTTCCCAAGAAATCTGCTATATCAGGTAAGGGCAACCCACAATTATACCAGTGCTTTACATTTGAATTCCATGCTGGGCAAGTGGAATATGTCAAAAGACTGAACTAGAAATCTGAATGGAGAGATAAAGATTCCATTAAGTTAACCTTTCTAATACTTAGAAAGGTTTCATTTTTCAATGAAAAGGGGCCTGATAATGTGCTAATATAGTGTGTTCATTCAGTTTCTTTGTATTCTTTACATAAGTTAAGAAAGTTAATTTTCCTGGTATGAGATTTCCCTTAAGATTGTGTCACCTGTAAAGAGTATATTAATTTGCCCAGTTACACTCAGAAAGTGTTTCCTTATCTTGCCCTCTGCTATCATGAATATCTTAACAAAGAAAAATCTTAACAAAGAAAACTGGATAAATTGAAGTATGCAGATAACTATTCAGATACCTGATACTGTCTTCACTTAGTATTATTATGTCTTCCCCAAGATTCTCTAGTAATCCTTTGGAAACATTTGTGTTCAGGGTCACGAAATGAGCACCAGCACTGTAAACAAATAACCTGTCCTGTTTGAAGAATTTGATCATGCAGTTTTGCTTAGGTTGATTTGTCTAAACTGACCTATTTGAAAATCTGCCCCAGAATGAACTTGTTGCACTCAGCAAGTCCTGATCCATATTATTAATTTTATGGCCTTGAGCAGCCATCCTTTGATAGATTCCAAATCAAAAGCCCTGAGACCTGTTTCCCGCTCTGCCATTAGCTTATTATGCCTTCTTTAACTTGGGGGTTTTTTAGTCTATGTTCCATCTGTAAAAAGGGGATGAAGCCTCTCCCACTAACACTGAATAGTATGATGCCAAGTTAGTTGGTGTCTATAGTCATTGTACCTCTAGGAAGAAAGACCTTTTTAGTGTCACAGCCTGTATCTGGCTTCTCTTGATAATTTTTTTGTTGGCTGATTTTAGAGAAGCCCGCCATGGACCCTAATGCTGCCAAGCTGTGGACACTCTCAGCCAGTGACATGAATGATGATGGCATGGTGAGTTGGGTCCAGTGCTGACCAAGTGGTAGTTTGATTTACCTCCAGAAAACTCTTCAGGGCCTCCATGCTGGGTATGAACAGTCATGTATTAGAACCATACCTGCTAATTGTTTTTGTCGTGTTTTTAGGTAGAATTTCAGCAGTGAAGTTACCATTGTTTTCACTTAGTTTCTACTCAGCTTAAAAGATTTTCTTTCTGTTATTTGATGTAATAGACCCAAAACAAAATGAATGTATTCACACATAGGCTTTTTGTCGCTTAAAAAAAAATCTTTTGGACCTATTTTTCAAGGGGAAAATGTCTGAATTTTTTTTTTAATACCTCCATCCTCATTGAACACCCATTTTGTAACAAAACAAAAACAGCTGACATTATCTACATCTGGCTTTGTATGTAACATTCCACACCTGGAGAAATTCTTAAGTCTTAACTCTTCTCTGGACATTTTTTTTTATCTCTTTCTCATCATTCACTTGTTCCCCCTGCCTCATCCATAAGATGGAAATTATACTCTACGTAGTCCATGGTATGTGCTAGGCTTTATAAAGTTCTCTGTTATTTTTGGGCAGTTCATGATCAGCCATCCTTTGTGACATCCTTCTGGGCACCCTTCTCCTGTTATCAGCTGGTGGATATCAGGAAGTACATAATAATTTTAATGTTAAACTGAACTTAATATAACCAGGAAGGTAAATTTACTGCCCCCCCCCCAATACTTTTAAATTGTATGTGAAAACCCTAAGTATAAATAATTTTTTATTATCTATGCTACTATTTCCTTTCTTTAGTATGACTATATAAGAGCTGAGGTAGCTTCTTAGTCATTAGATTAATCTGAACACCTTCCAGGATCTCATTGATTCTGATGAACTCTTGGATCCAGAGGATTTGAAGAAGCCAGATCCAGCTTCCCTACGGGCTGCTTCATGTGGAGAAGGGACGAAAAGGAAGGCCTGTAAAAATTGGTGAGTCTTAGGGAATGTTAGGGAAGGTTTTACTTTCTCTCAAGGAATGTCTAATAAAGCAGAAAAGAACTTACCTCTTAGAAGTACTCTACATGTGAAATGGGCAGAGGGAAACAACATGTTGGGCTTTAAATCCATCTTATAGGTTCCATTTGTTATGTCTCACTCCTCCGGTATTATCTAGAAGGTCACAGAGAAAGTAGTTCTGTTGGGACTAGCCCTAGGTAAAGAATGAAAAGTCTGGGTCCTTCTTCTACTCAACATAAACTGGTCAAGCCATTTTTAGGCTTTTAGGATTTGTGGGTTTCTAGTTCTTACAGTATCTTATCTCTTATCTAGCACGTGTGGCCTAGCAGAAGAACTGGAGCAGGAGAAAGTGAAGGAGCAGAAGCGATCCCAACCCAAGTCAGCTTGTGGAAATGTAAATATTTTGGTAGATTTTCAAAATTCAGAAAGCACCCAGGTTATATTTAGGCTTTATCCTAAAATTGTATGTATACTATTTCTACCTATAAGTAGCTTATGATCCAAATGGTTACAAGTAAGACAAAATACAGCATCTCTATACTGAAGAAGAAAAGTGTCCTACCTCTTGAGGGCATTAGCATTCTCAGACATCTTTTGCTGTTTTATGGTAGGAATTTCTCTTGCCTCTACCTTTTTTCTTTTCATTTTTACATATAGACTTAGTATTCACATGTGTATTTTCTTGCTTATTTTTATTTCATTATTTGAATTCTTAACTTTGAATCTGCCCTGACTTTCTAAAAACTGTCAGGTCCTGAACTCATTGGTTGCCATGGCATTGGCTATTCCTGACTTATGACAGAAGACTATGAAGTTTTAATATTTGCAGCCCTACTGAGCATAAAATCTTAGCCAGCTGTGTTACTTCAGGACTGCTGGGTGGGGAGAAAACAAGATCAGGGATTACTTCCTCTTGGTCTTTGAGTTTGTATTTCTTTGATTAGTAGACACCTTCAACTCCTACTTCTCTTTTTCTCAACAGTGTTATTTGGGTGATGCCTTCCGCTGTGCCAGCTGCCCCTACCTTGGGATGCCAGCCTTTAAACCTGGGGAAAAAATCCTCTTGAGTGAAAAAAATCTTCATGATGCCTAAAAGGCAAAATCACTGGGACTTGTGGGGGTTATTCCATTCCAAAAACTGACTCTGGCATTCATTTCATCAACCCTTCAAACCCTACATTGTCTCATGCCTCCCTGGTTCTGCCTACACTCCGTGTTGGGATTCTAGATAGGGTTGGCTTTGTAGACATATAGAAATTTGGGCATTATATGCTGCTATCAACCAAAGGACTGAGATATAATCAGCCAGATTAATTTGCTTTGGGTTATCTGACTCTTCAGTGGGACTTGAACTGAAGGTATAGAGAATTTCTATCTAATTAATGCTGGTGGAAAGGAGATGTACACTGGAGAAGTTACCCTCTTTACCTTAGTATTTGATAACCTGATCACACCATATTTGGGACCTAAGCCCAGCCTCCCTGTCAGCTTAGATCATATTACCCTAGAACATTGTCCTTACCTGTGATGCATTACCAGATCACAGCTCTGCCTCCTAAATTTATCGATAGCTAACTACTTGTTCTGTGAGCAAGCACAATTTGTTCAGTTTGTTGTTATTGGAAAAGATAACCAAGTGTTGTAAGAACTCCTTACAGTAACTAACTTCCAATCCAAATGAATTTCTGAAACCTTTTGAACCATTCATATTTTTGAATCAAACTCAGCTTCACTTTTTCAGTTATTGTGATCTGGCTGTTAGTGAATTAGCATTAGAGCTGTGTCCTTTTTCCATAATTGTGAATTTTTAGGTGTTATAATAATGTACTCTTATATACCAGCTACAGGGGTGTATGGGGTCTATGTGTGTAAGAGAAAGAACTTACCTTGGAGTAAGAGAACACTTTCACCTAGGTGAGGGACATAAACTCTCTTCTGTCTTTAGAGAGCACATTTATATTTGTTATCATATCTGGTGACACATCAGGGAGTCAGTGTCATAAATAATCCTTCAGTTATGGAATGGAGTGACCTTTCTTCATCTATCCAGAACTGTTCTGTGTGGGATCTGGACATTAGGACTCAAAATTTACTTGGTGCAAGATTCACTTTTATCTTTCTTGTTTTTGACCTGTAAGGACTAGGATCCAATTTTGCCAAATGTTGACAAATGTGTGGATTTAGGGGAACTGGAATTTCAGCTGTGTGACTGATAAATAAAGTGTTTTAAATGGTTCTGATCTTTGAAATGTGTGCTGATTGTCTTGCTTTGCATTGCAGTGTTCTGGTCCTTGCAAATAGTTCTACATTATGTTGTAAGGAAATCATAGTCCAAATCTGTCTCACTGTCTTAACCTCAGCAGATAGTTATGGAACAGAATACTGCTTCTATAACTTCATTTTCTTCCAGTGTTTGAATTCTTTTTGATAAGGTTGAGAGCAGAATGTTTGCTTTTTGTTTGTGCTGAGGAGCCTTTTATGTTGTGGTCTTTGGACCTTGTTGAAAGCCACAGCTTGCTGACCTCCTCTTTCCTTTGCTCCTCATTTGCTGCTTGCACCACCAGCAGTTAGGAACCAGACGGGTGTGATGTTGCTTTTTGCAGCAGTTAGCATCCTTAAGGGTATTTCAAGAACAACTGCCCTGTCACCCTGCAGGATTCAGATGAGAGCCAGCCAAATGTGGGAGTGCTAGTGGGATGCTAAAGAAAAAACTTGTTAATCTGCAGGGCTAAATTCGGTTTGGGAGGTCGCTGCATCTCTAGCACAGAGTAATCATCTGAAGAAAACTCGAATGTTTATTAAACCTTAAAACCTGGGAGGCAGTAGTAGTAGGTGTGGCTTTTGAACTTCAGTTGAACCCTCTTTTTTTCTTTTTCTGATGCTGAATCCTTAATCTCACCAACTATGTGATGTTGGAAAGAAGGTACATTTTATATCTCCATCTTCTCCCAGTACTTCTGATGGGGTGTGTGGGCCCCGATTCTAAAATCACATTTCTCTTTAAAAATCACATTTCTCCTTAACCTCAAAACATTGTGTCAGCCCGTTTCTCCCCAGCCCAAGGACACAACCTGCCTCAGCAACAATCATTAGCTGCACCTATTGAACTTATTAGTCTGAACCAGCTGTGTGCTGCCTGAACGGGCTGGGCACTGGGTCATAATGACATTTATTACTTACCAATCATATGTATCCTAGACTTAGACATGTACATTCCCTTACATTTATCTTGTGTAATAAGACATTGATGAGAGCAACTTGGACTGTTAGTTGACTTAGTGAGGTTTCAGGCCTAAAACCACATCTCCAGGGAGCCCCCACTTGGGCTATTTCCTGATGAACTCTGGGTAAAATACTTGCACAGTAAATACCAAAAGTGCATGTTCCTTTAAGAACTGACCACTCCTTAACCACTCCCTAATCCCACCCCAAAACACCTAGTTAGCATATTTGGCACATGCTTTACAGTGGAATATCCTATGTGAACTTTACCTGTACCTAAGATTGCAGGTTCCCTAAAAACTCTTGCCTGCTGAAAAGCATAATCTTTACCTTGACTTCAACAACGCATGAGTCCACAAATTCCTTCCAGGCAGCCTGCCCCTGGTACCCTGTTCTTTGTGGGGGCTCTCACCACCCCACTTCTGGCACTCATCACTTCCGCTGTTCTTGCTTCCTCCCTGCTACTCTCCCGTGGAACTTATAATTGGTTTCATTGAATAGAATCTTCCATCAACATTGGAAGAAACCTTAGAGTTCATCTAATCCAATTGTATTGCAGATGAGGACTTGTTGGAATGGATGTCATTTAGAATTGTAGATAGAGGCTAGATGGAAATTTGATTGAATCAGTAGGATAAGAAATAGAATTTCACTGTTGAAAGTGACTTCCATGGCAGTCTGTTCCCATCCATACCTGAAAAATAACCTCTTGACAAATTACTACCTTTGTTTGGACACCTCCAAAGAGGGGGAGGCCACTACTTACTTGGGCCATTGGATTCCAGTTTCGGAAATTTCTAGTTAGGAAATGTTTTCCTTACATCAAGGCTAAATTTGCCTGTGCAATTTCTACCAGTTGCTCCCAGTTCTGCCCAGGGGTGCCAAACAAGTCAAATCTCTTCCATATAACAGCCTTGAAATTTGTGAAGAATCTATCATGTGTCTCACCCCAACTTCCATATCTCTCCAGACTAGAAATCCCTCTTCCTCTAACTGATTTTCATATAGCATAAACTCAAGGTCTTTCACCATTCTAGTCAATTTCTTTGGACCATGGCCTTCCTAAAATGTAGAACCCAGATCACAATAAGATATCCCAATGTTTGGCCAGGTACACTAGGACTCATTTCCTTCTTCCTGGATTCTAGGCCTATCTTAATGTAAGCTGAGTTTTTACCTGCCTTATCACATTGTTTTCTCAAATTGAGTTTGCATTCTACTAAAGTGCCTAGATTTTTCTCAGAAAAAACGGCTGCCTAGACATTCTTTTGCCCACACCAACAACCTGTGAAACTGATTTTTTGAAGCCAAGTGTATGGTTATTCCTATTCAGTTTCATCTTACTAGATTTGACTTTGTTTTACCTTGTAAAGATCTTTTCCAATTCTGACTGCCATCCATTGTATTAACTTTCCCCACTTTGTGTCACCTGAAAATTTAAGAAACATGCCACCGTTGTCTTTAGCCAAGTCACTAATGAAAATGTTAAATAGCGGAGGGCCAAGAGGTCATCGGGGGCACCACTCAGAACGTTCGAAGTTGGAGTCAACTAATTGTACATTTAGCTCTAAAAAGGACCTTGGGGATCATCTAGCAGGTCACTTCAAAGAAGAAACTGTGTTCCATAGAAATTAAGTGACTTATTTGCTTAAGGTCACGACCAGTTGCAAAGCTATGTCCTCTGGCTCCTAATCAAGTGTTTTTTTCCTACTGTTCTATGAATGGGACTGGAATTTGGAGAACCTATGGGTTGTTCTTCTTGACTCCCAAGTGCTTTTTCTTGCTTCAGATTTTCCCTCTGTTAAAAAGAAATGGAGTGGTGGTGGTCACTGAGAAAGGAACAATTATACTTTCCATCCATCTCAGATATTGATTATGAAGCTTAATGTCTTTGCTACCAGATGCTCTTCTGAATGAAGGGACTGGATAAACCTAAAGTTTAAGTAGTGGTGAAAAGGCAGTTTTACTGGCCCAAGGTGTTTCTGAAAAAGTGGACTCTAATGAATTTTGATTTATCCCATTCCAAAATATCTGACCTTTCTTAAATGGAAAAATAGAAATTCTCAACATTCTTACCACTGTTTATCTCATTTTCTCCTCTATAAAATGAGATGAATTAACATGTGAGGAAATATTGATAATTTATTCATAAGGGGATCACATCAGCACAAAGCCTGGTTACATGGGGGTATTTATAGTCACCATCACCCTGCACACTCAGGACCATGAATTATTAATGAATCCACTATTAATGCTCCCTTAGCACCCAAGCAATATGTTAATATCTATAAATTATTGAAATAAGAGTTATTGCTAAACTCTGAGGTTTATGATTATTTACTTGTTTCCCATTAATACTCTTCATAGTTTTTTCATTTCTTTTTTGCCCCTGCTTTAATTGGTTTTTTTTCAGAGCAGCAGACAGGGTTGAAGGTCTCAGAGGTAACTCCCTGGGGTTATCTGTCTGTCCAGCAGGCAAGCTTGGCTTCCTGATTGGCATTGTGGGCCCATGTCTGATTTGGTTGGGAGTTAATAACCTGGGTTCTAACCCATCTTCCAAATTTAAATTCTGTGACATTCAAATCTTGAATGTTATTTTCTGCAGGTATATTTCCTTCAGGTATAATCCAGACGTATTAAAGTTATGGCGAGGAACAGAAAACCCAAGTGAAAAGGCTATGTTTTGAGGTGCTTATAGTTTAGGTGCTTGTAGTTTACAAGTCCCTTACTCCAAGTAAGGATACCTTTAGGTGGTCTTCATCTCAACATTGTAACATATGTGCACAGATAGACACTGAAACAATACGGGTTGGGTTTGAATCCCATTTCTAACAGCAAGGAATTACTGGTTTTCCATGACTATTGGGGGAGTTAAAAAAAAATATTTATTAGACACTTACTATGTGCAAACATTGGAGATTAAAAAAAAATCCTTCCAGGGAGCTTACATGTTGAGATTGTTTCATTCTTTATAAATGTATCCCCAATACCTGCACATGGTAATAAATGCTTAATAAATACTTATTGAATAATGATAAATCTATATCTGTTAGGGACTTTATAGGTCATTTAGTCCAACACGCTCATTTTTTAGATAAGGAAACTGAGGCCTAGAGGGTTAGGAAGTTCGCCACAGGTCACACAGGTAGTAGGAGAAAGAGCCCAGATTCCAGTTCAGGTCATGTGACTGCAAGTTAATGATTTTTTTTTTTTACTGTACCTTATACACACCTACTCTGAAGCTTAGAGAGTTTCCTAGGAGACTGAGATTAAGTGACTTACCTAGGGTCAGTATACATCAGAAGTTGGACTTGACCCCAGGTCTTCCTGAATCTGAGGTCAACCCTTCACTAAATAGGCCTCCTGCTTATCATGCAGCTATAACTAAATATAAAGTATAAGGAGGTGGAACTGTAGGGTTCATCTCATGGGACATGTCCAGAGTTGCCAATCCTGGTTCTTATTACCCCGTGGGAACCTTGTGGCCTGATTCCAGCTATCCTTACTCAGGGGTAAAAGGTTTAGATTCTGAGGGAATGAAATGTCTCCTTATTAGCTATGGAGCCAGAAAAGTTGATGACTCAGTATATGCTTATTTCACCCTCCATTCTCCCTTTCTGGCTATAAATAGTGTCAAGTTTGTTTCTAGTTGTTTCCCAAGAAGGGAGGTAGTGGTTTTCTCTAAGTCACACTAAGGACTTCCATGTAGCCATGATCACCGGGCATCACAGCACATGTCCTGCCTAGGCAAGTCTGAGCCTGGGTTTGAGCTGTTCCTTTTGTGTTTCTTCTTTTCCTGTTTTGGGCAAATTAGTGTCTATCTAAAAATAGACCTGTCTGACTGAAAGTGAGCTTTGTAGATTCAAGATGACCAGAGCTCTTAGGTCCCATTAGGCCAGAGCTGAATGGTAGCAAAGGAAGAGCCCTTGGCAACTATTCTCTGTGGAGAAGTTGGTTACCAGGATTAGCTCAAGTCTGACTGTTTTACCAGCAGACATGCTTCAGGAATTGTTTGGACTGTGCAGAGCCAAGGTGAAATTTAAAATGCCTAATTAACAGACCTAAAAACTGCTTTATGTCTTGATAAAGTATGCGTCAGCTTCTAGATTGTTAGCAATAGCTATAAGTTGTTACTGAGTCCTATTTTATGTCTGTCAATATTATATGGTGAAAACAAAAACCTAAGAATGTGACCTCAATTATCATGATTAATTTAAAAAGCAAAAAGCAGCTCCATCCCATGGGAAAACTTACTCGAGACTCTAGGCCATCTCTGGCACTCTGCTTTCTTGGTTCTGTTTCTGTATAATATCTGACCTAACCTGGGGTCAGGTGTGGAGCTCTATCACTTTCATCCTGCTGCCAAAGATGGGCCTCATAAGTAAGCTTCCCACAAATAAAAAACTATTTACAATCAAGCTGGCATGGGTCCCCTTCCTTCAGTATCACAGTAACCTCCATTACTGTGATCCCTCAGTTTAATTTTGTTACCCTACAGCGGGCATAATCAGGACAGAACAGTTCTGCCACCTTACAACTGGTGGTAGTCACCTGGATAGGCTGCCCCCTTACAAATATACACAGTCCTTTTATCTTTAGCATTTCTTTTATATGTAAAAATACATTACATGTCTTATGCCTGATTCATATTGTACACTGTTGTATCTTTTACACCTTTTTGTGGAAAATGTAGGTGTGAGATAGAATCTAACTTATACACAAATTTGTCCTCAGAGGCCAAGGATTGGGATATAGTGAGTTTGAGTACAATAAGCCTTGCCTCTCTTCTACTTAGGAGCAAGACTGCCTGTGACTGAGCCTAGACCATACTTTATACCTGGGAACAAAGCAAGGAGTTGGGGTGACACTCTAGCTCCAGTGGATCCACCACAAATCTCTCAAGGTCAGAGAAGTAATTGTGATTTCAAGAGGGAGAAGATGCTAATAACTGGGGAGATCAGGGTAGGCATCATGGAGGTGTCGTCTGGGCTATACTTTAAAAGAAGCTGGCAATTCTCTGAGATAGGAACTGAGGAACAAACAGGGAGAGTTAATGAAAGGAATAGTAAATGGACCCAAATAATTAGAATAGAAAGTGCTTGGAAGGACATAACATGAAAATCAGACTGGAAAGGGGGATGAGAGGTCTAATTGTGAAGAAGGGTTGGGTCCTCCTTGCTCAGAAGAACTGGGCAGTTGTGTTGGGTTTGTGGGTGCTCAGCAGCTGGGAAAAGTTCTCATATAGGGGCTATTAGCTTCATGGTGACAGAATCTGTACACAGGAGTGCCCTCTGGTGCTTTGTTAAAAATCAACCTAGTTTTGATTTCTGCATCTGAGGCGTAATATGGTGACTATAGCAGAGTTTGTCCATTCTTTAAATTCAATTCAATAAATATTAAGTATCTATTATATGTCAGGTAATATGGTAAACAATGGAGATACAAAAAGAGTCAAAAGACAGTCTTGCCCTCAAAGAGTTTATAACCTAAGGGGTGGGGCAAGAAGATTGGTTGTTGTTGGGTTGGTGTTGTACTTCCTTCTCGAAGAGGACCAAAATGATATCACTATGGTAAAGTCAAGTTTCAATGTGTCCGACTGTGGCTGATCAGACCAATACAAGCTTGGAATGCTACACCACAGGTTGGGCACAAATAATCTGTGTGAACATTTGAGATGGTTATGCTAAATATGCACATCTTGCGTTTCCTTTGAGCTGTTTCAATTCTGCTTTGCTCATAGAGCACAGCACCTTCTCTGATGTGGGCATGCCATGCTGAGTGGTCCTGTGCCAATGTTTCCCATTTCACACAATCAATTCCAAAGTTCTTGAGAGAGACCTTGAGAGTGTCCTTGTATCACTTCTTCTGACCATGTGATCACCTGCCCTGTATGAGTTCTCTGTAAAATAATCTTTTTGGCAAGCATACATTTTGCATTTGAACAACGTGGCCGACCCATTGCTCTCTGAAGCTTAGTTTGTTTGCTTGGCAGTTTAGTTCGAGTAAGGACCTCAGTGTCTGGTAGCTTATCCTGCCAAGTGATCTTCAGAATCTTCCTAAGACAATTCAAATGGAAATGATTCAATTTTCTGACATGGGGCTGGTAGATTGTTCATGTTTCACAGGCATACAATGAGGTCAGCACAACGGCTCTATAGACCTTCAGTTTTGTAGTCAGACTAATACCTCTTCTCTCCCATACTTTCCTTCAGAGCCTCCCAAACACTGAACTAGTTCAGGCAATACATGCCTCAACCTCACTGTCAGTGTGTACATCCCTGGAAAGTACACTACCAAGGTAAGTGAACTTCTCCACAGCATCCAAAACTTCTCCATTTGTGGTAACTGATGGTTCCACATTTGGGTGGTGTGGTGGTGGCTGATGGAACACTTACGTTTTCTTGGTGTTAATTGTTAGGCCAAAATTAGCACAAGCAGCAGAGAATCAATCCATACTTTGTTGCATCTCAGCTTCAGAGACTGTACCGAGTACACAATCATCTGCAAATAGAAAATCATGTATCAATACTCTCTCTACTTTGGTCTTGGCTTGCAGCCTTTTCAAATTGAAGAATTTGTCATCAGTGCAGTAGCTGACCTTGGTGCCCTGTTCATCCTCATTGAAAGCATTTGACAACGTGGCTGAAAACATCATGCTGAGAAGCTTGAGAGCAAGCACACGGCCCTGTTTCACTCCACTAGTGACTGGGAAGGCACAAGAGCATGGTCCACTATCCAGAACCTGGGCAAACACGCCATCATGAAATTGATGTACTGATGAACTTCTCTGGGCAACCAAATTTTGACATAATTTCCTCACGATTAACAGTGTCAAAGCACTTGGTGCTGATTCTGGGCAACCAAATTTTGACATAATTTCCTCACGATTAACAGTGTCAAAGCACTTGGTGCTGATTCTATTCCAGCTGAGATTTACAAGGTAGGGGGTTCATTACTCATACAAAAACTGTCTGAAATTTTCCAGGTTATATGGCCAGAGAAGGTTATCCCCCAGGAGTTCAAGGATGCCTCAACTGTCCATCTCTATAAAGGTAAAAGAAACATTGTTCTGCGGCAATCACAGGGGGATCCCTCTCCTAGTCACTGCTGGCAAGATTCTTGCCAGTGTCCCCTTTGATGGACTGATCTTCACCTGGAAGATGGTTCTCTACTTGAGAGCCATTGTAGCTTCAGAAAGGGCCAAAGAAAAGTTGATATGGTGTTTGCTCCAGAAGAAATGCCAGGAGCAGAACAGAGATCTCTACACATTTTTTGTAGATCTGAGGCAAGAAGATAACATGCAAACAAATATATACAAAGCAAGAAAATAAGAACTAATTAACAGAGGGAGGGCCCTAGAATTGAGAGGGGCTGGGTAAGACTTCCTGAAGGACTTGGATTTTAGTTGAGACTTAAAGAAAGCCAGGGAGGTCAGCGATCAGAGTGGAGGATGAAGTATCTTGTTCATGGAATAGCTAGGAGACCAGTACTGTTGGATCTAAGAGTATGTATCAGGAAGTAGTGGAAATGTAGGAGGAGGATGGGTTGTGAAGAACCCTGAATGCCAAACAGAGCATTTTGTATTGTTCCTGGAGGCATTAGAAAGCCATTGGAATTATTGGGAGAGAGGAGGTGACATGGTTGGACCTACATTTTAGAAAACCACTTTAGTGACTTAATGGAGGATGGATTAAAGTGGGAAAGACTTGAGGCAGGCAGACTCCCTAGCAGGCTATTGCTGTGGACCAATTGTGAGATGATGAGGGTCACCTCAGTGTCAGGGGAGAGAAAGGAGTGTATTTGGGAGATGCTGCAAAGGTGATATCAACAGACCTTGGTAACAGCCTGGATATGCCAAGAGAAGAAGGGTGAGAGATAGTGAGGAATCCAGAATAATTCCCAGGTCATAAGCCTGAGGGACTGAGAATATGATATTGCCCTTTGCAGAAATAGGGAAGGTAGGAGGTGGGAGGAGGATATAGAGGCAAAGAAAATGAATTCTGTTTTGGACATATTAAGTCCCTGCTCCCCCACCCTCCCCTGCCACTTAATACTATTTTTCCCCCAATTACATACAAAGATAATTTTCAACCTCCACTTTTATAATATTTTGAGTTCCAAATTTTTCTCCCTCTCCTCCCTCCTCCTCAAGACAGCAAGCAATCTGATATAGATTATACATGTACACTCATATTAATCGTATTTCCACATTGGTCATGTTGTGAAAGAAGAATAAGAACAAAAAGGAAAAACTATGAGAAAGTAAAACAAAACAAAAATAGAAAGAAAGTGAAAATACTACACTTCGATCTGTACCCAGACTCCATAGTTCTTTCTCTGGATGTAGATAGCATTTTCCTTCACGAGTCTTTTGGAATTGCCTTGGATCACTGTATTGCTAAGAAGAGCTAAGTCTGTAATAGCTGATCATAGCATAAGGACATAGTAAATTTAAGATGTCAGCTAGACATTTAGTTTGACATATCTGACAGACAGTTGGAGATGTGAGATTGGAGGCCACCAGAAAGGTTGGGGAAGGTTAGGTAGATTTGAGGATCATTAACGTAGAGATTATAATTCAATCCATGGAAGTTGATGAGATCACCAAGTGAGGTAGTATAGAAGAAGAGAAAAGTACCCAGAACAGAATGCTGAAGGACACCTCTGGTGTGAGGGTGTGATCTGGAGGAGGATCAGGCAACAGTCAGATAGGTAGGAGAAGAACCAGGAGAGAGTGGGATCCCAAAAATCTAGAGAAAAGAGAGTATCAAGGAAGAGAGACTGATCAACAGTGTCAAAGGCTGCAGCAAGGTCAAGGAAAAGGAGGATTGAGTAAAGGTCATTGAATGAGATCATTGGTAACTTTGGAAAGAGCAATTTTGGGGGAATGAGGAAGTTAGAAGCCAAATTGTAAGGGATTAAGAAAGTGACAGGAGACAACCTCTTCTGGGAGTTTAGCTACCAAGGGCAAAAGAGAAATAGGACATTAGTTAGCAGGGATAAAGGAGACTTGGGCATGTTTATAGTCAGTAAGAAAAGAATCAGTACTTCTTATGATGGCTAAGAATTGGACATGGAAGGTATGCCCATCAATTGTGGAATGGCTAAACAAGCTGTGGTATAGGATTGTAATGGAATATTATTGTGCTATAAGAAATGTCAAGTAGAATGATTTCAGAAAAGCCTGAAAAGACTTACGTGAACTGATGTATAGTGAAGTGAACAGAAGCAGAATGTTGTAATCACTAACAACAGTATTATTTGATGAAGAATTTTAAGTGACTTAGCCATTCTCAGCAGTACAATGATGCAAGATAATTCCAAAGCACTAATGAAGCATACTATCCTCCTCCAGAGAAAGAACTGATTTTGTTTAAATGCAGACTGAAGCATACTATTTTTCTTTCTTTCATTTTTTTCTTTTGAGTCTTCTTGTACAAAGTGACTAATATGGAAATGTTTTATTTTATTGCACATGTATAACCTAAATCTGATTGCTTATCATTTCAGGGAGGAGAGAGGATAGGGAAGGATAGATTTTGGAACTCCAAGCTTTAAAAATAAAAAGTTTAAAAAAGTAAAAAGGAGCCAGTAGAAAGAGAAAGAAATTAATGATAAATGATAGAGTGGGGATGACAGAGCAGGGCAATCTACTGGAGGAGATGGGATAAAGTAGGATCACTTGAACAGATAGAGAGGTTAGCCTTAGTAAGGAGTAAGGCCATTTCATCATGTTAGACAAGGAGGAAGGAGAAGAAAGTGGTAGAAGGCATCTGAGTGTGAGACCAAGCAAAATAGGATCTTTTGCTGTTTTTGTTTTAGTATAATCAAGAAGTATAATGCCTCTGTTTGAATGTGATTGAAGATCTTCTTCCCATTGATGGGCCTGCCCATTGAAGGAAGCTTACTTAGGGGAGTTGTTTTGTAGGAGGGTACCAAGTACCTTTTGTTTTTTCTATTGAGGTGCTGGGTCAGAAGGCATTTCAACATTTACCTCTGGTTCTGAATAGTGTATAAATACTCTGTGTATGAGGTTTTACTTTGGGACTTAGTTTTTGGAAGAAGGTTTATGTGCCAGATGAGAGTCTGGGAAACTGCTAAGCAGCCCCTGGGCTTTGAAAACCCAGATGTTAGTGCTTTCCTCTCTGGTAAAGATGTATGTATGTTAATGGTCAGGCTGTTCGGAACCACTGTTGATTTTTGATTTCTCTGAAATTTTGATTTTGATTTTCTGTGATACTTGTGCTTGATTAAAGTGTTTGTTCATCCCTCAAAAATTGCCTTTCCTTTTAGAGAAGCAGATCAAAGAATCCTTGGTAGCAGTGTATGTTGGGGTATATATGTTGGGGGTGCTTACTGATACACTGAGTGATGGGATATGAGAAAGAGAAAAAGGATGGCCTTTTTTTCTGTAAAATATGAGGCAAAGTTCTCAGATAAGAGAATAAAGGGAAGGGAGCCATGGGAGCTTTGTGGGGGGTGAAAAGACTTGGAAGAGCTGTTGTGGAGAGTGAGACAGTGGCTAGCATGACAAAACAGGAAAATGATAAATGTTGGAGAAGACATGGGAAAATTGGAACACTAATGCATTGGTGGTGGAATTGTGAATTGATCCAACCATTCTGGAGAATAAATTTGAACTGTGCCCAAAGGGCTATAAAGCTGTGCATACCCTTTAACCCAGCAATACCATTTCTAGGTCTGTATTCCAAAGAGATCATAAAATAGGAAAAGGACCCATATGTACAAAAATATTTATAGCAGTTCTTTTTGTGATGACCAAGAATTGGAGATGTCTATCAATTGGGGAATGGCTGAGCAAGTTGTGCTATATGAATGTAATGGAATACTATTGTGTTATAAGAAATGAGGAACAGGAGGACTTCAGAGAGGTCTGGAAGGACTCCTATGAACTGATGCTGAGTTAAAGGAGCAGAACCAGGAGGTCATTGTACACAATAACAACCACAATGTGTGAGGCATTTTTCTGGTAGACTTAGCCCTTCACAGCAATGCAAGGACCTAAAACATTCCCAAAGGACTCAAGGCAAAATGCCATCCATATCCAGAGAAAGAACCATGGAATTGGAACGTAGAACGAAGCAGAATATTTTCTCTTGTGTTATGTTTTGTTTCATTTGGGCTTTTCTCATGGTTTTTCCCATTCATTTTAATTCTTCCATGCAACATGACTAATGTGAAAATGTATTTAATAAGAATGTATATGTAGAACCCATATAAAATTGCATGCCATCTCAGGGAGAGGAGAGGGAGGGGGAGAAAATCTAAGACTTAATGGAAGTGATTGTAGAAAACTGAAAACAAATAAATTAATAAAAAATTAAAAAATCACCCCCCCACCAAATATCTAAGATAATTCCAAAAGATTCACAATAGAAAATGCTGTCCACATCCAGAGAAAGAACTATGGAATCTAAATGCAGATTGAAGCATACTATTTTCTCTTGTTTTGCTTTTTTCTTTCTCCTGGTTTTTCCCTTCAGTTCTAATTCTTCTTTACAACATGACTAATGTGGAAATATGTTTAATATGATTGTACAGGTATAGGCTACATCAGATTGCATGTCCTTTTGGGGAGGGGGAGAAAATTTACAACTCAAAATCTTATAGAAGTAAATGTTGAAATGCCTTCCACATCCAGAGAAAGAACTATGGAACTGGATCGCAGAATGAAACAGAGTATTTTCTCTGTGTTATGTTTTGTTTTTCTCATGGTTTCTCCCATTCATTTTAATTCTTCTATGCAACATGACAAATGTAAAAATGTGCTTAATAAGAATGTAAGTGTAGAATCCATATAAGATTGCATGCTGTCTCAGGAAGGGGGACAGGAGGGAGAGAAAATCTAAAACTCATGGAAGTAATTGTAGAACAAATAAATTTTAAAAAAGAAGTGAATATTGAAAACTAAAAATAAATTTAAAAAACTTTAAAAGAGATACAAATCTTTCGTCAAAAATTAGAATTGGTCAAATGGAAGCTAAAGACTCCATGAACCATCAAGAAATAATAAAACAGTCAAAAGATTGAAACAAAAATAGGAAATATAAACTGTCTCAAAGGAAAAACAACTGATCTGTAAAACTGATCAAGGACAGATAACTTAGGAATCACTGAACTATCTGAAAGTCATGAACAGCAACAGCAAAGAGCCTAGACATCTCAGCTTCAAGAAATTATAAAAATACCCACTGTCCAGACATCTTAGAACCAGAGGGCAAAATAGAAACTGAAAGAATCCACCAGTCACTCCCTGAAAGAAATCCCAAAATGAAAACTTTCAGGAGTATTGTAGCCAAAATCTAGAGCTTCCAGGTCAAGGAAAAAGTACTGCAAACAGCCAGAAAGAATTCAAGTATTGTAGAACTACAGTCACGATTACACAAGATTTAATAGCCACAACTATAAAAAAAAATGAGGAGCTTATATTGTGATATTCCAGAAGACAAAAGTTTACAATCTAGAATAACCTACTCAGCAAAACTGAGTATAATACTACAGGGAGAAAAATGGATCTTTAATGCAATAGAGGACTTTTAAAGGAAAGACCAGAGCTGAACTTTTTGTTATAGCTAAGAATTACAAAGTTAGATGACTATCAATTGCAGAATGGCCAAACAAATTGTGATATATGCATGTAATAGAAAATTACTATGTTGTAAGATATGATATGTGCAATGAATACAGAGAAACATGGAAATATCTATATACAGAATGAAATGGGCAGAGTCAACCCCCCCCTCTACATATTAACTAGAATAATGTAAATGAAAAGAACAATTATACTCCTCAGTCAAAAATAAATATAACGAAATTATAAAGATCATGCAAGACTTGGATGAAGAGATGTGAGAAGACAGTCCCAACCTATCCCTTTGTGGAGATAGCAGGTCTACAGATATTACATACTGCATATGTTTTCAGACATTTTTTAATGTATTGATTAATTTTATTTATTTTTTTTTCTCTAAAAATATTTTTTGGCACATGGAATAGCTCTTCACTGAATGAAGGAGAGGAATGCTTGGGATAACTATGGTGATATAAGAAACAGAAAATATCTATAAAAAACTTATTTTAAAAAGGAAAAAGCAGAGTAGATTAGAAAACTTGACATGCAAATATAGGACTCAAGGGAAACAAATAGGGAAACATGAATGAAAAAGTATAAGAGACTAAAGTTTAACCATTTATTTTATATATATATATATATATATATATATATATATATATATATATATATATATGTTTAGTTTTCAGCTTTCACTTCCATAAGATTTGTGAGTTTTGAATTTTCTCCCCTACCCTCTTCCCCCTCCCCAAGGTAGCATGCAATTTGATATAGGGTCTAGTTATACATTCATATTAAACATTTTTTCACATTAGTCATGATGTAAAGAATTAGAACTAATGGAAAAAACCATGAGAAAGAAGAAACAAAACAACAAAAGAAAAGGAGAGCAAATAGTATGCTTCCATCTGCCTTCACATCTCTGGATGTGGGTAGCATTTTCCGTTGTGAGTCTTTTGGACTTTTGGACTTTCAGATCCTTGCATTGCTGAGAAGAGCTAAGTTTATGAATGTCATTGTACAATATGACTGTTACTGTGTACAATGTTCTCCTGGTTCTGCTCATTTCACTCAACATCAGTTCATACAATTCTTTCAGGTTTTTCTGAAGTCTACCTCATCATCATTTCTTATAGCACAATAGTATTCCACCACAAAAAGAGCTGCTATAAGTATTTTTGTACATATGGGTCCTTTTCCTGTTTTTATGATTCCTTTGGGATAGAGACCTAGAAGTGGTATTGGGGGTCACTCACTAGCTATGTGACCTTGGACAAGTCACTTAACCCCAGTTACATGCACGACCTCATCCTGGGTCATCTCCAGTCATCCTGATGATTATCTGGTCACTGGATTCAGATGACTCTGGAGAAGAAGTGAGGTTGGTGGCCTGCATAGCCTTCCTTCGCTCAAAACAAAGATAAGAGCAAGTCAAGTCATTATTTCTCTGATGGCATGGTCTTCTTTGGGAATGAAGGATGAACACACACCAATGCATTAGCATTTCAATTTTCTCACATCTTCTCCAACATTTATCATTTTCCTGTTTTGTCATGCTCACCAATCTGATAGGTGTGATGACCTTAGAGTCATTTTGATTTGTATTTCTCCACTCAATAATTATTTAGAGCATTTTTTTATATGACTATAGACAGCTTTAATTTCTTCCTCTGAAAACTGCCTGTTCATATCCTTTGACCATTTATCAATTGAGGAATGACTTGCATCCTTATAAATTTTGACTCAGTTCTCTGTATATTTTAGAAATGAGTCCTTTAATCAGAGACACTGGCTGTAAAAATTGTTTCCTACTTTTCTGCCTCCCTTCTAATCTTGGTTGCAATGGCTTTGTTTGTACAAAAACTTCAATTTTATGTCAGAATTGCTACCCCTGCTTTTTTTTTTAACTTCAGCTGAAACATAATATATTCTACTCCAGCCTTTTACCTCTACTCTGTGTGTATTCCTCTGCCTCTAATGTGTTTCTTGTAAACAACACATTGTAGGATTATGGCTCTTAATCTACTCTGCTATTTGCTTCAGTTTTATGGGAGAGTTCATCCCATTCACATTTACAGTTATGATTACTATCTGTGTCTTTCTCCATCCTATTTTCCCCCATTATCTTTTTCTTAGGGTCTTTCTTTTCTCACTTTCTCTCCTCACTAGAGTTTTGTTTTCAACCACCACCACCCTCAGTCTGCCCTCCCTTCTATCAGCCCCCTCCCTTTTCTTTCCTTCTTACTCTCTCTCCTACTTCCTATAGAGTAAATTAGAATTCTGTACCTAACTGATTATGTTATTCTCTCTTTGAGCCAAATTTGGTGAGAGTAAGGTTCAAATAATGCTAATCTCCCCCCATTCTTTCCCTTTGCTATAATAGATTTGTGTGCCTTTTCATGTGATGTAATTTACCTTGGTCTGTTTCCTCCTTTCCTCTTCTCCCACTACAATCCCTTTTCACCACTTAGTTGGATTTTTTATTATCACATCAAAGTCAACTTATACCCACGTCCTCTGTCTATGTATGTTCCTTTCAAATGGCATAATAACAATACAGTTCTCTAGAGTTACAAGTGCCATCTTCCTTTGTAGGATATGTAAATAGTTTGCCCTTGATAATAATGTTTTTTTCTCTCCTGTTTACCTTTTTATGCCTCTTTTGAGTCTTATATTTGAAGATCAAATTTTCTATTGAGCTCTGATATTTTCACCAGGAAGGTTTGGAAGCCCACAATTTCTTTGAATGTTCATCTCCTTTCCTAAAAGATTATGCTTTATTTAGCTGGGTAGCTGATGCTTGGATGATGCTTGTCCAATTCTAATTTTTAACAAATTGTTTTCTTCTATTATATTTTATACCTTCTTTTCTGTTTGGCCCATTTTACTTTTTTTTTTAATATAAATTTATTTAACTTTTTACATTCATTTTCACAAAATTTTGGGTTCCAAATTTTCTCCCCATTTATCCCCTCCCCCCACCCCAATACACCAAGCATTCTAATTTTCCCTATCACCAATCTGCCCTCTCTTCTATCATCCCTCCCTTCTCTTGTCCCCATCTTCCCTTTTGTCCTGTAGGGCCAGATGACTTTCAATTCCCCATTAACTGTATTTCTTATTTCCTAGTAGCAAGAACAATACTAAACAGTTGTTCCTAAAACTTTGAGTTCCAAATTCTCCCCATCCTTCCCTCCCCACCCATTCCCTTTGGTAAGGCAGGCAATTCAATATAGGCCATATCTGTGTGGTTTTGCAAATGACTTCCATAATAGTCGTGTTGTGTAAGACTAACTCTATTGTCCTCCATCCTATCCTGCCCCCCATTGTTTCTATTCTGTCTTTTGATCCTGTCCCTCCCCAAGTGTTGACTTCAAATTGCTCCCTCCTCCCATTGCCCTCCCTTCCACCATCCCCCCCACCCTGCTTATCTCCTTCTCCCCCACTTTCCTGTATTGTAAGATAGGTTTTCATACCAAAATGAGTGTGCATTTTATTCCTTCCTTTAGTCAAATGTGATGAGGGTAAACTTCATGTTTTTTTCTCAGTTCTCCTCTTTTTCCCTCCACTAAAAAGTCTCCTGCTTGCCTCTTGAATGAGAGATAATTTACCCCATTCCATTTCACCCTCTCTCCTCCCACTACGTTTCTTTCTCACTGTTTACCTTAATTTCTTTTAAGATATGGTCCCATCCTATTCAATTCACTCTGTGCTCTCTGTCTTTGTGTGTGCGTGCATGTGTGTATGTGTGTGCACGCATGCATGTACATGTGTGTGTGCATGTGTGTGTGTGTATGTGTGTGTGTGGTCCCACCAACTACCCAGATACTGAAAAGTTTGAAGAGTTACAAATATTATCTTTCTATGTAAGAATGTAAACAGTTCACTTTTGGTAAGTCCCTTATGACTTCTCTTTGCTGTTTACTTTTTCATACTTCTTCTCATTCTTGTGTTTGAAAGTCAAATTTTCTTTTCAGCTCTGGTCTTTTCATCAAGAATGCTTGAAAGTCCTCTGTTTCATTGAAAGACCATATTTTCCCCTGAAGTATTATACTCAGTTTTGCTGGGTAGGTGATCCTTGGTTTTAGTCCTAGTTCCTTTGCCTTCTGGAATATCCTATTCCATGCCCTTCGATCCCTTAATGTAGAAGCTGCTAGATCTTGTGTTATCCTGATTGTATTTCCACAATACTGGAATTGTTTCTTTCTAGCTGCTTGCAAGATTTTCTCCTTGACCTGGGAATTCTGGAATTTGGCCACAATGTTCCTAGGAGTTTCTCTTTTTGGATTTCTTTCAGGCAGTGATCAATGGATTCTTTCAATACTTATTTTGCCCTCTGGTTCTAGAATATCAGGGCAGTTTTCCTTGATAATTTCATGGAAGATGATATCTAGGCTCTTTTTTTGATCATGGCTTTCAGGTAGTCCCATAATTTTTAAATTGTCTCTCCTGGATCTATTTTCCAGGTCAGTTGTTTTTCCAATGAGATATTTCACATTCTCTTCTATTTTTTCATTCTTTTGGTTTTGTTTTGTGATTTCTTGGTTTCTCAGAAAGTCATTAGCCTCCATCTGTTCCATTCTAATTTTGAGAGAACTATTTTGTTCAGTGAGCTTTTGAACCTCTTTTTTCCATTTGGCTAATTCTGCTTTTGAAAGCATTCTTCTCCTCATTGGCTTTTTGAACCTCTTTTGCCAATTGAGTGAGCCTATTTTTCAAGGTGTTATTTTCTTCAGCATTTTTTTGGGTCTCCTTTACCAAGGTATTGACCTGTTTTTCATGCTTTTCTTGAATCTCTCTCATTTCTCTTCCCAGTTTTTCCTCCACCTGTCTAACTTGATTTTCAAAATCCTTTTTGAGCTCTTCCATGGCCTGAGTCCACCAGACATCCACCTCAGATGTCTGGGATACAGAGGCCCCAACCTCCATATCTTTCCCTGATGGTAAGAATTATTCCTCGTCATCAGAAATGAAAGGCGGGAACATCTGTCCCCCAAGAAAGTATCTTTCTATGGTCTTATTTTTCTTCCCTTTTCTGGGCATTTTCCCAGCCAGTTACTTGACTTCTGAGGTTCCTGTCCACCCTCTAGATCTGCCCAGCTAGTGCTTGGGGTCTGAGATTCAAATGCTGTGCCCCAGCCTCTGGGCTTTCAGCAGTGGGCACGGCTGCTATTCAATGTGAGCTTAAGTTCTGGTGCTCGGGTAGGGGCAGGGCCGCCTCCCAGGCCCAGTTCCCTCAGGGAGTTTATGCACAGACTTTTGGTAATGGACCCGAGCCCCTGTCTGCTCCAGGAGCCCCTGGCTGCAGCTGCCTCTGCTGCTGCCTCTGCCACTGCCTCCCAAAGGGGCCTGAGTCATGGAGACACCCCACTCCCCTCTCGGCCAGCCCAGAAGTCTCTCTCACTGACCTGGAGCGCTTGTGGGTGGAGGGACCTTCGCGGCTGCTGGAGGTTCCGTCCCTGAAGCGTGCTTGGATCTGCTCCTCTGGGGCCACGCAGTCAGGGCAGCACAGGGGTGGGCTCCACTGTCTGGTGTGTGACGGACCCCTGGGGACAAATTTCCAGGGCTCTCTGGAACAGAAATCTCTTCCACTGTGTTTCTACATGGCTTGCAGTGCTCCAGAATTTGTGGGGAGTTCTTTTTACAGAAAATTTATGGGCTGTGGGTTCAGAGCTAGCATACGTGAGTCTTTCTACTCTGCCATCTTGGCTCCTCCCCATTTTACTTTTTAAGGAGTTCTTCTCTTCATTGAATTTTTGTGCCTCTTTTTCCATTTGGCCAATTCTATTTTTTAAGGACTTCTTTTCTATAGTCAATTTTTGTCCTTCTCTTTCCAAGCTATTGACTCTGTCTTCTATACCTCTCATTTCTTTTCCCAGGTTTTCTTCTATCTCTCTTATTTGACTTTTAAAATCCTTCTTGAGCTCTTCCAAGAAGACTTTTTGGGCTTGAGACTAATTCACATTCCCCTTTGAGGTTTTGGATGCAGGTATATTGACAGTGTTCTCCTCTTCTGAATTTATGCCTTGATCTTCCCTGTCCCCATAATAAGAATCTATGGTCATTGTTCATTTCTGTTTTTTGCTCATGATGCTTGCTTGATTTGTGGTTTTTAGAGTTGAGCTCTCTGGCTGGAGCATAGAGGGCACTGACCAAACTTCTTGTGGTAGGAACCTGGGACCTGGTCACTGGCTTTGTGTGCTGGGGCTTCAGGTACTGGGAGCTGGAAGCTGTAAGGATCTGGCAGCTTACCTGGTGCTGAACTGGGATCAGCAACACTGGAGCTCTTGGGATGGGGGTGGGGAGTCTGGTACCTGGGAGATGCCTGCTCACCTGGGCCTTACAATCAAATATTTAGCTGCTAGAGGATATCTGCCAGCCTAGAGCTGTGCCTCCTGCTGCTGGAACAGCAGCGCACATGGTGACCTAGTGTCAGGATCTCCCCCTGGTTTGTTGATATGGGACTTTGCATTGGTTTGCTGGGACCCTTTTCATCCTGTACTACTCCTCCTCTCCCAGAGTGAGAGGGGCCTTTCCTGTTAATCCCCCAAGCTTCCTGGGCTACAAGAATGCTGCACCTTGTCTTTCTGTTGGTTCAACTCTTCTAGGATTTTTCCTGGGTTGGTATTTTCTGGGTTTTCAGAGTTCCATAAGGGAGGGTGAGAGCAACTTACTTCTAACTCCTCATCTTAATTGTCTACATTCTTACTTGGAGAGATGATACATACAACTGTGCAGAACTTTATCATTACCAAGGATCTTGGGGAGAATCTAATTAGACAAAAGGTCTGGGTGTGATTCTGCTAAGTTTGAATGATATGAAAAAAAGAATGGAATGTACATTTGCTTATAGAAATTCATCTTATCCAACAAGAAAATAGGACGGAAAGGGATTAAGGGAAATGGTAAAGGTTGGGGATTGGGGGAGGCGAAAGGGAATTAAGATAGTCAGTAGTCATAAGCAAAACAGATTCTTAAAGAGTGGACAGGGAATAGAAGGAAAAGTATAAGAGAATAGACTAGATGATAATTATAATTATTGATGAACTGTGAATGTGAATTGGATGAACTCACCCATAAAATAGAAGAGGATAGTATAGATCGGAAAACAGAATTCAACAATATGTTGTTTACAAGACACACACCTGAAACAGAAAGATTCACAGAGAATTAGGATAGAGATGACATGATAAGCAAATTGGAGGAGCATAGGAGAAATTACCTGTCAGATCTATGGCTAGAGAAAGAGTTCATAACCAGAAAGGACATGGAGAGGTTCACCAAAAATAAAATGGATGATTTTGATTGCATACAGTTTTTAAAATTTTCAGAAACAAAACCAATGTAGTTAAAATTAGAAAAGAAGTAGGGAATTAGGATAAAATATTTGTAGCAAGTATCTTTGATAAAGAGCTCATTTCTAAGATATATAGGAAACTGAATCAAATTTACAGGAATAAGAGCCATTTGTCAATTGAAAAATGATCAAAGGATGAATAGGCAATTTTTAGAGTAAGAAATCCAAGCTATCAATAGCTATATGAAAAATGCAAAGGCAAACATCTCTAATCCATCAGATTGGCTAACCTGACAAAAAATGAAAATGATAAATGCTGAGGGGGTATGGGAAAACAGCTTCTTTAATGCACTATTGGTAGAACTGTGAACTAGCTTAACCATTCTGGAAAGCAATTTGGAGCTATTGCCCAAGAGCTATTAAACTACATACCCTTTCACTCAGCAATACTTCTAAGCCTATACCTCAAAGAAATCAAAGAGAGAGGAAAAAGACCCTATGTCCAAAAATATTTATAACAGCTCTTTGTGTGGCAACAAAGAATTAGAAACTAAGGGATGCCCTTAATAACGTCTTTGTTGAGCATTTAGAAAACTTGCTAAATGCTATCTAGTTATGGAAGAGGGTTAGTTCTGTTTCGAAGGTGGTCCTGGAGAATTGCACTACAACAAGGAGGAGATTGCCTTGATCAATATCTTGTACTGTACCTATGTCAACAACTCTGGACATATTGCCATGAATTTGGAAGAAATATGCCAACAAAGGGAGTAGGTGCCAAGTGCAACAATGATAGCCAGTGGACCCCACTTGACTAGTTCGTTTCCCTCATTTCTATGTTTGGTTGGATATGAAGCTTACTCCAGTTGGTCATAACTATTTTAATCATATTTCTTGAATTATATGTTCTTTTTAAGCATTTATAGGTCATGTGCTCCCAGTTACAGCATTCCTCAGAGTCTAAGCCTCCCTTCTACCATCAGATCACCCTTCAGATGAAGTAAAGCCAATAGTCATTGTCTTAGATGGAACAAAAGGGGAAACTGAAGAGGAAGAACAAGACTGAACCCATCTTGAAGCAACCTTGACAATTAAAACTGATATGACAAGTACATTTTTATAAAATCACAAGGGCACATGAGGCAACATGATTTAGAAGGTAAAACAAAGACATTGCAGTTTGAGGATATAAATCTAGAAACCACAAAAATATTATTACATCCTTGACATTTTCCCATTATTGCTTAATCCACTCCCCTTTTGAAACCTATAAAAATATAAAGCTGTGCCGTATAGAACTGGAGCAACTCTCAGAACAAAATTTCTCTCTCTCTCTCTTTTGTTTTTTTTTTTAAAAAACAAGTAAAGTCTTATTTGACTTATGTGACTGAATTTGGTACCTAGTTTATAACACTTCTTATCTTCCCCCTATTAGATTAAATTCTCTGAAGGCAGGGATCATGTAAATTCATTGGACACAAGAAATGGGAAACCATTAAAGGCTTTTGAACATCTAAGTAACATGATAAAAGTGGTATTTATAAAAAACAGATTCAACAAATAATTTGATAGAGCAAGCATGTATTAAGTGCCTCCTCTGCTGGTATGGTGGCATGTGGGGTGGGGTGAGGGATGGGTGTGAGAAAATGTAACATTTAGATGAAGACCAATCCCAAGAAAGTAGCACAGTATTAATCAGCAAATCAGCAAATATTCGTTAAACTTCTCTTTTGTGTCATCTCTGTGCTAAGCATTGGAGGCACATAGGCAAAAGTTCAGTAGTCAGTTGGCAATATAGTGGGAGGAGAAAAAACACATATGTGGATTGGATATAAGATAATTTGGGGGAGGAAGGAAAAGCACAAGCATCTAAGGGGAACATAAAAGCTTCATGCACAAGGTGGTGTGAGATAACTCTTGAAGGAAAACAGGGATTCTAAAAGGAAGAAATAAGAAGAAAGTACATTTAAGGCATAGAGGACAGCCAATGCAAAGTTATGGGGAAGGGAGAAAAAACACCTTGTTTGAGGAACAGTAAGGAGGTCAACTTGACTCAACAACACTGTGTGTAAAAGAGAATCTGATGAGCCTGGAAAGGTTGACTGAAATCAGGAACTTTAAATGCCAAAGGTCTCAATGTTTGCTCCTCTAAGTAATGAGAAGCCTCTGAAATCCACTGAGTAATAGAGTGACAGGGTTAGACCTGGGCTTTAGGAAAACCGATTTAGCAGCTGTGTGGAGTATGGATTGAAAAGGGGAGAGGAACATGTACAAAAATATTTATAGCAGCTCTCTTTGTGGTGGCCCAAAACTGGAAATCAAGGGAATGCCCACCAACTGGAAATCAAGGGAATGGCTGAACAAGTTGTGGTATATGAATGTAATAGAATACTATCGTGCTGTGAGAAATGGTGAACAGGGGGACTTCAGAAATCCCTGGATAGACTTATATGAGCTGATGCTGAATGAAGTGAGCAGAGTCAGGAGAACATTATACACAGTAACAGCCACGGTGTTCGAGGACTGCTTCTGATAGACTCAGCCCTTCAAAGCAATGCAAGGAACTAAAACATTTCCAAAGGACTCTGGATGCAAAATGCCATCCACATCCAGCAAAAGAACTATGGAGTTGGAATGCAGAATGAAGCAGACTATTTTCTCCTTTGTTATGTTTTGTTTTTCTCATAGTTTCTCCCATTTGTTTTACTTCTTCTATGCAACATGACTAATGTGAAAATGTATGTGTACAGCCCATATAAGATTGCATGTCATCTTGAGGAGGGAGGGGGAGAAAATTTGGAACTTATGGAAGTGATTGTTGGAAACTGAAAACAAATAAATTGATAAATTTAAAAAAAGAAATGGGGGGAGGAGGGGGAAACTTGAAGCAAGGAGACAAATTAGGAGACTTTTTCAATAGTGCAGGCCATGGATGACAACTTGACCAAGAGTGGTGGTTGCATGAGTAAAGAGAAAAGTGCAGATAAGAGGGACACTGGTGTCACGGTAGATAAAGCAGTGGCTCTGAAGTTAGTGGGCATAGGTTCAAATTCTGTTGTTGGTGTTCCCTACCCGTGTGACCTTAGGCCAGACCTCTATGAACCTCAATTCCCTCATCTATAAAATAGTATTGGACTAGACGGCTTCCGATGTCCTGCTTAGCTCTAGATCTATGTTTCTCTGTAATAAAGGATGTTAATATTTCCCTAGTAGGGGAGAGAAACACCAAAAACAAAAAATGAAAACAAAGAGTATCTATGACCTAAAGAGAAATATTTGCTTTGAGTTAGCACATAAAAGCAGAGGTAGGACTGGGCCCGCTACTTAGGATGCAGTCTTTGTGTGAGCCAGCAGAGGGCACCCCTAGATCAAGCTGTTACATAGTTTACTTCGCATTTGGAAGATCAGGACCTCATAGACCCAAAGGCCAAAATCCTTCCAGGCCCTCTGAGCGCACAGGGTTAGGACTGGCCTTTTTCTGTCTGGATTCCGTAGCCCAGGTGCAATGTGGCCTAAAAATCTGAATGCATTTCTGACAGTGATTTATATCTTATTTGGCTCACGTTCATACCCACCCCTTTGATTTTCATTATTAACTTTTACCAGCAAAGACTGCTCATTCATATGTGGATTAGGGAACATCACTAGATGAAATCTAAAATATAACATTAAAACTCCCAAGTGCCTGAGCCCTGCCACTCCTAGAAAGCTCTGTACTTTTGACTTTCTCCATCTTGTCTTCTACTCTTGAGTTTTATAAACAAATGATTTTTTGAGGAGAGGCAAGTATATAAGAAACACATATGGCCAAGTATTTATATAGTGCCTATTACAGGCCAGGCACTGTGCTAAGTACTTTACAAATATTATTTCATTTGATCTTTGAGACAACTCTGTGAAGGAGATACAGTTATTATTCCCATTTTGCAGTTGAGGAAAGTGAGGCAAACAGAGGTTGAATGACTTGCTGAAGTTCATACAGCCAGTAAGTATCTGAGGCTGAATTTGAACTATGGTCTTCTTGACTCCAGGCCCAGTGCTTTAGCCACTGCACTACCTGGTCCATGTAAAGCGACTTATCCTGCAAAACTCTGATACATTTTCCCTTCTAGGGGTGTTCTCACTCTGCTCCCCCTGGATGCAGTGTCTCTGTTGAGTATGCTACTTCACTGGGATCTCTAGGCCTAGTCTCTCTTTATCTCAGCTTGACTATAGTGGACACTCTACCACCAGAGATAACTGTCTGGACTAATGGAACACCTGCCTTAACTAATTCTAGAATTAAGAAGCTTTAAAAAATTTTTTTTTTAAAAATACATTTGCTATTAATTTATTTTAAACATAAATTTAAAAATTTTTTGAGCTCCGAATCTTCTCCCTTCTCCCCCACCCACTGAAAATGCAAGCAGTATGATATTATACATATAATATCATCCAAAACATTTCTGTATTAACCATGTTGCAAAAGAAAAAGCAAGAAAAATAAAGTAAAAAAATTACAATTTCAATCTGTACTCAGAGCCCATCAGTTCTCTCCCTGGGTAGGTAGACAGCATTCTTCTTCATGAGTCCTTCCAGATTGTCTTGTATCATTGTATTGATCAGAATTACTAAGTCTTTTACAGTTGATTATTGTTACCGTATAGCTGTTACTGGGTATAATGTTCTCCTGGTTCTGCTCACTTCACTTTGCATCAGTTTATATAAATGGAAGCATAACAGGGGTTATGGCTAATTCTTTAGCCAACTACTAGCTAGTTACTCTCCATTCTATAAAGTCTGATTAAGGAAACTCTCACCTCCTAAAGGAGCAAAGAACTATAAAAATTTCTTTGTACTTTCTTTATACTCCCTTTTTACTGGCAAGCCAGGTTAATGTGTCAACAAGCTGATGACCAACATCTTCTGGTGTTTTCTCATGGACTACAGTAGTGGTAGTCTCCAAACAAACAGCTTTCCTTATAATAGGTAGGACTGCTTTGAAAGAGATAAAGCATCATACTTCAGGAGCATGTTATTGAATCTGGTGCTTTCTAAAGTCCTCACTCAGCTAGTGCTTATAGATAGAGACCTCCAAAACCACAGAAACCATAAGGGCTCACAGGGAGGGCCTGCTGAGTGACCCACTCTGGGTTTTTCACTGCTGTAGCCAATTCCAAATTCCATTTGGAAGAGGACTTGCAAGTTAAATGAAGGGCATCAGAATATCTAGGTGGGTTCTTGAGAATCCAAAGAGTTCAATAAACTTTTGACTTTCCTTTTTGGGCTGAGGGCAAGCCAATGTCAATATTTTGTTCTAGAACCATCTGAGTTCTCTCTATCCGCTACATTCCCTAATCAGGCTGGATTCTAGATTTTCTTAGGATTGGCCTCTTACCCCTTGTCTCTCATGTAGGCCACCATCTAATAAAAGGCCTCTGCTACCATGGTTTCATTTGACCCCGACAATATTACATCATCAACTTGGAAGAACTCAATCCCTTCAAAAAGTAAGGCCTATTTTAGGTCTTTGCACACTAGTTTGAGGGAAAATTCAGGTAGCTTAGGGAAAGTATTGGCAAAGTTTCCTAGAATCTTTTCTAGGTGAAAGCAAACTGCTTTTGATAGGCACAGGAATCAAGGAAAAAAGCATTTGCAAGATTGACAACCTGATACCATTGACTTTGGTATGGGCTTACCTATTCCAGCATGTTGATAAAAAATGCTGTGACAACTTTCTTTAGTTCTCTGCAAGTCTCCAGGTGCTATCTCTGCTTCCTTACTAGCCACATAGGGCTATCATTAGGGGAGGTGGGGTCATCAAGTACTCTAGCCTTCTTCATATCTATCACTAGGACTTTCCTATAAGACATGATACTGTTTGGTGTTAATTGCATGAGATGGCTCAAGTCATCTCTCAGAAGTTCCATTCAGTTCTACTTATAATAACTGGCATTGAGACTGCCATAAGAGCCCACACCTATATCAGTTCCCAAGAGCTCATAAAGTCCATTCCCACAGTACACTCACCCTGTTTATCCACCACAACTGTGATCCAGTCAAAGGTCTTTGACCTATTACTACCTGAGCAAGGATGCTTCTTCCTTTGGTGCTACCCACTGAAACACCCAGTAAAAACTGTGGACCTGTTGGAGGTCTCCTGTTATGAAAGTAACCTGGTCTCTGGGATCTAACAGCCTTTATATAGTTGGCAACACCATCCCCTTTTCCTGAGCATTCTGACTAGGGCTTCTGGTTCTGTTCAGGTCCTGTAGTTAGAATGACTTGCACCCAGGGGAACTTGACCCTAGGGAGATTTATCCTAGAAGTCCCTCAAGTTTATATATAAAGACTTGAGTGACTAATAACTATCTAGTGGAGTGGGAGTTTTCAGCATGCCTTGAACTTGGGTGGGGCAGGAGGTCCCTTATTGCCCTTACTGCCCTGCATATCCTGAGACAATTGTACTTGGATTCCTATAAGCTGGCAAATGATCCTCTTCTTTTCAAGTCCATGTTATGGGAGTCAAATTCCTTACTGCACAGGGTCTTGTCACTCTCCTTACTGCAGAGGGTCTTGTCACTCTCCTCCCTCTCAGCAGGATTGGGGCACCTTGTCTTGCAACTAAAGTGCCTATTTATATGGCTATCTGTATTTATCAGAATCGTTACTAGAGTGGTTCCATCTCTTGCTTAAGTTATCAGTTGACCTTCCCAAGCCTATATGATGGTATAGCATGGGAGGCCTGTAGCTAAAGCTTGACTCCACCCAGGGGGTTCCTCTCAGGAGGCAAGAATTACTTCCAATCTAAGTTGGTCATAAATTGTGGGGCCAGAGGTGATATTAGAGATCTAATCTTCCAAACCCAATTCTTTTAGGAACTTTGCCACTTTCATTGCTGAGCCTGATCAGAGAACCAGCTAGAGGAAATACATCTTTATGTGGTCAAGTAGGCACAATTCTCCATTTTAGCTATTTAAGAAGAGACAGGACAGTCTCTACCTTAGCTCTCTAACTTGTTTGACTGGCTTCACAAATAAGTACTTTGTAAGTTCCTCAAGTTGGTAGAATTCTGCTTGAGAGAGGATCTCTGAATTAGTTTCATTAGACTGTACCCTCAACAACCATTATACCAGTGACTCGTTAACTTCTCTTACTACCTTTCAAGTTCCTTGGTGGTGAAAGTCCACCCACTTTCTGACTCCTTGGTTGAGGAAATCATAGTCTAGGAGTTGCTAGTAGGATAAGTGAAAATGTTTCTTACCACTGGTGGCCATTCCTAATTCTCTCTCTCTCTGTCTCTGTCTGTCTGTCTGTCTGTCTGTCTCTCTCTCTCTCTCTCACCCTCTCTCCCTCCCTCCCAATTTTATTTCCTTATAGCCCTGATTTCAATGAGACAAAACACATTCTTTAGCCTGATCTCTGGGTCAGAGTTATTTCTCACCAGTAGCTTGTCAATCCCCTTCCCTATTGCAAACTCTCTTCCATTTATTCAGTCTATAAGGTGCTCTCAGCCTTATGGACAAAGACCTTAAAAACCATCCCTAGTTGCTGAATGTTCACAAATAGCTTTTCTATTTCCCTGTGCTGGCAATCCAGCTTTTCTAGGACAATTAATAATAATCAAGGAGAGCCTGCCCTGACAGCATCCTTATTTGCCCTGGGCTAATTCCATCATATCAGTGAAAACCTCCTCTCTGTCCCTTTAAGAGGAGTCCCCACATATATAGACAGTGGCCGCAGGGTGCCAAGCTAGCATATCTGGCCATCTGAGATGCCCTTTCCTCTACATTATCATTTTCCCACTTCAAATATGAAGTGAGCCATGAAGTCATTCTATTCTAGCCCAGTTCTGCTAACACCAAATATTTTAGGTCAGACCTGATTTAGGTAGGTAGGATGGTTCAGGTTTGGGATTGGGATGAAATTAAGCACTTCTAGACCACCCGACATTAATAAAATTCCTGTTAAGTAAACAGTGTCATTGAAAGAATATTAAGCAAGGATGCAACACTAGTTCAATGGTTTAGATATAACACTAATTCAACACTGACTCATCTTGAGCTCACCTTCTTCTGAACTACCCCCACCTCTTTTCCAGATAGACTACTATCTAGTTATACATCCCCCATCTTTTACCTACAAAGTTGATATTTTGAATCTAAGTATAAGATTTTACATTGATGCACAAACAATTTAATATTATTAGGTTCAAACCAAAGTCCTAGCCTGTCAACATCTTTTTGGGTCCTGACTGTCTTCCAGTGCATTTGCTGTTCCTCCCAGTTTTGTGGCATCTATTAGTTTGAAGAGCACAATATCTATGATTTTATCTAAGTCAATGATAGAATATTTTATATTTCAAGGAAAGACTCCTGGGAACTCCACTGGAGACCTCCTTCCAAGTTGACACTGAGTCTTTCATTAATGATAACTCTTTGCATCCAACCATTAACCATTTCTGAATTCATTTAAGTATATTATCATCTACCTCACATCTTTTCCACAAGAATAACGTGATATAATTTATGAAATGCTTTGCTGAAATATAAGTAAAGTTTATTGTGTTCCTCTGTCAAAAAAAGAAAAGAAAATGAAGCAAAAATAATACCAAGGTTACAATTAGTTAAGAATGAATGAATGTGGATACCACTAATCAAAATAGTGATATTAAGAGGAAAAGATTTAGAGGAAAGATAATGAGCTTTTTGATTTTTGACACTAGTGGGATAACCAGATATGGATGCCTTATTGACTACTAGAGAAGTGGGTTTGAGTTTAGAAGAGAGATCTAGATTTACATTGATATTTCAGTGGATGTCATTTCATCATTGTGGTTGGTCTTCTTCTGTAGATGAAGAATACAATTCTATTCTTTCTTGTCCTGCCCAGTTCTCTCATAAATCTTCTGCAGAGAGTCTACCCAATGCTCTGGGCTCCTCCTCTAGGACTTTTTACCATTGCATGGGTACCAATGGCACAAGAAAGTTGCTCAGTGGTTAACTCTTTTTTTAAAAAAATTAATTAATTTTTTAAATGTTCTACAATCACTACCAAAAAGCTTATATTTTTACCCCCTCACCTACCCCCCACCACCCTCCTCTCTCCCCAAGATGCCATACAATTCTATATATGATCTACATATACTTTCCTATTGAATACATTTTCACTATAGTAATGCTGTATAGATGAACTAAAATAAATGGAAGAAATCATATAACAAATCAAAACACAGTACACACACACACATACACACACACACACACACACATACATACACAAACAAGATCTGCTACATTCTGCAAATGAATTCCATAGTTCTTTCTCTGAGTGTGGAAGGTGTGGAAGGTGGAACATTGGGAATTATTATTATTATTTTTTTAAGTTTTTGCATTATTATGAAGTTCCAAATCTACCAAAAAACTCTTGCACTCAGTGGTTAACTCTTGCTCAAACTATATGACCAGGATATTTCTTTTTCCAATCCTACATCTCTCTGACATCCTTTAGGTTACTTCCTCTGCACAATTCTTTGTTGATAATGTATTATAGCCTACTCATGCCCTTTTTATACAGCCCTTTGGGAGACTCACAACTTTTATTCTTCATATTTTTGTTGCCTGTGATTCAGTTAAACATCTTCATTGAAAGAATTTACATATCTTTTTAAAGGGTATGTATGTTTCAGTGATAGCTTTGATAATTAAAAGCACTACATGATTTCTCAAAGTCAATTCAATGCAGTTCCTTTACTCCTGTCCAATTCTGAATCTAACTCATTGTTCTGTATCTGTTTAGGAAGTGTGCATCACCTCTGTCGATTATCCATCCAATTATATGTCACAGTCTGGACAAAGATCATCCTTTATCTGCTTGTGTTTGTTTGTTTTCTGGAGTGTAGATGGTTAGGCCAAAAACTGAGTGATTATCAATCTCATTTAAGAGACACTAAAGGGGTTTGGAATTTGATGCAGTTATCACAATGACATCTGCAAACAGGATCATGTGGAGATTTGGACTCTGCACTGGACATCCTCCATTATGATAAGGATATATCTCCTTGTTTTATGCCTTACTTTATATTAATATTAGAAGAGATATTGGATAAAGTCATCTCTGTTATTACATCTTTAAAGGAATCATATATGTATAATATGAGTTATGATGGAGGTGTGCCAATGGGGTCCCATGTTTAGTAAGGACCATACAGATTGTATCTATCAATCAACTCACTCCCCATACCATAGTGCTTTGCTGTTCTCATCCCTGATCTAGGAATAGAAAAAATTGAGGGACATGTATGGAGAGAAATTAAAGAATTAATAAGAATAGAATAGGATTGAATTTTAGGAAAGACCCAGATCAGGCTACATGCTAAGATTTTTGTGGTTTCTAGAGAAGACTATAAAAGGCTCTGAAAAGAGTGAGATGGTGGATGGGATGTGGACCCTTGGAACATGGTCTTCATCCCTATTTCCCCATCCAGTCCATCCCAAAAGACTTAGTCCACAGCAAACTGATCAATCAACTCAGATTTAAAAAGAAATGTAGAGATGGAACTATATGAAATGGACATTTCCAGAGAAACTTGGGAAATTCTTATGAACAGATGAAAAATGAAGTGAATGAATAGAAAAGCATATCAAATATTCATTAAAAACTGTCAGGAGTGCTAATTTATAATGATACAAGAATTAGCATTCGTATAGAATTTTAAGAATTGCAGAGCATTGTACATAAACTATCTCATGCGAACATACTTAAGTTGAGAATGCACTCAAGATGATGAAGCAAGCTAAGGACAACACAAAAAGGGTGGGTTGAATTTTTTTGTCTTTTGGCTACATTGGGGAAAATACGACAATTAAAGAAGGGAGAGAACTATTATTCAAGGTGAATGGGATGATGATAAACAACAGAGAGAAAGCAGATCTGCTCGGACAGGAAGTGAGGAGCTGCTGAAGGTTTTTGAGCAGGATAGTTATATGACTTCCTGCATAGAGTATTAATCTGGCGGTGGTGCTTAAGAGTATTTTCAATTCAGGGAAAAAATGGTTAATGCACTATTAAATGAAGCATACTATCTAAAGGATTCTAAGTGTAACTAGTTCTAAGTAATTTTTTGGTTATGTCATTTCCCATTAGAGACGTGTGATGATCAAGTGTGAAGACAGAAGCAGTATTATATTTTCAATTGAAACTTTTAATATGTTTTATAACACTGACACACCTTCAGTTTCATATTCATCATAATCCTTGATATGATTCCTCAGCTTTTTAGATATGTATGTTAAAACATGTAAAGTAACTTTGTATGAGGAATATAATTTAAGTCATTTTTATAATTTTGTAACTTCAAAATAATCCCCTAAGAGAAGAGATTGGAGGTTGGGAGGCCAGTGAAGGGTTTAGAATGCCCCAGAGACAGGG
Organism: Bettongia penicillata ogilbyi; assembly: GCA_023548195.1. Classification (NCBI taxonomy): domain Eukaryota; kingdom Metazoa; phylum Chordata; class Mammalia; order Diprotodontia; family Potoroidae; genus Bettongia; species Bettongia penicillata. Next base: position 2,584,440 of record JAJHZJ010000397.1, on the reverse strand, counting down.
GAAGGTGAAGGGGAAAAGGAAACAACCATTTTTTAAGCACCTACTATGCCAGCCCTGTGTTAAACACTTTGTACGTATCTCATTTGAGGGAGGGGCATGTGTAACGATGGGAAGAATAGAGTGGTAGAACAAAGAGTTACTGTGTTGGGAGAAGGGAGCACAAAGGCTTTAGAACGTCTAAAGCATCCTTTACATAACCACCTACTTTTTGTCTAGACATGTATTTTCCTTGGTGGAATGGCGGATGAGAACAATTTATTCCAAGGCTAAAGGGGGTGCTGTGGAGCTCTTGGAGCTCAGACGTAACAGAAGCCAAGCTCATGCACTGCATCCCAGGCTACTCTTAAGGCTGACGAATTTGTGCAACTCTGCCTTCCTTAAATCCAATTTACACACAAGTCACGACATCCCTCCATGACGTCATTGGTCCTCTTCAAAAATGAAAGACACCCAACAATAATGACAACAACCCCCGAGCTCAGTACAGCGCTTGGCACTTAGTAGGTGCCTCATAAAATGTAATTGACTGAAGTACTGACATCATTCTACCCCAGGTTTCCCAGTCTTATTATTCAACCCAAACTTCTCTTTCCAAAGTTACTAATGATCTTTTAATTGTCAAATCTAATGGCCTTTCCTCCTGCCATCTTTTCTCATTAAAAAAAGAGATACTTGTATTAATTATGCATAGTCTGGCAAAACAGATGCGACATTGGCCATATCCAAAAAAGTGTGTCTTGTTCTCGATCTTGAGTCTATCACCTCGTTTTCAAGAGGTGGGCAGCATGCTTCATCATCCGTCCTTTGGAATCTAGTTGGCATCGTGTTGATCAGAGAGCTCAACTCTATCAAAGTTATTTTGCTTTGTAATGTTATTGTTGCTCCATAAATTATTCTTCTGGTTCTGCTCACTTCATTTTACATCTGCTCATAAGAACTTCCCAAGTTTCTCTGGAAATGTCCATTTCATCATTTCTTATAGCACAATAATAATTCCATATGCTGTGGTTTGTTTTGCCTGATGTATTCTGCTAATACTCTGAATGAGTTGGAGTTGATCTCAGTTGATATTTTTGCTATTCCAGAAATGGTCACACAGTTGACAGTCTGAGTTTCCTCAAGACAATTCTGTTTTTATATGCAACATTTTACTTATAAGTGCTAAGCTAGAAATAACATTGATTTCTTTCAAGACTCAGTTCAAAACCACCTTCTTCAGGGGGCCTTCCTGGTCTCTACCAGACACTTTAATCTTTCCTGCTAATGCTACCTTCCCTTTACTTGTATGTAGCTTGTATACCCTTATTTTATTGATGTGCTGTTTCCCACTTTAGGATGTAAGTTTCTTGAGGATAGGGACTGCTGATGTGTTTTTACATATCTTTATCTCCCCAATGCTTAAACACACTGCCTGCAATATAGTAAGTATTTAATAAATGCTTATTGAGTTATCCATTTTTAACAATCTAGATTACTCTTGACAATGCCTAAAAGCTACTAGAACATACATGTTATTCAGAACTCCCTTCCTCTGCCTTCATGATCTCACTATATTAGTCTGGGAGGACATTCGTCTTGCAGCATCAAGGTATTAAGTATGAGAATAAATACGTGATGCTAATCAATCTGATACTAAATGCAATGAGGCCTTTATCCCCTTTGAAATGAATAAATCTGAAGCTCAAGGTGAAAGAAAATAAGAGAGGAAGGATGCCCCATTTTCTTGCACATTTATGCCATAGCTTTCTCTAGCCTTTGAGTATACTTACCAAGAGTACCAATGAGGAGGGAAGATCCAGATGATCAAATCTCTCTCTCTCTCTCTCTCTCTCTCTCTCTCTCTCTCTCTCTCTCTCTCTCTCTCTCTCTCTCTCTCGTCATCATGCCAGACCTGGAACTTCTTTGCAAAGTCTGGCAGCCTCTGGATCTGAGCTCACCACAAAGGTTTTGGAAGCTTTGCTGCCTTGACTTGCTCCTCTCTAGGTCAGTTATATTAGGATCTATCTACAGGTCAAAATTTAGTTAGCTGTTGAAGGAAACTTTTCCATTACTATGAACCCTTGAACTAAATATTTTGCAGCCAAAGGTGGAGTAGCCCTATGCAGTCAGTTAAAACAAGACCTGGAGCTGACTATGGATCCTGAGCTTCTTAGTGCAAAAATCAGATTTAACATGAAGAAAGTAGGGAAAACCATCAGACCATATATGTATGACCTAAGTAACAACCCTTATGGATATGAAATGGAGATGATGAATAGATTTAAGGGATTAGATCTGTTAAAGAGTACCTGAAGAATTATGAGTAGAGGTTTGCAATTGCATAGGAGACAGCAACAAAAAACATTCCAAAGAAAGAGAAAAGCAAGAAAGCATGAAAAGATGAGAAAAAAGAAAGATGAGGCTTTACAAATAACCGAGGAAAGAAAGAAAGGGAAAGGGAAAAGGGAAAGCTATATTCAACTGAATGTAGAATTCCAGAGAATAGCAAAGAGAGATAGAAAGGTTTTCCTAAATGTGCAATGCAAAGAAATAGAAGAAAAAAATAGAATGGGAAAGAGTGATGGCAAAAGAAAAAGGCAGAAGAAAGAAAAAGAAAATGGTAGAAGATGGGATGGACAGTATCATAGAAGCAATGAATATGAGCTTAGACAGACTGTGGAAGGTAGTAAAGGATAGAATAGCCTGGTATATAGTGAAGGATAGAAAGCCCATGGGGTCATGAAGAGTCAGATATGACTGAAGAACAAAGGACCCTTGAGAGCTAGGTCTAGAGTAGAATACATGGCATAACCATGTCTCTCTTTCTTCTCCAAAACTCCCCTTGAGGGTGTCTGTGAACTCCATCACACATGGCCCACAAATTAGGTACTCCAATTTAAGTCCAATCTGAGGCAGTGTCTTTAAATATTTTACCCTTTTTGCATCTTGCCCTGACTAGGGAGTGTAATTATTCTCCATCTCCCTGTAAAATGAGGATATTAGACTAATGTTCCCTAAATTCCTCTTAAGCACTCAGTCTAGGATCATTCCTATTTTTCTCACTTCCCTGGCCCTGACCACAGCTCACTGCAGCCTAGAATAAGGTTAGATGTTGATGTTTGATGTAGAGGTAAAATTGATCTGTCAGTCAGGAGACTTGTATTCTGGTCATGATTGCATCATTAACTCCATATGTGATGTCACTTCTTCTTTCTGAACCCCAGTTTCCTCATCTATAAAAATAGAGATGATCTTCACCCTACTTCTATGTAAACCATAGCCCATTAAGAAGATATGTAACCACATACTATATTCAGAGGCCTCTACGAGCTACACTCAGGGGCTACTAGAGTGATTTGGCGTACATTTATTGGCTTGTTGATTAAATTACTCATAATCACATCCTAATCATTTGGTCTGTAGTTAGCAAATGTAATAGTGTGTGTGTATGTGTGTGTGTGTGCGTGTGCGTGTGTGTGTGTGTGTGAGAAATTATTTGTATGAAGCAAATGCTCACCTGATAGAAAAAGTTTACCCCCTGGAAGGGAAGGGAACAATTTCCACACACTCTTTTTGGCCCCAATCCTGGAATGTGAGCACCATCAGTCTTTTCAAGTCTCTCTCTTTTTCCTCCAGTGGGCATAGCCTCTTCTCTAGTCATTATCTTCAGTTATGCCCCATTATTTGAGTGAAGAAACCTTTTGGGGAATTCACAGAGGAGGACAATAGGGGAAAGGGCAAAGGGCAAAGGGATCAAAGCAACTGCTCTTCATTCCCCCACCAGACAGCAACTGTTATTGAGTCCACTTTGCTGATGGGAAAAGGTCCCACTTTGGGAAGTTATACTTTATAAAATGTGAAATGTATAAGATGCTTCTCAAAAAACTCTCGAGCATTCAGCTGAGGCAAAAATACTGACAGCCCCAGTAGGGAGCCTGTTGTCTTCCATCTCCTTCCATCTCTATGGAAACCAGGTCAGCTACTGTCCCTGTCTTTATTGGAACTACTCATCCACACCAATGAAGCACACAGACCAGAAGCAGCTATGGCTGATCCAACTTTAAGAAGGTTTTTGATATTAATTAAGCAAGAATGTAAACAAACTTGAAAGAACCTATAAGCTTCAGGCTTAACATAAGTCTTTCAGGATGGAGAAAGGGAGCAAAGGAGGAAAAGATCACAAATTGCCATCTATATGAGTTCCCTCAAAGAGATAGCTCAGCCGTCCACTCCGGACATGCTACTCTTCAAGGAGAAGATGGAGCCCTCATGGAGCTCTAGTGGGTGTTTCATGCAAGCTGTGTGCCAGTCTCATCACCTCCTTGTCCCCTACTCCAATCTCCATCCATTTCTCTCACTGATTCCCTTTCCCTATCACCCTCAGAGGAGAAAGTCTAACTTTCTATACCTTCATTCATTTCTTACTCCTCTAGAGATTTTGGTTTTCTTCCTCTTCTAGGATGAAGGAAGAAGATCTTATCTTTTCTCAAGGCAGTCACCTTTGTTGTTTCCAGCTGTTCATGCAAACAAGATCTCAGGGATTTTCTACCTATAGAAATTATTCTTCAATACTATGTTACATTTAGTTAGTGCCATCTTTCATTCAAAGTCCTTTAATTTGGAATTTCTGTTAAAGAGGCAGATTGACCTTTTCCTTCCTGCACATTATAAAATCCTTGGGGGCAGGAACTATCTTTTTGTTATTTGTATCCCCAGCCCTTAGCACAGGAACTAGCACATAGTAAGTGCTTAATAAATGTTAATTGACTGATTGACTGACTCCTTTCTATTAAGAAAGAAAAAGGACCCTGAGAACTTGTTCCAGCAGGGGAATATAGCTCCTTTTATACCCTTGACAAAAGAATGGTTTAACTCCATCAGGAAAGGCCATTCCTTTGTCTGAGTTTTGGAGGGAGATTACTGTGCCATAAATGATGACTGTGACTACTACAGAGAAGCATGGAAAGATTTGCATGAATTGATGCAGAGCGAAGCAAGCAGAACCAAGAAAACAATATATACAGTGAGTGCAACAATGTAAACAGAAAGAACCACAAAACAATTAAAAATGAATGTTACAATATGACAGAGATGTGAGAAAACACCCCCACCTCACCCATTTGCAAAGATAAGAAGTCTATACCGCATATATTTTCAGACTTTTTTGATATATCGATCAGTTTTGATGACTTTTTCCTTTTTTTTTTTTGCTGTTGTTTAAGATATTATTTGTTATACTAAATGGCTCGCTGGAGTAAGGGGAAGGAGGAATAATTTGGAAGACAAAAAACAGGAGATATAATGAAAATTGTTTCTTTTTTTTAAAAGAAAGAAAATCATAAGATTTAGATTAAAATGACAAGGAGGATGAGCATCCTCCAAAATGTCTCATATAAGGATTGATTGAAGGATTGGGGAAGCTTACAGTGTCTAAGAGGAGACTTAGGGAAAAAAGGATAGCAACCTTTAAGCATTTGGAGGACTGATATGTGGAAGAAGTAGAGTTGTTGTGTGTGATCAACTGGGAAAAAAAAACTAGGAACAAAACAAAATTTAAAAACTAGAAAAATATGAACTAGGGATCAACTAGGATCAAAACAGCAAAGGTAGATTTAGGCTTCTTTACTTTCTATCTCATCCTAAAGTATATGCAACCCTTGTTAAGTGCCCCAGATCCAGAAAAAAATCAGCTAGGATAAAGCCCCACATTGCTGTCCTTAAGATTCCTTTGGGTCTTTGGAAACTCTTCCTGGCATTACCTCTAGAAAGGGAAAAATGTGGAAATTATTGTGAGTGAATTGAAAGGTCAAGGAGAGGCATGCTCTTTTCCGTGCTGGAGATGGAATGAGAGGTCTGAATCTCTGCCTGGGAATAAGGTGCTGGCCACTGGGTGGCAGCACAAGGCAAAAATCTTCTTAGTATTACGCTGCAGGGTATATGGGGGGTTTGGGAAGGACTAGTACCTCTGGTGTGAGGGTTTAACGAGCCCTTTTCAGGGCTGCTCATCCACCTTTGGTGTCCACCTGTCACTCATCTCTCACATGTGGCTCCAAGAAGCTGTAGCACAGTGGTAAAACCCTCAGCAGATGGGCTTACCTAGGCTGAAGGTAACTGGGGTGTGTCTACCCCAAACGTGTGAAGACTTTCTCTAGTCAGATGTTGTACCAATGGCCATGAAGGTGGCTGAAGCAGGCACTGTGAAGAGCTCAGAGCTTGGTCAGGCATTGAAGACACTAAGGTCTTTGTCTTGGACTTCGGTGACTCTAGAAAGAGAGTGAGTCTGATGACTTTGTGCAGCTCTGCCTCATTTAAACTCAATCCGTACACCAGTCAAGACATCACCCCATGATGTCATTGGTCCTTTGAAACAAAGGACAGACAACAAAATGTAGCATAGGGAAAGGAAGGGAACAAACTTTTATCACTTGCCTATTATTATATACTAGGTGCTGTACAAATATTATTTCATTTGATCCTCACAATAACCCTGTGAGGTGGTGCTATCTCCATTTTGCAACTGAGGAAACCGAGGCAGGCAGAGGTGAAGTGACTTGCCTAGGGTCACACAGCTAGGAAGTATCTGAGGCAGGACTTGAACTCAGGTTTTCCTGACAGCAGACCTAGTGCTCTGTCCGTTGATGCATAATTGTCACCACTTAACACCTAAGCTAGTTGTTTCCCTAATGAATTGTTAAGCACTACAACACTGAAGAGCTGAACAAGATTTCACAGATGGTACAGTAGGAAGATCTTCAGCCTTTGAAGTTAAAGGACTTGGATTCATTGCCTGTGTTACCTTAGACAAACAACTTAGGTTCCCAGAGCCTCCTTTTCCTTTTTTACAAAATAACAGGTTTGAACTGGATGGCCTCTGAAACTCACATCTTATTTCTTATATGTGAGAAAAATTCAGCATTGGAAGGGCAGGCAATATCATAGATTTGGAGCTGGATGGGAACACAGAAGTCATCTAAGGCCACCTTCCTCATTTTACAGATGAGGAAACTGAAGTCCAGGGAGGAGGTAATATTCTATTTTTCCCAAGGAGCTCAATATACAACAGAAAATTCCTTCCTATCTTTTGCAGATCTGATCTGTAAACTCTCAAACTTTGATTCCCTAGAAAAATCTCTTTTTTTCTGATTAGAAGGATCATTTCCAGGATCATGCTACTTAAAGGATGAAAAATGTCCCCTCCTCTGGAGTTCAGGAATATTATCTACTAACTACCTTCTTCATTTGTATGCAAGTATATGTCTACCTCCACCATGTACTTATGCCACAAATTGCCACCAATAGCTCCTAGAGGAAAGACATTTCAAATGGGAACAGCTTTAACCCCTATTCCAGAACATGCCAACCTGTCTTTTCAAAGTCTGAGAAAGACACAGTGAGATGGTGTCTCAACTTGTTTTTTATAGACCCTAGGGAGGGACAGCTCCTCGGACAAGAATATGGCCCCATGAGTTTCGGTCATCTCAAGTTCCTTGTGCTTTAGCAGCAAGGCACTAATGGGCATGCCTAACCTCTACAAGGAGGTGCCCCTTAAACGTCTCCCAAAAAACCATTGCACCCTGCAGTATCATTCAGTTCATTGAGGAATTCAGCAAATTGATCAGAAACTCCTTCAATTGACCTGCTCTCCTTAGAAGTCTCTGACAATGATAATAACAAGAAGAAGGAGGAGAAGGAAGAGGAGGAAGAGAATAAGAAGAAGGTGGTGAGGAGGAGGGAGAATGAGGAGAAATGTTTTCTAAAAATTGAAGAAAGTTGCTATCTAGCTGGCAATTCTGGGCACACTTATTTTAAATTATTAGAGAGTGATGCAAAGCAATGCATAATTGTGTTAAGATCAGAGGCCAAGATCAGAGAAGGGAGAGATTATTGTGATTTGGAGGGGTAGACGAATGACTGTTCATGGAAAAATGAGCCTTAAACTGGGTCTTGTAAGTCCAGGTAAGATTCAGATGGAGTAACCAGTGTGTGAGTGAATACCCTCTGCACTTCTTGGGATGTGAATAGACCTGCCTCATTGACTGAAGAGGAGATGCTTCAAAGGTAAGAATAGTCTAGATCAAGGAGAGTCTTGAATGCCAGGCAGATTTAACTTGATACATATAGTGAGTAATGTTTTTGAACAGGATAGTTACACAGAATAATGTTTAAGGAAAGTTAATTTGTCACTGGTGAAGCCAGGCAGACTGGAAGGTGAGGACGAGATGAGACCGCAGGCTGAGAGGCCAACAAGGGGCTCTGAGTAAATCAGTGTCAGGGAAGGGCAAGGGGCAAGAATAAGGGAATCTTCTTCTGAAGTTCTGGAGAGAAGAATAGGAAGGGGGGTACAATGAGGATGTGTAGATGGGAGGAGAGGAACGTTTTAGAATCTTTCCATCTAATCCTGAGAGCCCTTGGCAAAACCACTTGCTGCTTTGCTCTCTTTAAAGGGGAGTTCAGAAGGGGTAAAGATTTGCCCATGAGAATGGGCATTCCTCACCATGCAACATCTCTGGTGTCACATGCGAGCTCCTTCCCACATTCCTATCCTGCACCATGGGATTTCTCAGTTTCCATTCTTCCAAATCAGGCTTTTCCAAACCAGTGCTGCCTCTTGGCTTATCTTTGCCTATTTGGCAGGAATTTACAACACAAAGGAGATAGAACACAGGCAACATGTTGATAGGGACAAAACTTTAATGTAGAGGGACTAGAGGGGTCTTGGTCAGAACAATGACAACAAAATGAACCAGTGATTTTCCCTATCCCTCTCCCCACAAATCTCTCCTGCCCATATAGACCCTAATTCAATTCAATTTAACACCACAGCTGGTGTTGAGTTTAGTTTTTGAGACGAATAGAGCTACTGAGTGGAGATGTTGAGTTGAGGGGTTGAGTTGAATTAGTTTGCTGAGAGGGGTTGAGCTGGGTTCTTGGGGGGAGTTGAGCTGAGTTATTGTATGGTGTTTGGGCTTTGGGTGGAGTTGAGTTTAATAAACTCAAGTTTTGTGGACCTGAGTTAATTTCAGGATTGGAGCTAGGCTTCTGATTGTCTCTGTTCAAGAACTTGATCGCCATCTTCACCCATTTTTCCTTGGGGTTTGTGCAGATAGATTTCTTTAGAACAGTAACAAACCTGTGTGAAAAGGATCAGAGAACCATAGAATTTTGATGACACCTTAGAGAACATTCATCTCAATCCTTTCATTCTATAGAGGAGGAAACTGAGGTCCAGAGAGTAGAAGTGACTTGTGCAGGGTAACGTAGTAAGCCTAAACTAGAAACCAGATCTGCTGACTCCACTAGAAGAGTTCAGCAGCAACAGAATGGGTGTGACCTGGGGGCTACAAATACCTCTTTCTACTTTCTGGGGAGTAGAGGACTCCCAAGTTATTCTTGCTATTCTTCCAGCCTCCACTAAAAAAAAAAAATACTCCTAGGTGCCTTTAGGGTAGCCAGAGCTATTAGACTTTCCATTTTTCAATCTGATCTATTTCCCAGTAACTTCTTCTGAAGCTCTCCAGTTTGACGTGTGTGTGTGTGTGTGTGTGTGTGTGTGTGTGTGTGTGTGTGTGTGTGTGTGTGTGAATGGTGGGGTGGGGAGGGAGAGCAGTGGGAAAAAAGTATTAAGTTTTTTGGTCTTTTCCTCTGAAGCAGAGCCAAGAATATGAATTGGACTGGGGGAAAGAGTGACAGGCTGATGGAAACACAGGGCAATGGAAACAGTCCCAGAAGAAGGAAAAGTTTTGATAGTTAACATTAAGGGACAGGACCTCTTTTTTCTTATGCTAGAGATGTACCTGTGCACCTCTGAGACACAGTTCCAAGCAAATTCCAAGACAATGCACTGTCTGCTTCCTCCCTATCCCAGAGACTGAGTGATAGGTTATGCTTGGTGTGTCCAGTTTTACCCTCCCCACCTCATCTCCACAATCTTCCCTTGCCCCCCATCCCTGGAGCTGAAGTCCACGGGAGAGTATAGACTTACACAATAGCCTCCTTGCGACAGCCTCCTGGGGTCTTGGACCATGACACCAGTTTGGAGAGGGGAATGGCTCCTTTTGCATAGGAATTACAGCAATCTTGTCCTACATTTGGTGCTCGAGCTGAGGAGAGCAAGGGATGAGGGACTGCTTTTAGCAGGCACAGATAGTATGAGGTGGCATGAGGCTTCAGTAAGCCTCAAAGGTTTTATGTTTTTCCCTCTGGCTTCTTCCTTTTCTGGAAGATATATTAACTCCTTCTCCCTACCCACCCAAGGAAATATTTGTAAAGCACCTAGCCACAGTGCTTGGCGCAGAGTAGACACTTAAAAATGCTTATTTCCTTCCCCTCCTCAAAACACAAAACATTGCCCTCTTTGACTTTGGAGTCAACAGGATCAGGGGACATAGGTGACTGAGACCTCACTTGTTCTGGGATCTCAAGGGGTGGCATGACCATAGGATCATAGATTTACAACTAGGATCTTAAAAGATATCAAGTCCAACCATTTTATTTAAAAAATGGGGAAACTAAGACTCAGAGGTTAAGTGACTTGTCTAAGGCCACATAATAAGTAACAGAGCCAGGATTTGGAGCCAGGTGCTTATTCATCACATTTTCTGCTGTAGTAGGCTCTCACTAGCGATGCCTGATATACCCTCCCCTTCTTCCCAATGGAGCTGGGTCACTGGTCCATAGACAGGTTCAAGTCCACCATCTGTCTTCTCCATTTAATGCAGAGCATTATGGAGACTAAAAATGGGAACAATGGCACAGACCGGATTCCTCCAATGGAAACTGGAAAGACCTGAACATTTCTATAGAAGCAAACAAAAGCATCTTGCTATGGAGTTATGGGTACTCTGATTGATCAGAAGAGCAGGAACTTTACAGATTCTGGCACCTAACCACTTGACTTCTGGCACTTTTCCCCATATATCAATAACCCACTCATTTGGTTGTCTTGACTTTTCCAACAATTTCCACTAATTTCTCACTGCCTGCTCCCCTCCTCTCAATACACACATTGGCCCTCTGTCCTATGTTCAGTAGTACATTGTACACCTCTTTCATCTATTTCTCAATTCTCTAGTTCCTCACCTGAATCGCTGTGCTGAAGGAATATTCCTAGGATAAGGACCACCAGAAGAGACATCTTCAAACTCTTCATGATCACAGAGTTCAGAGGATGCTCTCTCTCTCTTTCTCTCTCTCCCCCCTCCAGCTGTGGCTGGTGGCTAAGAAGCAGAGCTGGTTTATTTAACCTCTCAGGTAGACCACTTCCCACTTTCAACCCCCACCATCTGGGGGTAATTCAGAGAATTTGCAAACAGATTCAGGAAAAGTCTTGGAATTCCATTTGTGGCTTTCTAGAGAATGGTATGAATGCAGAAGACAGAAATGGTAGGAGAGAATTGACAAAGAAGATACACTTCTCCTTTTGAAAGGGACATTCTTGATTCTTCTTTAGCAGAACTGAAAGTCCATTTCTAAACTCTGTTAGGGTTAATATATGAACAAAGTCTGCAGTGAAATTCAGCAGGGTACAGTAATGAAGGAAATACACATCCAGGATGTCAAGTCATGATTCCATTTAATCTGATAAGTATTGAGTAACTAATTAAATGTCTAGCTCTTTTGCTAGAACAATAGAAAAAATTTGCAAGGACCTAGACTTTTGCTATTTCTTTCTCCCTGGAAAAGAAGTGTGTGTGTAGTAACAGGGAGGGAGCATCAATTTGGGTATAACTGCTAGAACACAGGACAAAAGTCATCAACTCCATCCTTTCCCTACAGTGTGGCTAAATGAAGTTTCAGTGTAATTTTCAAGGCCATGGTACCTTGACATGCAAGGCGCATGAAGGGAGTTAAAAGGAATCCATTCACCTCTGCCCCCAAATCAAGAAGGCCTAAAGGGGTTCACTCCCTGTTAGCAGAGCAGAGTCCGTTAAGTAAAATCAGACTCTGTTGCTGCCTCCTCAACAAAAACTTCCCCAAGTCTTGTTAATATTAGAACTTGGTTCATGTGAATTCCTTTCAGCTCCCATCATTTTAATAGTTAGTAGTGCCAGAGCCATGCATATTGGCATGGAGCTTCACTTAACCACACTGGAGGGGCTGGCTGGAGCTGGTGACCTTTGCTTGCATTCCTATAGTTATACTCAAATCACTGGTGCCCCCTAAAAATCAAGAACTTTCTCACAGGCTTCTAGCCAACCATCTGACCATTCTAGGGAGAACTGAGTCACCTTACTAAGAAGGAGCAATTGCAGCTGGTTCAAACTAGATTATTATATTCTGGCTCATCCCTTCTCTCTGCAAGCACTAAACGTCCCCTTTGCTGTCCAGTGGTTGTTGATAAAACTGCTATCAATAGTATTTCTTTCTGGAAAGGTCCATCATCTTTACCAATACAGACCTGACTATGGGTGACATGGGGCTGGTGTCTTCAGAGCCTCTTACACTTTCCAGGATGGCAGTAATCTCTCTGATACTGCTTGATCTAGTGAGTCTAAGCAGAAGAATCATAACCAGGCATTTGGCACGCAGGCCAAGCAAATGAATTTTGTAATTTGTAATATAATAATAATGAATGCTTCTATGCTGCTGAAGAAGCGTGTGCATTCAGTTTTGGTACCCTCTAAAATTTTGTCTCTTGGGATAAAGGTCCCCCCACCTGCCCCAGTCACAGTTTTGCTCAACGCTATCTATGGAAGCCTCCAGAAAGCCCAAGGTATAGGTAGAAAAGAAATAAGGGATGTAGTATTTCATTACAATTTAACTGATTGAAGAAATCTGCTCTTGGTTAAGAATGAGGCAATAGAGGACATTGTGGGAAAAACTCATTAGACTTCGATCCAAGAGTTTTTGGTTCCAGCCCCAGGTTAACCAATGTCACTACGGGAACTTAGGTCAGTTAATAGCCTTTCTGGGTTTCAGCTCCACTTCTGTAAAATGAGAGTACTGGACTAAATCTTAATGGTCCCTTCCAGTTCAAACACTATGTGATTATTTTTTTCTTCTTTGTTTACTTATTTTTTTTTTACATTTTAAATTCCCCACCCCACACTAGAAAAGGCTACCGTTTGACATAGATGTATGAATATATGTAAAACATACTATGTATACTTCTATTTATTAGTTCTTTCTCTGGGGGTGGATAGCATATTCCTTCATAGATCCTTTGTAGTTGATTTGAGTATTTATAATACTCAGAATAACTTTTTCATAATTATTCTTCAAACAATATTTCTATTACTATATACCATGTTCTCTTGATCCTGCTCATTTCACTTTTCATTATGTCTTGCAATTCTTTCCATGTTTTTCTAAAGTTAACCAGCTCATCATTTCTTACAGCACAGTAGTATTCCATCACAATCATACTACAACTTGTTTAACCCATCTCCAGTTGATGGGTTCAGTTTCAGTTCTGTGCAACCACAAAGAGAGCTATGACAAATAGTTTGGAATATATGTGTTCTTTTCCTTTATCCTGATCATCTTGAGAAATAGATTTAACAGTGGTATTGCTGGGTTAAAGGGTACACACAGTTTTATAACTCTTTGGACATAATTCCAGAGTGCTTTCCAAAACAGTTGAATCAATTCATGGTTCCACCAACACTGTATTCATATCCCAATTTTTCCACATCTCCTCTAACATCTGTCATTTTCCCCTTCTATCATTTTTGCCAATCTGATAGGTATGAAATGATATCTCAAAATTGTTTTAATTTTCATTTCTTTAATCAATAATGACAGAGCATTTTTTCATATGACTATATATAGTTTTGATTTCTCCATCGAAAAACTACCTATTCATATTCTTTGACCATTTATCAATTGGAGAATGACACTATGTGATTCTATAGAAGAAACTGAGTCTGATCTGACTGTACTGAGCTGACTGTTCTTTCAGGTTTAGTTTCACCTTCTATCAATTTTCAGTTAAAGGCAAAGTAGATTAAGTAGATCAAGGATATCTCCTCCCCTGTGCCTGGCTTTCCTTTGCACAGAACAAATATACATTGCATACAAGCCTGCATTTAGGTGCTACGAATATAAATTTGAAAAATAAAATGGCCCTTGTCCTCAGGCAACTTAAAATCCTTACTCTCTACCATGTACTTTTTGATCCAGTGATATTGACCTCTTGGCTTTTCCATGAACAAGACACTCTATCTCTTGGCTCTGGACATTTTCTCTGGCTGTACTTCATACCTGAAACACTCTCCTTTATCTATTCCAACTATGGACCTCACTGGCTTCCTTTAAGTCCTAGTCAAAATCTCACCTCTTACAGAAAGACTTCTCCAACTCCTCTTAATTCTAATGCCTTCCCTCTGTTTTGTTGTTTAATTTTTCACAATTGATTCTTTGTGACCCTTTTGGAGGGGGGTTTCTTGACAAAGATACTGGAGTGGTTTGCCATTTTTTCTCCAGCTCATTTTACAGATGAGGAAACTATGGCAAAAGGGGGTAAGTGACTTGCCTGGGGTCACACATCTAGTAAATATCTGAGGCTGGATTTAAATTCAGGAAGAGGAATCCTCCTGACTCCAAACCTGGCATTCTATCCAGTCTATCCACTGCACCATCTAGCTAACCTCTGTTAATTTGCTCCTATTTATCCTGTATATAGCTTGCTTTGTATATATTTGCTTGCTTTTTGTCTTCCCCATTAGACTGTAAACTCCTCGAGGGCAGGGATTATCTTTTGCCTCTTTTTGTATCCCCAGTGCTTAGCACAATGCCTGGTTCATATTATTTGCCTAATCAATGATTAATGACTGATTGATTAATGCAAGATATGTTGGTAGGGAAGAGATAAATTCTCAGAAAATATTGGGAAATGTTTCCATGCATTGGAATGGGGGTAGGAACAAGGGAGAGGGAAGTATGAGGGAGATCCCAAACAGAGTGGCTTGAAAGATGTAAAGAGAGACAAATAACTTCTAGTTGGGGGCATCAAAGGGCAGAGATAAGGAGAAAGTCTTTTCTAGGCATGGGGCGGCAATGGAATGCTTGGGAGTTCCAGCTACATGTTCCAGGCATACATGTGGGAGATATCAAGATGAGATGGGGAGACTACTACTAGAGTAGCTTGAGTAGCATATAGCATGTCCCAAGGAGAGTACCATGAAAAAAAGTAGAAGAGGAAGTTGGAGCCATATTGTGGAGGGCCTTGAGAGTTTCTATTTGATTCAGAGGCAATAAGAAGCTTCATTTACAGATAAGGAAACTGAGATAAACAGAAGTTAAATGACTTGCCCAAAGTTACATAGCTACTAAGTCCTGAGGCTAGATTTGAATTCAGGTCTTCCTGATTCCAGGTTCAGCACTCTACCCAGTATGGCACCTAGTTGCCCCTTATTATCTCCATCTAAATCTTTTTCTATATTTATATGTTTCATCTTTCTCTCTCTTTGTGTATATATATATTCATACATATATGCATACAAATATGTATACACATATACACACACATACATATAGATACACATACACACACGCACACACACACATATATCATTTCTATCTATGTGTAAGGGGTTTTCAAGCAGAACTAGGACCTCTGGTATAAAGGCTTGCCAAACCTTTTTCAGGGCTGATGATCCATTTTTGGTGTTCATCTGTTACCTAATTCTTATCTGTGGCTCCAAGAACCTCAGCAATCTCACCCCGCTAAAAGATCTTAGCAGAAAGGTATAATGGCAAGGACCCCAGAATTCACAGCAGGGCCTGCTATACAGGCTTTTCTTAAAGGAAAGCAACTTTAGAGGGGTCAACAATCTGCTTTAATCAAGCACATATATCATGCACTTAGTTCAGGGGAAAAAATCAGCACCCTGAACTTCAGAAAAAAATACAAACAGAAATTACAAACAGAAAGACCAACAGACAGGATTTCCAACTGTCTGACTGTAGACAATACATACATCATTACCAGAGACAGAAGCACCAATATGTGGGTTTTCAAAGACAGGAGGCTCCTTAGCAGCTAAGAGTCTCATCTGGCACACCAACTTTCTTCCAAAAAATAAACCCAAAGTAAAACCTCACCTCAGAGTATATATACATATACACTTTTCAGAGCTGGAGGGCATGACCCCCTCATGATCCAGTGCCTCATTAGAAGTTAACAAAAGGTATCTGAGGCCTATTAATGGGTGGGAAAGATCTTTAACTCTTCTCCCCACCCACCATTAACCTTATATTAATATTATAACAGGCTAAACCAGGTTGAAAATAATTGATATGCCTCAAACCCATAGTTGAGTTAGGGAGATGTCTATCCAAGCATGTAAAGACTTCCTCCAGAGGGACAGGTACATGAGAACAATTTGTTCCAGTGACCATATAGACAGCTGAAGCAGGTATTGTGCAGTACTCAGAGCTTGGTCAGACATCAAAGACTCCAAGGTTATCCACTGAGTCCTGGTCACCACCAGTCATCTTGAATTTTGTGTTGCCACTGGACTTCAATGATTTTGGAAGACTGAGGGCTGACAACTTTGTACAACACTGCCTCACTTTAATCTAGTTGATGCTCAAGTTAAAACATCACTTCATGATGTTAGAGGATGAACAAATAGCAACATCTAAGTTTACATATTATCTGTATCTATCCTTACCTACATATCTAGATTCATCTGTGTATACACACACACATATATATACACATATTTGTGTGTGTATATATATATATATATATATATATATATATATATATATATATATCCATCCATTTCTCTCTTCTCTCTTTTTCTCTCTCTCCCTATCTACCCTCTCTCTCTCAGCATTGCTGGGTATGATGGCAAACACAATTGGATCTTCTGCTGTTTTTGTTTTAGTGTAACCAAGTGCCTGGGATTGAATCTTGACTTTATCAATCAATAGTCTTTACAAGGAGTAAAGTACAGAAACAAGAGTTTCTTTAACTAGAAACAGTATATGTATTTGTATTGTTAATTATTTTAATGTGATTAAAGATCTTCCCCACCCGTTAATGGGCCTTCCCATTAAGGAGCATTTGATTAGGGAAGATTTGTGGGAAGGCCCAAGCCTTTTATTAATGAGGAACTGGTTCTCTAGGGTTGTGATGCCCTCTGACTCTTAAAAAGCTATAAATAATTTGAGGTGAGGTTTTTACTTTGGGGCTTACTGTTTGAAAGTGTTTGTTTAGCCAGATGAGGACTCTGGGAAGCTACTAAGGAGGCCCCCCAGCTTTGAAAACCCAGATGTTGGCACTTATCTTTCTGGTAACTATGGTCAGACAGTTGGACCTATTTGTTGATGGTCAGGCAGAGGAAGTCATATCTGTTGATATTTGATTTCTCTGTATTTTCTTTGAAATTCAGGGTGCTGACTCCCCTGAACTAGGTGAATGATATATGTACTTGGTTAAAGGAATGATGCATGTGCTTGATTAAAGTGATTGTTAACCCCTCAAAAGTTGCCTTTCCTTTCATGAATGCAGATCAAAGAACCTGTGATAGCAGGACCCCCTGTGTATGTTAGAGTGCTTACTGATACACCAGGGAGCCTCTCTGATCGTGTGCCTTACAAGGGCAAACTATAGAGTCTTCTGCTTAGAAGTGACAATTCAAGTCATAGGAACTGATAAGATCACCAAGAGAGAAAGTTTAGAGATAGAAGAAAGGGGAACGCAAGACTGTCCCCTAAAGAAAAATGGATGGATGAAGATCTGAAGAAGGAGACAGAGGAGTGGCCAGGTGGGTAGGAACAAAGGGGTAGACATCTTCGTAGAGGGGGGAGCTTACTGAAGACTTCACTGAGAATTCCCCAGGATATATATTCTTGTTCTTGGTTGTCCAGTCAAAGGCAGGGTCATCTGCAGATAGCTCTTAGATTCATGTGCCAGTGGAGATTTGTGTGACTGCCAAGCCCCATCAGAGATTTAATCAGGACTTCCCATTCCTGTCCAAGTTAGAATGTGAGTAGGCCACATTGTTCTAGAGTAAGCAAGATGGCCCTGGTGACTACTACAGTCTTTGGGGGCCTGTGGCCTGGTATGGATGTCCTCAGCATGCAGCAACAGACTCTTTGGATGGATATCCTAAGCACTGGAGCTTCTGCAGCCTCAGGGCAAAATTGTGAGCCCTGGCTTCACACAAACTTCCTCCCTGTTTTCCTTTGTGGAAATCCCAATGCTGCTAGGGCTAGTGCACTATGACTCTTGTCTATAGGCAGGAATGGATGGAAATAGTCATCATTTATCCTTGCTTAGCCATCTATCCTGCAAGAGGTTTATTGAGCAAGGAGGTCCCTTTCTCCTTCCAGGGTCAATGAGTAGACAAGTGACCATCTCCAGACGGGGAAGTTTGGTGAATATTGAGTACCAGACTGTCTCCATGTGAAAGTACATGGAGAAAAAGTACAAACACAAGGTATCGTTATTTTTAGCAGTATTAGTATTAGTATTCTGAAGGGGCCATGATGTCCTCCAGTTCTAGGGAAACTCCCTAAATTTAAGTTCCCCTTTGCTTTCATATAAACTTAAAGTTTTTCACCAGAAGAACCCAAAATTCCCCAGTTGTTCTACCAAACTTTTTTTCACAGCAGGAGAAGGGAAATTTTGGACCAACATCTAGGGCTAAGTTGGGGGAAGGGAGAGGAAAGGGCAGCTCATCATCAAAAATATCTTTTGAGCACTTGTACAGGGGCCTCTTACAGATCTCACTAATGTGACTGAAAGTGGGATGTGGAGTGGGAGAAGAGGCAAAGAAGATGGAGATTGGTTTCTACCGTCCAGGGGCTCATCATCAGCCCTCTATACCTCCAGCTCATCCAAGGAACCACACTCCATACCCCTATACGATATGGGGAAAAGTACTTTGCCCTGTGCAGCATTTTTCCAACATTAACTCAGCAGAGAAAGGGCATTGTGTATGTTGTATGTATGTCATTTTTTCACTGGCATTCAATTCTTTGTGACCCCTGTTGGTGTTTTCTTTGCAAAGATACTGGAATGGTTTGCCATTTACTTTTCTAGTTCATTTTGTAGATGAGGAAACTGAGACAGAGTTAAGTGACTCACCCAGGGTCACATAATTAGTAAGTGTCTGAGGAGTCTTCCTGGCTCTGGATCCAGCGTTCTGCATACTGGCCCCCTGGCTACTGATGCATTGTATATAGAAGGCAGTTACTACCTGTTTGCTGAATGAAGGAAGTAAACCCAGGAGAGTGAGGAATTTGATACAAATGAGAAGGAGTGGGTGTTGAACGCTGTCTCAATGACTAAATCAAGCCAGACAAATTGTGCTTATGTTAGTTCCTTCCCAAATTCAAAAGCTATTTTTGTACAATCTGACTAGTTTCAGTAGTTACTGTCACTCTAAGTAACCAAACTTGGGGGGCAAAGAGACCCCCTCAGCTTGATAAATTCCAGAAGAAAAATTCTTGACTTATCCTGAAAGGTTGAGGATAGTAAATGCTTGATTGGCAAGTAACAGACTAGCTACTTCTCCTGGCCTCCTTTATGTGAAACTCAGGACCCACAGGCTCATAGGACTATAGATTTCTAGCTAAGGCTGCAAACCACCTTAGACAGTCATATAGTCCAACTCTTTCATTTTACAGATGATGAAACAGAGGACCAGTGAGTTTTAAGTGACTTTCTTTGGGTCACACCACTAGTGGATGTCAGAGGCAGGTCCTTCTGACCCCAAGTCTAGCACTGTATCTACTACTCTACACGTCTCCGGACTGGGCTAATCGTTAGCATTTTCACCCCAACTTGTGATTCTGTTATTATAGGAAACTCAAAATGAAAAAACTTCTCTACAGATATAGGTCATCAGGTTCTCAGTCTTAGAGTGCTGTTCTGAGCACTGAATGGTTAAAGTGACTTGTTGATGTCAAAGGATAATATGTCAGTGGTAAGCCTTGAACCTACATATCCCTGACTCCAAAGCCAGCTGTCTAAACATTTCCCAGCTATCTATAAACCTGAGTGATTATCCATAGTAACAATTTCTGTTTCCCTCCCAGTTTAATTTAGTTATTTTTTTTCTTTTGCTCATTAAAAGGGCCATTCCCTGATCACTTCTTAAAGAGGGCTATCCACTCAATAGGTGTAAAGTTACCTCCCCCTAAGGGAGTACGTGAAAAGGCCCAGTCTAAATACGCCAAGATCTCCCACTGCATCCTTACCATCTCTAGTCATCCAGATGAATATCTGGTCACTGGATTCAGATGGCTCTGGAGGAGAAGTGAGGCTGGTGACCTGCACAGCCCTCCCTCACTCAAAACAAAGTCAAGTACAAGTCACATCATTACTTCTCTGATGGCATGGTTTTTTTTGAAAATGAAGGATGAACACAACATTAACAACAACCTCAATCTTAGACTCTGCACCTGGGTTCTAATAGATGGCTGAACTTCCAGGCCACTTCTGGCTACTTCCATATTGTACCACTCACTCCTTTTCAGGCTGTCAGTTGCCTTTTCCTGTCTAGCTTAACTGTTATTTGCCTCTTCAAAACCTAGCATTAAATATCTGTCAGTCTATCTGTCTGTCTATCCCTTTCAGTCAGACCCTTTTGTTTGCTTCCATAAAATGTTTAGGTGCCTTTCTATAGTTTCCATTGGAAGATTCTGGTTCATGTCATATTAGTACTGCTTTTACTTTCTTTGATGCTCTGAGTCTGATGGAGAGCTGTGGGGTCCTGGTGAATCTCAAGCTGTCTACGAGCCAATGAACTAAGTCCATTTTTAAAAAATGAGACAGTATCTATTATTACCCTACTCAGTCAGACACTTGCTCAAGAATGCAGAGGAGCAACTAAAGCCCAGCCTAGGCCTTCCTTCCCTTTTGAGGAGGGAAGTCAGCTAAGTAGAACAGAATAGCCCAAGTTATCAATTGTTTCAACCAGCTCTTATCTGGAAATAGTATGGAACAACATATCAGAGTTAGAGGCATCTCACTGCCTTAAGTCCCTCCCCTCCCCTTTTTTTTTTTTATAGATGAGGAAACTGAAATTCAGGGAGGGAAAGAGACTTGCCCATGGTCACAGTCAACTGATGAAAGAGCCATAACTAGAAACCTTGTCTATTTCCTCCTAGTTCTATGCTCTTACCCCTGTAATGGGTCCTAGATCTCAACACTACTACTGAACTTGAATTCTCCTGGCTCTCCTATACATGGGTGGACCCAGGGTCCTAGAAGTATGTCAGAAATGCCTCCATACCCAAAAGAATATTTTCTATGCTCTATGTATGAACTCTCTAAAAGTCAATAGTCCTTCAAGGCTTTCCTGAGGTATATACTTTAATAGGGTAGAAGCTTTATATATATGGGAGGAATGTCTGCCTTAAGAGCAAACATTAGCTTATCTGATTCAAATAAGTACCTAGGGTCACTTAGTTCCTGAGAAGTGAGAACACTATGAAGTCTTTTAGGGAAAGAAATAAAGGAAGATGACTGGAGATGTCAAAAAAGGAGGGAACATGAGTTTCAAAGATCAACCAGATTATCAATTCCTATGCACAGGAATTTATCTCTCTTCTTTTAAAGCTATGTTCCTTCATATGGACCTTGCGTCTCATCCATTTCAGATTTCTGAGGAACCTTGATGTACTAATTAGTCTCTGTCCAGCATCTTCATTATCTGTCCGCCCCTTCTTTGTCTTCAAAGTTCAACTCAAATAACATCTTCCAGAAAGCAGTCCAAAGAAGAATTCCCACCTCTGATCAATATCTGACAGTTTGGAAAACTAATTCCTTTCCTCTGTGAGTCCCATCTCCTCTTTCTACCTCTCCATCAGTGATAAACCTCCCCCTGGAAAGTCATGCTCTTCTCTTGTCCCTTTCTTATGCTTGATATCACAAACTTGAAGAAGAGAAGCCATTTCTTTGCTGGCAGGAAAGCAGGTCAAAGGCCACCAGCCCCACTGATTTGCATGGACTAAGGCTAGTGACCAGGGACCCGATAAGAGTCGAAAGGATTTTTCTTACCCTGATTCAGAGTAGACTGGATGCAGAGAGTGGCCGCTGAGGTAGAAGAAAAGTAGTTTTACAAAACAAACAAACAAGATTGAATGCATTAGGGCTTCTGATTGATTGGTTGGCTATGGCTGGCTATAGCCTTGGGTATAAATCATAAAGGAACTGGAGAGACTGCAAGGCAGAAGCAATTCCTCAAAAAACAAGCACTTAGCAACAGCAGAGACCCAGAAGAAAACAGTTCATCAGTGACATCAACAAACAGGAGAGAGAATAGACTGGCAGAGGACTTCTAGTAGTTTGCAGCTACAGAAAAAGCAGCTTGGAGGCAAATGACATCACTGGACTAGCAGATGATATCAATGGTTTTGTGGGAAAGCAAACAGCAACATCAGAAATAGAGAGGAATTCTATAGGAGATACTGACATAGGAACATAAGTTGCCTTGGCTACATAAGTGTTCCTATGCATGGGCCCCTCTCTCACAAGTGTTCTCTGAAGAGTATTATCCTTACGTTTCCCTTTCCCAACTAATTATGAGGCAACTGGTGGGAGAGAATACTCTGGCAGATGAGCATAGATTTCTCCTGGTGCTTATTTTTCCAGGATGTTTAAATTATTTTTGTGTTGAACAGTTACCCTGTCTCTTGGTTGGCCCAGTAAAAGAAAAACATTGGGTGGAGGCCGTAGTTTTTGGTGGATAGATGCTAATGCAAAATAGGCCTTGAATCTGGAATAGCTTTTAGGAGCCTTTGTATAAGAAGAACCTAGAGAAGTTTGCATTATGACAATTTGTAGTATTTACATCCCTCCTAAGGATTCTTTACCTGGGGTTCATGAACTTTTAAAAAAATATGTTTGGATAACTGTATTTCAGTATGATTGGTTTCCTTTATGATCCTATGTATTTTATTTTATTCATTTAAAAATATTATCCTGAGAATGGATCCATGCCATGCCAAAATGACAGTCCAAAGGTCATGACAGCAGAAGGATTAAGAACCCCTGATCCAGATCATAATCCCTATGAAGTTAAGGACATCTTAAATAAACTTTATACCAAAACCTGTACCTGCACCTTCCATACTACTCTGTACTTTTCTTTTTAAAATCTTGACTTGTAATTTCCATAACATAAGGGCAGCAACTCCCCTGTAACTTATAGTCTTAGAGAGTTGTCTGGGATAACAAGATATTAAGTGACTTGCCCATTATCACACAGATAATGTATGTCATTGCAAGATCTCAAACCCTGGTCTTCCTGACTCCAAGATTAGTCCTCTCTTCACTATAACACAATGCTCCTTATAGCAGATAAATTGAATTTGTTAATGTGCATTGAATTGAATTCACATTGTGAATTGTGAATTCACAAAGTGAATTTTTATTTTGAATTTATCTGGTCCCTTCTATTGGCCTAGAGGATTGATAAAGCCCTACAGCAGCTTATGATACTTCAAACACACACAAGATTCCCCCCATCTTGAAATAACCTTCATTTGACCCTGTTGTGTCTACCAATTCTTATCCTATTCCTTTTCTTCCTTTTTCAGTCATGGTCCTCAAAATGTGGTCTATAACCACTGTTTCCATTTCCTCTTCACTCACCCACACCTTAGCCCTCTGCACTGTGGCTCCCACCCCTACTGTTCTACTGAAACTGCTCACTGAAAGGCCACTAATGTTCTATCTTCAGACTTCTCTGTAGCACTGACACGACCCCACTTCTTGGAATTCCTTTCTTTATTGGTTTCCATGACACGGGATCTCCTCTCCTGATTCTCCACCTACCTCTTTGACAGCTCCTTTGTTCTTCTCCCAGCCCTGCCGTGTGAGAATAGCTCAGTACTTTGACCTAGGCTCCTCTTCTTTTCCCAGTCTATTCTCTCTCTGATGAGCACATCCCCAACTCTCCTCTTTCACTGTTACACCCATGCCCTGCTTGTGATTGACTGCATCTCCAGGTATGGACACCTCCCCAAACTCTAGTTCCACATCTAAAACTGCCTGCTGTACATCTCCACCTGGATCTTCCAATATGTTTAAAACTGAATCCATCCACGTTTTCCTTCCAAATCACCTCCTCTTCCTGACTTGACTATCTCTGTCAAAGATATCATCATCCTTTCAGTCAGCCAGGATCTAAACCTCATAATTGTCTTCAATTTCTCCCATTCTTAAAAACAGGTTTTTATTAAGATCTTTATTTATTATTATTATTTTGAAGGGGAGGAAGGCAAAGCAATTGGGGTTAAGTGACTTGCCAAAGGTCACACAGCTCGTGTCAAGTGTATGAGTCCACATTTGAACTCAGGTCCTCCTAACTCCAGGGCTGGTGCTCTATTCACTGTACCACTTAGCTGCCCCAAAGAGCTTTTATTGTTTTTACATCCCCTATATTTCCCCCTGTATCCCTCCTCTTCCCCTCTCGCAGAGGGCCAACCCTTATAACAATTTTTTTTTTTAAGAAGAGGAAAAGGAGACAAAAATATTCAGCAAAACATACACAGAAAAAAAAATCTGATGTTAGATACACGTTTCCAAACTTGCAGATCGCTGTCTCTGTTTTCTGATATCTCTTCTTGGAAGCCAAACTTGGTCACTAGAATTTCACATCATTCAGTTGCAAGTGTTTTGTTGTCATTCTTTCCGTTTACATTGTCATCATGTATGTTGTTTTCCTGCCTCTGATTACCTCTCCTTGAACTATTTCTTATAAGTCCATGCTTCCGTGTGTTCGTCATTTCTTACAGTGCAGTACTATTACGTTACATTTGTAGGACATGTTCTAGAGCTACTCTCTAAACTTCTCACTCCCTCTGACTGTCAAGTTCTCAGGGATCAACTACTTTACCAACCCCACTCAAGAGTTAGTCCTGAGGGGTTGGAAATGTCTTTTCTAGTTCAATAGCTCACAAGCCTCTAGCTGTGTACTTTCCCCCTTAATTATGTGTTGATCATCAGTTAGATAAAGATATGGAGGAGGGTGGTAGAGTAAGGATACTTAGCACAAACATCCCCACAAAAGCCTGTGACACACCTTCCCACAAGTAACTAGGGAATCCAGGGTAAAGTATTCTCAGACTTAGAGAGCATATGACATAAAATGGTAATCTTCAGCTCCAGGAATCGTTTTTCTGGAGTCCTCAAGATATTCCTCAGGTATGGTATAGTTGTGTGTGTGTTTTTTTTCTTTTGTATTCTTTGAAGAGCCTTAAATCTGTATCTTCTCTGTCCTTGGCTCTGAATGCAGACACTGCTCTCAGTCACTATGCCCTGGAGATGTTTCAAGGACACTTAATGGAAAGTCCAAATCAAATCTTCCAACCTTCTGAAGTTCATAAGGTGGAAGATAAATTGGAGTAGTGAGGGGATCGAGCCAGGGAGACCACCAGGAAGTTATTGAATTAGTGGATTAGAGATAAGAAAGACTCAAATTACATTAATGTCTATGTGAGTAGTGAAGAGAGGACGTTAAGAAAGAGAAGGATGTGGAGAAAGACACAACATGAAGCAGCAACTGATTGGATATGTAGGGTGAATGTGAGTGAGAAGTCAAGGATGATTCCAAGGTTGTGGGCCTGGGTGACAGTTATGCTCTTGGTAGTATCAAGCAAGTTCAGAAGAGGGGTAGGTTTTGGTGGGGAGAGATAATGAACTCTTCTTTTAGGCATGCTGAATTTGAGATGCTGCGGGGACATCCAAGATGTCTAATGGGCAGTTGGTGATTTGAAACTGGAGCTCAGAAAAGAGATTAGTCAGTGACTCAGTAAGCATTTATCAAATGTTTAGTATGTGCCAGGCACTGTGCTAATCCGGTGATACAAAGAAAGGCAAGAAAAAACCAAGCCTTTCCCTTAAAGAGCATACCTTCCAATAAAGAAAAGGTCATGTAAACAACTAGGTATATACAAGATATATACAAAATAGGTAGAAGGTAATCTTAGGAATATTAGCAGGTAGGGCTGGGGAAGTCTAGGAAAGGCCTCTTAATCTTAAGGTAAGTTTTGAGGTGAGCATTGAAAGAAGTGGGAGAAGCCAAGAGAAAGAGGTAAGAGTTCAGAAAGTTCCAGACATGGGGGATAGATAGTCAATGTAAAGACACAGAGATGAGAGATGGAATCCTATACATGAGGAACAACAAGTAAGCCAATGTTGCTTAAATAATAGAGTGTGTGAAGGGGAATAACATTTGAAAAGACTGGGAAAGTAGGGATGTACCAGGTGATAAAGAGCTTTAAGGGCCAAATAGGGGAGCTTTGTATTTGATCTTGGAGAAAATAAGGAACCACTGGAGCTTTTAAGCAAGGTCAGATATATGTTTTTTAATAATCACCTTGACAGCTGAGAAGAAGGTGGATTGGAGTGGACAGAAATGAATCAAAGAGAACAGTTAGAAGGCAAGAACTGATGAGGGCCTATGCCAAGGTGGTGGTTGTATGAGGAGGGAGGAGGGGAAGTATATGAGAGATATTATGAAAGTAGAAAAACAAGATTTTGCAATTGTGGAATAAATATGAGGAGGAGGAGATGAAACTAAAATTTCAAACCTAGGTGACTTAGAGGTGGTGGAGACATTCAAAAGGAGTAAGGATTTGGGAGAGAAGATGATGAGTTCTGTTTTAGGCATTAGGTTTGAGATGCCTATGGAATATACAATTGGAGATGTCCAAGGGGCAGTTGGAAAAGTGCAACTGTAGCTCAGGAGAGACTAGGGGTGGAAAGAGAGATATAGAAATCATCATATGGAGATGATCATTGAATCCACAGGAACTGATAAGATCACCAGATGAAATAGCATGGAGAGAGGGGAAGAGAGGTGAGAACCTAAGAGCCCTGCATGTTTAGTGGGAATGACATAGATGAGGAACCAGCAAAGGAGACTAAGAAGAAACAGTTGGACAGATAGGAGGAAAACCAGGAAAGACAAACCCTAGAGAGGAGCATTTAGGAGAAAAGGTGATCAAGAATGTGAAATATTGCAAAGAGTTCCAAAAGGATAAGGATAAGAGAAGGCTATTGGATTTGGCACAGTTTCAGTTGGATGAGGTTGTTAGCCAGATTGCTGGGGGTTTAGAAGAGAGTGAGAGGAGAGGATATGGAGGTAATGATGCAATTGGTTCCCTCCCCCCATTTTATTTCTTTTTAACACTTTTTTATTTTGGGTTCCAAATTCTTTTCTTCCCTCCATCCCCTCCCCCACCCACTGAGAAGGTAACAATATGATGCCCATTATACATGTGAAGTCATGTGAAATATATTTCCATATTTGCCATATTGATTTTTTGAAAAGCAAGAACAGTAAAGAAAGTGAAAAAAAAAACACTTCAGTCTACATTTGGAGTTCATCAGTTCTTGTTCTAGATATGGATAGAGTTTTTCAGACTGAGTCCTTTGTAATGGGCTTCCTCATATAATTTAGCCAGGAAGAGAAGTTGAGATATAAAATGGTAGCTAGGTAGGATGGTAGGATTAAGGAAGGGTTTTTGTAAGGATGGAAGAGACATAAACATAGTTGTAGGAAGCAGGGAAGGAACCAGAATGTAGGGGAAGAGTGAAGATAAGAGACTGGGGAGATCTAGATGTATATTAGGAATATATAGATTATTATTATTGTGTGTGTATATATGCATATATGTATATATCTATAGATGTTGGGGGTGATGGTGTGGGAAATTTGCATGCAAAATCAGAAGAGGATGAGATTAAGGGCGCATGTTGAGGAATGGGCAAGGAGAAGGGCTATATTTTCATCTACGATCAGAATGAAGGAGAAGAAAATGAAGGAAGATGTCTGAATGATGTGAGATGAAGAAAAGGGGGAAAGGGGAGATTCTGGTGAATAATCTCTCTTTTTTGTTTTTTGAGAAAGAATAAGGAGAGGTTCTCAGATGAGAGGGTGGTAAGGAGGGGTACTTTAGGAGGTTTGAGTAAGAATAAAAGATTTGACATTTCTGCTGTGAAGCATGGGATAGAGAATCAATTTGGGAGGAACGGAATGTCTCCCTTGCTGCAGTGAGGGACCATTTGAGATTAGATTGCATAAATTTGTAATTGGCCTAATTAGTATCATTTCATGATTTCCTCTGGCTTCTTTCAGTAGCATGTGAATAGGATCAAAAGAACCAGATAGTGGGAGTAATCTAGGATTAGGGTTTGGTAAGACTTGATCAAGCAGAGAACAAGGGAGTAAGGGATTTAAGAAAAGAAGATAGGAGAATTGCTTGATTTACCAAGGAGTTACATAGGGAACAGAGAACGTTGCCTGTGCAGGTATGTTGACTTGGAAAAGAACTGAGGGACAGAGGGGATGGAAGTTATTATAAGAATAAAGAACAAGGTTAGGAGTCACAAGGCATAGGAAAAGATGGAATAACAAAAGATTATGATCAGATAAAGGAATTTCAGTGTTGGTGAACGAGGAAGTAGAACACTTGTGGGTGACAGCATGGTTATGGGTGTGATCATCTCTTTATGTAGCTGAGGTTGGAGTAGATGTAGGACCTGGGAAGTCAGTGTATTTGAGGGGATATCAATATGCATGTTGAAATCTCCTGGAATAAGGGTAGGAGTTAAGTGAAAAGAGAGATTGTGAACCAGGCACGGAATTTACTGAGGAAGAAAGAATGTCCTGGAGATAACAACCACCTGGATTTGGATTAGGTGACAAATTTAGATAGTGTTAACCTCAAAGGAAGAGAGATTACTAAGTGAGAAAGGTAGAAGGAGAGTCTGAACCTATCAGTGGAGTATTCCAACTCTCCCAATTCAATCAGTGAGTGGGGGGGTTATGAACAAAAGCTCATGCCAGGAGAGGTAGTGACAGAAGTAATGACCACAGAACGGAGCCATAATTCAATGAGAGCCAGAAAGTGAAAGGGATGATATAGAAAAAGGTTTAAGATGCCATGATGAAAGAGTAGAAGAAAACAGAATTATACAACTCTCTGTAAGTATTTGAACTAAAACCTAAGAAATCTATCAGCTCAAATAATGACAGAAATCTAAGGGGAAACCTCAGTGAGACATTTTTACAATTCAAGATCACAAATTTGACCCCTAGACAGGTAACCAGGGCAGAAACTATGGCACAGAGATGGAGAAGTATCAAGGACTCAGCCCCAAGGACTTCAATTAAGTAGTGAGGCAGGATTTCCCAAAGCATATCAAGAACTTAGCCTTGTGCTCAGGTCAGCAAGCGGCACTGGATCTCTCAGAGAGGCTGGACTGAAGACAGCCTCCAGGCCTCCCAACAGGGCTGGGCCAATGGCAAGAAGCAAGTGGGTCAGCCTAGAATAGATCTCTTTTTGGGGAGCAACGAGTATTTTAGTTTTTCTA
This sequence comes from Bettongia penicillata ogilbyi, assembly GCA_023548195.1. NCBI lineage: Eukaryota > Metazoa > Chordata > Mammalia > Diprotodontia > Potoroidae > Bettongia > Bettongia penicillata. Next base: position 2,555,174 of record JAJHZJ010000397.1, on the reverse strand, counting down.
TTCCTTTTGTTTGTTTTTACAGAAACAAATGCTCTTTAAGTTTGTTTTTAAAGTTCATGGCTAAACCACAAGCAGGTATAATCAAGACATATAATCTCACATTGACACACATCCATCTGATTGATTCTCCAGCTCCCTGACAACCAGGGAAGATGAGGAGAAGATTTTCCTTAGGTAGTACAATACAAACGCCAGGGGAACAGAGAGGAGAAGGGGAGAGCCTTGCATGCACCCTTCCTATTTCAGGTTTCTCTGTGGCCAGAGTGGCATGCTGTCAAAGCTTGCTCCACTTCCCTGGGCATGGACTGAAATGATTGATCAGCTCTACTCTGGGAGAGGGACCATCCATCTTAGCTGAACTGAAAAATCCCATCTCCTCTTTCTTCCGTGACTGAACCTGAAGCCCTTGCTTGAATGCCTAGTGACCCATCAGAAACTGAGATCCCACTTTTCTCTATCAAAGAGACCCTTGTTTCAGCTCATAGCTGTTTATTCAGGAAAACCACCAGGTTGCCTGATATGATGTAGAAGCGAATCATGCTGTTTCTGCCCAGCAAAAAATAATAATAATAAATAAACTAAAACAAAAACCAGCTATGTGGGGGTGATGGAGGAAAGATGGGAAGGTTTCTGGTCCCACTAGAGAATTTTGTTTTCAAACAGAAAAAAGTTCCATCTTGACTTTTCTACAAGAACATGACAACTTAATGTCTTATATACAGCTAAGTAGTTATTGCTGAAAAAATTTGGTGTTCACATTTTGACAGAAAATTAAGCCCAGTTTAGAAAGCCCCGCCCTGGGGGTTGTGGGGGCGGGGGGAGGCAGGAGATGAGATTTGGAGACCTCTTCCTGTCCAATGCTCACCACTGAGCAACTTTCAAAAACAAAAGGTTGGGGAAAGGAGAGGAAGTGAAGAGATAATTCTGTTATGAAGCATTGAAAATATTATGTGTGTGTATGTGCGTATATATACCTATACGGGCAGAGAGATAAGGCAGTGGGCAGAGTGCTGAGCTTACAATCAGGAAGACTCATCTTTCTGAGTTCAGATCTGGCCTCAGACACTTACTAGCTGGGTAACTGGGCAAATCACAACCCTGTTTGCCTCAGTTTCTTCTACAAAATGAACTAGAGAAGAAAACGGCAAGCCACTCTAGTATCTTTGCCAAGAAAACCTTAAATGGGGTCACAAAGAGTCAGATAGGACTGAAATACATATATCTATGCAAAAATCTATATACATACACACATACATTCATACATACACACACACATATATACATATCCATATATCACACCTGTCATGTCATTATTAGGACAAGAAGTTGGAGAACAGGATAGAAGTTAGGCATGTTCTGTCCTGGCCTGTTTCCTAAAGTAGAACGTGGAAAGTCATTGCTGAAGGTAGTGAGACTAATCAAGTCCAGAATTCAGATTTTCATCTCCCTATAAAACCTGCACCAAGTCTTTGACTACATGCTCAGGAAGACCAGATTTATCTGTTTTCAGAAATGTACAAAATAACTGGGAATAGAAAAGGTTTGGTAATCTAAGACCATGTGTGCAAGCCTGCCAGGGAGGGAACCTGAAGCAGATTTCTTTTTTAAAAATATTACTGTAAAAAATATATTTTAATAAATTTTAAAACATCAGAAGTAATCCACTAAAATTAGATATAAAGCCCCCTGCCCCAAATCCATGATTCCCTTGGAGGGGATTTTTTCTAGTAAAGCGAGGCTCAGGGAGCTGTGGGTGACCTTCTAGAGAAGTTTTACTGTGGTCTCCAATGTAGTAATATAGAATGTAGTCATACAGCAGTTCTTCCCTTGAGGTAATGAAGATGAGATGAGGCAAGCTGTCAGTGTTGGTGTCATGGAGTTGGCTTTGGCAATTACCACACTTACTGTGATTGATGGTCTCCTCAGAAAATTGTTTCTCAGGTGGCATCCACACAGTAGATTTTGCTTGGCTAAAATGCAAGCACTGAAAATACTACACATAGCAGCTTGTAGAAGGATCCTGAGCACAGAGAGCCTTGTGCTTCCTGGTGCCAGCAATCCCGAGGAGGTGCCAGTGGTGCTCAAACTCCAGTCTTGTGAACTGTTTGGTGGCGATCACTCCTCTGTCTTTGCCATCGATGATATTGATCTTTATGCCTTCTTCCCTTCCATTTTCAATCAATTTGTCTAGTTTTTTCTTCTGATTGTAATTCTGCTTTGCTTTTCTGGGAGTGACTTTTCAGTGATTGTGATTCTACTGAGTTTTAACCTGAACTTGTCTCCTCCAGGCCTGCTTGGTTTGAGGGTGTTTCTTGGGGGAAGGGGTGCTTTGCTCTGACGGCATGGGCTGCAGTGGGCAGAGCCACAGTTTGGGGTTTCCTGCAGCCATGGATTTGTGGTTTGGAAGGGCTCCAGAGACTCCCCACATCAGCGCTCTGCATTTCTGCTTGTGCTCACAAGCGTGTTCTTTTCTCCTTTCTCAAACAATTCAGCTAAGGCTTTCCTCTGACATTTGACACCTTGGTGTGCAATAGTTTTCTTTCTGGAGTAGAGGATAAATCCCAGAGGATATGTGGGGGCTCATGTAGGAGTAGATCTTGACTGGCCATAAATACATTCTCCCTTTTGGTTCTGGGCCCCACTATAGTCCTTCTGTCCTTACTCCCTGGGCTGGAGTAAGGGCTGCTGCTCCTCTCCTGCTCCTTCTCCTGCTTCTCCCATCTCCTCTTCATGGGTCTTATCTTGCCTTGGTAGAGGAGCTGCTTGGGCTCAGGGTAAGGTGGAGCAGACTGGGCATCTTCCAACACAGCCCTTTTTAAAGGTCTGAGAAGCTGCTCCCCTCCTTCTTCCAACTACAGGGTAAGAGCTAGAATAGGTCTTGTACTTAACCCTGAGCTCAGACCATGCCAGATCTCCCAGAGAGCTATACCAGTGCTCTAAACAAGGCTAGACCAGCAACACACCCAGAGAAGACTGAGGGATTAGATAGTGCAGTCACTCTGAACCTGCTGAGCCCTTCAGTTAGCAGTTTGGGGACAATTACTATCTGCCAGACCATTATCCAAGTATGAAGCTAGAATGTGTAGACACAGGGTTTGGAGCTTGGAAAACCCAGAAGGGCAGCAATCAAATCATGCCCCTGATCTGACCACATAGGGTTCTAATGTAATCAGGAGTTATAGGAGAAGTTTAGTAAGACAGAGGCTCTGGGAGTAACTTTTTAATTCTAACTTTTTTCTCTGGCTCTGTCTCTCAGAGCATCTTCCCCTTTGGGTTCTAAGGTTCTCTTAAGGTGTTATGCATGGTCTCTTTTTTCAGCCATCAGTTCAAGACTCTACTAGCTGTATCCCCACTCCCCACCTCAATATTTATTAAATCGGTCAGTAACTAGCACTCTAGTATATCCCAGTTCCATTTAAGCACTTAAGACTGGAACAACTTTTTCAAATGGTTATTTACTTTGACAGTATATATCAAGAACAAAATTTAAAAATTCACACACACACACACACACACACATACACACACACACACACACACACACACACACACACACATCCCAGTACCTCTAGGGAATACTGTCTTATATTTCCCTCAAAATTAAGCTCAAAACTTAGCTCAGTTCCTATATAGCACTGGTCCCACCAAGTACATCTTCATAGATAACATTGCTGTCAGATGATTCCTAATTTCAGCTTTTGATCACATGGATCCTACAGATTGTTCCTTTTTCATTGGGTCACTGATGCTGGGCTGTAACCAATACCTATCTTGGAATCTGACTCCTGGATCCTTGTGACTCATTGTTCCCACCAAGCTAGAGACTCTACTCCCAGCACCCAGAGCAAAGAAAACAAAACAACCCCTCTTCTGCCCCCCAGTGAAAAGATCAAGAACAAAGGATTATTTATTTGGGGGCCATTTGTACTCAAAGGTTAAAAGTTCTGTGGTTCTTCTCCTTTCAGCAGGTAAGGTCTCTCACTGGAACCCATCACACCCCTGGAGTGTAGCTAAAGATAATGAGGCAAAGAGACAGCCAAAGCTGGCTCAGACCTTTTTGTTTGGTGTTTCCCTGATCAGCCCTGGGTTTAGCTTGTTAAGTGTGGGGAAGGAGTGGTCTGGTCACAGGAGATCTCCTCAGCTGAACTGAGGCAAAGGCAAGCTCAGGGGCTGGTAATCCCAGCTGCCCTATTGTCTTTCTGATTCCCCTGGACAGCTGAGGCACGACCCCTCCTGGGGCTCCTCTCCTGGCGCTGAGGCTTGCCTGGTTCCTAATGCGAATTTTCTCTTCCCTGGGTCCTCTGTCCTTCTGGTTTGCCTCTGCCACCTTAGGAGGAATCCCCCTTAGCTATTTTCCTCGTCTCAGGTGTTATGAGACTATTGGTCTCCTTCTTCTATTTCTGCTGATCTGGGATTTTTCTGGGGAGATATTTTATGGTTCTTTCATGGTCATCAAGGGGGGAGGAGAGAGCATTTACTGATCACTCCGCCATCCTGGCTCCCGGAAGTTCAAGTAGGTGACTTACCGAAGTTTGATCTTCGGGCTGAAGGTCTCAGGAGCTGCTGTGCTGATAATCTGGCACTGGGCGGCTCTCACTGACTTGGTTTGGCTTGTCTCCCGCCCTGGGTGCTGCTCCTCTGGTTCTGCCTGCCACTCAGGTTTCTCGGGTCTCTTCTGCTCCGCTGAGCTGGCCATGTGGCGCTGTGGGCTCACCCCCATGGAACAGATCCTTCCTGTGGACCTTCCAGTCCAACCTGAGCTCCGAATCTGTCACTGTCTGTCTCCCACTCGATTCCGCACCTCCAAAATTTGGTCAGATTCTCCTTTCAGAGGTACCTGGAGGAGTTTGTCCGAGAGCTTAGGTGAGTCGTTGCTCTCACTCCTCCATCTTGGCTCCGCCCCTCTGGCTCAGACCTTTTTGAAATCCCAAGAGTTTTGGATACACTGCCAATAAATAAAGTTTCCCTCCATATACAAGGTTACTTAACCAAAACCAGTTAAAAATATCCACACATGTTCTACAGTCTAAGACACTCCTCTTACCCACTATGTAGAGGTGCAATCTGGGGCACTCTGGGCATTATTTTGTTTTGATGATCTTAAAAGAAGAAAGGAAAGGGAGGAAAAAATGGATATACTAGAGAAGAAAAAGGGGAGAATGGAGAATCATCTCACATAATTGGAAGGGGCAATTAGAAACTTTTTCCAAACAAGGAAGGGATGAAAGTGTTTACACATTATCTGAATTAGTCAAAGGAGGGTAAAACACACACACACACACACACACACACACAAACAAACAAACAAAGTTTGGTGCAGCAATATATCCAATTCAACAGAGAAACAGGAGGGAACAGGGAGAGAGGGAAGAAAGGGAAAAGAGAGAGGACAGATTTGGGGATGGATTAGTCATAAGCAAAGCAAACCCTGAATTCAGAGAGGGGAACATTAAAAGGGATTTAAAGAAAGAAAGATTAAAAAAAACCTAGAACCTATAATTGCAGCCTGAGTGAGGGGAACAGAAGAGGTACAGGGGAAGAGAAGTTGATTGCTGATTAAGAACAAGTTCCTATTCTGTGATCCTCATATCAGTAAAGAGTAGCAGAGAACTAAGAGACGAAAAGTAGAAGACACTAGGATAGAAGGACATTCACACTTAATGATCATAACTGTGAGTGTGGATAGGATGAACTAGCCTATAAAATGGAAGAGAGTAGTAGAAGGTATTAGAAAGCAGAATCTAATAATGTGGTTTTTTTTACAAGAAACACACTTAAAACGTAAAGACTCACACAGAATTAAAAGAAGAGGCTGGAGCACAACCAATTATTCTTCGGATGAATTTTTTTTAAAAGCAGGGGTAGTAGTCATGATCTGGGATAAAGCAACATGAAAACTATACTTGACTAAAAGAGATAAGCAGGGAAACTATATTTTGTTGACAGGTACAATAGATGATAAATTAATTTCAGAGCAATATATATGCTCCAAATGGCATGTCATCTAAATACTTAAAGGAAAAAGTTAAAGAAGTTTTAAGGAAAAATAGATAGTAAAGTTATAATAGTGGGAAACCTCTTTCAGAACTGTACAAATCTAACTAAAAAATAAAGGAGAAAGAAATTATTGACCTAGACAGAATTTTTAGAAAATGATAGGAATGATAGACTTCTGGCAATTATTGAATGACAATGGAGAGTAAACATGTTTCTTAACTTAAAATACCATACCCACAAAAGTTGGCATATAAACCTCAGAAACAAAAGCAGAACATATTCTTTACAGGATACAATGCAATAAAAATTATACATGCAATAAAGGGCCACTGAATAAATGATTAGAATAAATTAGAGAATAAATAATTCAATGCTAGGGAATTGGTAGATCAAAGACTAAATAATATTTAAAAATAAATAATTTCACTAGACCTAATAACAACACTTAGAAAACATACCAAAACTGCTGGGATGCGGCAAAAGCAGTCCTTTGAGGAAAAGTTCTTTCATCAGCAAAAGAGAATGATAATAGATCAAAAAATTGGTCATGCAACTAAAAAAAATGGAAAACCAACAAATAGAAATTCTGGGATTCAAAGAAGAGATTAAAAAATTGAAAGTTTAAAAATGAAATGATTAATAATTAATAAAATTGTTTAAAAAAAACCCAATGAAATATATAAACAATTAACTGATTTTAAAAAGAAAGAAACCCTGGGGGATGGGGTGGAAGAAGCAAGATGGCAGAGTAGAAACATAGAATTGCTAGACCTCTCTCCCCAAGCCCAGCCAAAACCTGTAAAAAAATGACTGAACAAATTCTGGAGCTGCAGAACCCACAGAATGAGGGTGAGAAGCAAATCTCCAGCCCAAGATAGCCTGAAAGGTCAAGGGGAAGCATGTATCACTCTGTGTTGAGCAGAGTATGGTCCACTCTGGGACAGAACAGGACCTGACCTGAGCAGGCTTCTGGAGGACTGAATCTTTGGCACCTGTGGAGATTTTCAGACTTCATGACTCCAAAACACCAAGGACAAATTGGAAGGTCAGTGGAAAAAACTTATCAGACTTGTGTGAGAGAGTAGAGTGATGAGGCCCTAGCCCTAGGATGACAGAGGGAGTGGAGGAGCCTGCAGAAGCCACAGCAGTAGTTGGGGCAGCAGCAGCAGTTGTTTCTGGAGTTCTAGGCCCACATATTATGGGGGGATTGAGCAGCTGACAGTACACTTCCCACCACCACTGGAAGCAAAGAGCTCAAAAGTCAAGTAAATGACTGGGGAAATGAGCAAAAACCAGAAAAAAGTCAGACTATAGAATCTTACTTTGGTGACAAGGAAGATCAAAATATACAAACAGAAGAAAGACAACAAAGTCAAAGCTCCTACATCTAAAACCTCCAAGAAAAATATGAATTGGTCTTAAACCATGGAGGAGCTCAAAAAGGATTTCAAAAATCAAGTAAGAGAAGTAGAGCAAAAATTGGGAAGAGAAATGAGAGTGAAGCAAGAAAATCATAGAAAAATGAGTCAACTACTTGCCAAAGGGGACCCAAAAATGTGGAAGAAAATAATACTTTAAAAAATAGACTAACCTAAATGGCAAAAGAGATCCAAAAAGCCAATGAGGAGAAGAATGTCTTAAAAGGCAAAATTGACCATATGGAAAAGGAGGTCCAAAAGTTCAAAGAAAGTAATTCCTTGAAGATTAGAATGGAGCAGATGGAAGCTAATGACTTTATGAAAAATCGAGAAATTATAAAACAAAACCAACAGACAACGTGAAATATCTCACTGGAAAAACAACTGACCTGAAAAATAGATCCAGAAGAGACAATTTAAAAACTATTGGACTACCTGAAGGTTGTGATCAAAAAAAGAACCTAGACATCATCTTTCAAGAAATTATCAAGGAAAACTGCCCTGATATTCTAGAACCAGAGAGTAAAATAGATATTGAAAGAATCCATCAATCACCTCCTAAAAGAGATCCCAAAAGGAAAACTCCTAGAAATATTGTAACCAAATTCCAGAGCTCTTGGGTCAAGGAGAAAATATTGCAAGCAGCCAGAAAGAAACAATTCAAATATTGTGGAAACGTAATCAGGATAATGCGTAATCTAGCAGCTTCTACATTAAGGGATCAGAGGGCTTGGAATATGATATTCCACAGGTCAAAGGAGATAGGATTAAAACCAAGAATCACCTACCCAGCAAAACTGAGTATAACACTTCAGATGAAAAAATGGTCATTCATTGAAATAGAGAACTTTCAAGCATTCTTGATGAAAAGACCAGAGCTGAATAGAAAATTTGACTTTCAAACACAAGAATCAAGAAAAGCATGAAAAGGTGAATAGGAAAGAGAAAGCATAAAGGACTTACTAAAGTTGAACTCTTTACATTTCTACATGGAATACCTGTAGCTCTTGAGACTTTTGTTACTATTTGAGAAGTTGGAGGGATCATATGCATATAGACAGAGGGCACAGGTTGAGTTGACTATGAAGGGATGACATCTAAAAAATAAAATTAAGGGGTGACAGAGGAATATATTGGGAGAAGGAGAAAGAGAAAATTAGAATAGGATAAATTATCTCTCACATAAAAGAGGCAGGAAAAAGTTTTTTTAATGGAGGGGAAGGGGAGAGGTGAAAGAGAAAGAGTGAATCTTACTCTCATTGACTTGACTTAAGGAGGGAATAACACTCAACTTTGTGTGAAAATCTATCTTATAACTATAGGAAAGTGGAGGGAAGGGAAGAAGGAGGGATGATAGAAGGGAAGGTGAAAGGAGAAGGTAATTAGAAGTAAACACTTTTGAGGAGGAATAGAGTCAAAAGAGAATAGAATAAATGGGAGGCAGGATAGGATGGAGGGAAATATAGTTAGTCTTTCACAACATGACTGTTATGGAAGTGTATTACATGACTACACATGTATAACCTATTATCAAGTTGCTTACCTTCTCAGTGGGGATGGGTGGGGAGGGAGGAAGGAAGAGAAATTGGAACTCAAAGTTTTAAAAATAAATGTTAAAAACTATTTTTACATGCAACTGGGAAATAAAACATATAGACAATAGGGTATAGAAATCTACCTTGCCGTACAAGAAAATAGAGGGGAAGGGGATGAGAAAAGGGAGGGGTGTGATAGAAGGGAGGACAGATTGGGGGAAGGGGTAATTGGAATACACAATGTCTTGGGGTGGGTGGAGGGGAGAGATGGGAAGAGAATTTGTAATTCAAAATCTTGTGGAAGTGAATGTTGCAAACTAAAATTAATTAATTAATTTAAAAAAAAGACAAAATCCATGGGGAAATGCAAAAGAAAGAAAGAAAAAAAGAAAGGAAGGAAGGAAGGAAAGAAGACCAAAATAACAGTATCAAAATAGAAAAGAAGAAATAAAAAATGAAAGAAATAAAAGATTTTAGAAACTATATGCCAGTAAAACTGACAAATGTAAATGAAATAGAGGAATATTTACAAGAACACAAAATACTCAAGTTAACAGAACAAGAAATAGAGAATTTAAACAACTCAGTTTCAGAAAAAGAAATTGTATTCCCAAAGGAAAAAAAAATCCAAGACCATATAGATTTGCAAGTGAATTCTTTCAAACATTCAAGGAACAATTGATTCCAATATTACACAAACTTTTTACAAAAGTGTGAAAAGAGATCCTACCAAATTCCTGCTGTGATACAAATATTTTTTGATACTTAAACCAGGGAAAATCAAAACCGAGAAAAACACAAAAACTATAAAATGATATCTGTAATGAACATTGATGCAAAAGTTTTAGCTATCTTAGCAAAGAGGCTACAATAACATCACAAATGGTTTATATCATGACTGGATTGATTTTATACCAAGAAAACTATAAATATAATTCAACATATTATCAATAAGATCAACAATAATCATATAATTACACCAAAAGATACAGAAAAAGCTTTTGGCAAAATAAAATACATTTCTATTAAGAGCATTAGAAAACAGCAGAATAAATGGTCTTTTTTAAAACATAATATCTATCTAAACTAAGAGCCAGCACTATATATGAGGGGATAAAATTAGCGCCCTTTCCAATGTGATTGTGGGTAAAATAGGAATGTCCATTGTTACCGCTGTTATTTGGTATGGCGTAAGAAATGCTGACAACAGCAATATGAGAAGGGAAAGAAATGGAAGGAGCAAGCAAAGGTAACAAAGAAAATGATCATTGATTGAGGATGACATGATACTGTACTTGGAGAGCCCCAGAGATTTCAACTAAAAAGTTAATGAAAACAGTAACTTTAGCAAAATTTCAGGATATCAAACAAATCCACATAAACCATCATCATTCATATATATACATACATATATATGTATATATATATATAATCAATAAAACTCAGCAGGAAGAAATGAAAGGAGAAATTCCATTGATAGCAGAAAAGGAAGTACTTTGGAAGAGACTGGGGATAAAGAGGAAATGCTAATGAAGATAAGCTGCAGGGCATTTTTTCATCCTTTTTTTTTTTCATTTATAAAAAGCCATCCCTGGTAGCTCTACTTTGTCTGTGCTTTCACTATAGTTAGACTCTGTAAAATACAGCTGTGGAAGGAGCGCTAGACCTGGAACTGGGTCCTAACACTGCTAGTTGTATGAGTTTGGGTAAGACATTGCCCCTCTGTGGGTCTCAGTTTCCCCATCTGTTGAATGAAGAGATTGGACTAGATCTAGAAAACCTCTGAGGTTCCTTCAAGCTTTTACTATGAGTCATTCTATGATTCCACGAATTGTTTCATTCAGTCTAGGACATGGGTTCAGAATAATGACTCTGCATTTACCAATGCCACTGGGCAATTTCTCTGAGTCTTCCAGCTATAAAGTTATGAATCTTGAGGTTGAAAACTTTTATCTTTTACTTCCTCTGTATCCTCCCCACCTCTCTGGTCCCATAATACCTAGGATTGGGTTCTGCATGCTGGTGGAGTCTGATAAATACTTTCTGAGGCATCAGAAAAAAAAAAAAAAAAAGACCCAGCCTACAAGGAGGAAATAGGTGCCTGGGAAGACAGCAAGGCTTGGGGCTACTAACCCAGGACATTGCTACTGGGAATGGGTCAGTACAGCTAAAGCACATTGTAGAGGAATTCAGATGCATCTCTGTACCAATCACACATTGGTAAGGTGGTGGGCAGGAGGGGAGGTCAAGGGAAGGCAGTTGCAGGATGCTCATTGGAGAGGGTTGGATATCCTACCCACACCCAGCTCCAGGTTCACATCTTGACAATCTCATGGAAGTCCTAAGTGTCCAGTGTGTACCTGGTACATGTATCCCAAGGTTTGTTTCATTGACTCTCTGAAAAGCTCTGGCCCCTAGCTGCTCCTTCATAGTGTGAGAGTGTCAAGGCTTGAAGGGACCCTTGAGTTCACATTCTGTCCTGTTTCATCCCAGTCACTTGCAGTGGAACAATACTGATAATAGCATGCTCTGAGGGTCTCAATTTCCTTTTCTGTAAAGTGAGGAAGTTAGCTCTCCCAGCTCCTCCGTTCTAGATGCTATGATATTATACAAAGTGTTTCCACTTGGGTTAGACAACTTATTCCTCACAACAACTTTGGGAGATCCAGTAGGGGCAACAATGACAACATCATATCTACTTTCTTAGGAAAGAAAAGTAAGATATAGAGTAGTTAAGTGCTTTGCCTACGGCAGGGTGATCTTAACCTTTTTTAAGTCATGGATCCCTTAGACAGTCTTGTGAAAGCTATGGACCCCTTCTCAGCATCATGTTTTAAATGCACAAAATAAAATATATAAGATTACCAAGAAAATCAAGTATATTGAAATACTATTATCAAGATATGTTTTTAAAGCAAGTTCATGGAACCTTGGGTCAAGAACCATTGGCTTACGCTTACACAGAGAGTTGGTGATAGGACAGGGACTCCTAACTAAACCATACCATGGATCATTCAAATACAATAGGTACATAACAGTTCTGAGCGAGCAGGATGTGTCTGGAATCTGGATATATCACTGCATTTAAAGGTTTGTGTAATTGGCTCCCTGAAGACTGCTGGCAGCTTGATGTTGTCTGAACACAGACTGAATGCCACTGTTTCTCTCTGTCTCTGTCTCTGTCTCTCTCTCTCTGTGTCTCTGTCTTCAAGTCTTCTTGCACAAAAGGAGTAATATGGAAATGCTTTACATTATTGCACATGCATAATCTTTATCACATTGGTTACTGTCTCAGGGAGGGGGGAAGAGAGATTAATTTTTTTACATATAATTGGGGAAAAATAAAATATTATTTAAAAAAAGAAAAGATTTCTGGCAGATTGGTCTTTGGCTGCATTAAGAGAGATGTAGCATCCAAAACATGGGAGCTAAGAGTTCAATTGTACTCTGCCCCCGCCCAAACACTTCTGCAGGAATCCTACATTTGACTCATTCAAATTTCAGCTCTGATATTTAGACCCTGGAAAGGTGACCTAAACTCTGCTTCTCAGTTCTGTCATCTCTAAAATGAGAAGGTTGTTCTATTCTGGCTTTTATACGGAGCCTTCCAGCTCCATATCTAAGATCATACGATATCCTAAATTCTGAGTGCCACATCCTTAAAAGGATATTGATACATTTAAGGACATCCACAAGAAGGCAGCCAGGATGATGATGGATATAGATCATGCCATAGAAAGACGCTTAATCTAAGAGGTTTAGGAGGCATATGCTATCTGTCTTCAAATATTTGATGGGTTGTCAGGAAGATTAAATTTTCTGTTTGGTCCAAAAGGTCAAAAGTAGAAAAAAAAATGGGTAAAAGTTTCCAAGTGACAGATTTAGGTTCAATGGCAGGAAATACTTCCAAACAATTCCAAAAGCAGAATAAGTTGCATTAGGAAGTTGTGGGTTCCCACTAAGCAGAAGACTTTAACACAAAGGCTAGATAACTACTTGGGTATGGTATAAAAGGCATTTTTGTGCAGGGGTGTTTTGGATTCCATGGTTTCTGGGGTCATTTCCAGTTCTAAGATTCTCTGTGATTTTGTATAGAGGTTGCCTTGAGTGTCATAGACTCGGTCTGAGGCTTGGGGGAATGAGAATGAGTCCCATCAGCCACATAAGAAGCAGCTAGAATGTGTCAGGGGATACTTTCCAGTCAAGGGGGCAAGGAGAATTACCCCCCAACTCTGTGACTGTGAATATCCATGAGAACCTTTGGCCAGTCTATCTGGTGTGTGGGTGAAGGGTGGGAAAGAGAGATACTTTATTGGGGCAGAAATGAGAAACAAGGAGTAGAGCCAGTTCCTTTGGTCTGGGATGTTGCCCAGTTGGAAGTGGTTTAGGAGGTAGATTCCAGGGACAGAGGCCATGGCTTGAGGTAGGGGAATTCTGTCCTTCTATAGGGATCAGGGACATTGGGTGGGTAAAGGAAGGAAAGCTGCTTATGTAGGGAAGTCTGAACTCCAGGGAGAAATTGAAGAACAAATTATCTGTTCCTTCTTTTTTTTGCCAGGGGTGGGGGGGAGGAACGATAATCAGAATTAAATGACTTGTGCAGAATCACATAGCTACTAAGTGTCAAATGTCTGAGGCTGAATTTGAACTCAGGTCCTGACTCCAGGGACTGTGCTCGATTCACTGCACCACCTATTTTCTCACCACTGCCCCCACTCCCATCCCCAACTCCCTTTAAATATCTGTTTCTTCTTGAACAGAAAATCATTGTCCTGTTGTGATTTGAGACAGGACAGATGGCAGTGTTAACTTTTCACAGGTGATAGAATGGGAGAAGGAGTAGTGTATGCTCTGCTGCCAGAATTTCTAGTCCTGGAGCTTAATCTTTCCCCTTACTTTTTCTCTGACTCTTCTCTCTAATCTAGCTATTCTAACCCACTGAATACCCCTTTCCTTCGGCCTCCATTGCTCACATATTTTGCTCTCCCAAAGCAACTGGTAATTCACCTTTTCCCATATCATCCCATCCTATCCTTTCTAATTCCATTCTACTTTAGACTTTTCATTCGTTCCAAACCCAACCCCTCTTCTTCCTTGGGATGTAGTATGCTGTATTATAATGGCAAGAGCACCGATTTTGGAGTCCAAGGATTCAAATCTCACCACTATTATTTACTACTTATATGCCTTTGGGCAAGTGTTTTCATTGCTCTGAGATTTAGTTTCCTCATCTGTAAATGGAGGAGTTTGGAACACATGATCTGTAAGGTCACTTACAACTCTTACTCTATAATATTTCTCATTGTTATCACTTCCCAGACCTGATCACAGATCTAAGCATCCTGGGAGGGGATCAGATGTTCCCTTAATGTACGGTACAATGAAAAAATTTCTTTGTCTTATCGTCAGGAGACCTAGGCACCTGGATTTTAGACACAACTGCACCATTAACTGTGTGACCATGAAAAAGTGCTTTCTCCACCCCGGGCCTCAGTTGCCTTGTTTAGTTGCCTAAACATAAATCATGGCGCACAAAATGACATGGAAGCCCATACAGCTGCACTGCAAAGTCCCAGTGGCTACTGGGATGATCAGCTAACAAAGGTCATAGGATGTATTAGCTTATTTATTTGCTTGTCCGTTGAACTGATCACTACCACCTCCAAATCATTTGATATCAGGGTATTTAACATAGTTGAAGTTCATAGTTCATAGTCGTTAGTTCAGAGCCCTCTAATTGAGAATTCCCAGTAATCTAGGGAAGAGCTGGGCTGAATCTGACCTCTCTGTTTTCTACGGAGTCACTCAGAGAAAGGTGAATTAGATGGTGAGATCTATAAAGCCAATCTATCCAGGGATATCCTCTCGCCCTTTTCTCCTAAAAGCAACAAGAGCCTTTCCTTCAATTCTCCTAGTGGGAAATCCTGGGGTGGGGGTGGGGGGCAGGGAAGGGGAGAAAGGGGGACTGCTTATCTAAATTAAAGATATTTTACTCCTCCACTGATGAGTTTGATTTCTTTAGGGACCTGACACCTGATAGCTGGCCTCAAGCATTTGAAGGGCTATAATTAGACTTGTTTTGGTTGGCCCTAGAGGGCAGAAGTATGAGCAATGGTGGAAGTTATAAAGAAGCCAATTTGGGCTTGATATAAGAAAAAACTTCCTTAAAATTGGCCTAGGTTCTAGGCCTGAGATTCATTGGTTTAGGGAGGTCCCGCATGAGGAAATTCCCTCTACCAACCAGGATAGCACCTTGTTTCCTGAATTTATAGTCTTGGAGTTGCCTGGAACACAGTTGTCAAACTCGCATGTCCCACAAAACTCCCTAGTGTGCAGATAGGAAGTAATTAACAAAGTAAATAAAAATGTAATACAACACAGGCAATGTGACTTTGTGGTTTTCTCTCAGTTTGCATTCCTGGGAAATTTGTTTCTATTTGACACTATTGTCCTTGTTTATTGAGAAGTGAGATAATCTGCCCTACAGCTTGTGCAGTCAGCGGCAGAGGCAGAAACGTAACTCAGGTCTTCTAGTACTTAAGGTCAGTTCTCTACCTACTACGCCACACCGCCTCCTCTGACAGTTATATCTTAGTCTTCAAGCAAAGACTGGATAATCACTTGTTGGTGACATCATAAAATAGACTCTTGGATAGGTTTAAATTAGACGTTCTCTGCGATGCCTTCCAATGCTGTGATTCTGTGAATTGTATAAACAACAGTACAGGGGGAAGGATATTTATCCTACTGTAAAGAAAAAATTTTGAAGCATTTTAGCAGTATGCCTTTGCATAACAACGTGCTACTGCCAAATGAGTCTTACCTGCTTAAGGAGGAAACACTACTTGCTGATATTCCTTCTTTAGTGCTACTGTGACCTTGAAAGTATAGACTCAGATTTTCTTTGGAAATGTTCTTTGATTCAGTTTTCTCATTGATTTACACTAGCCTCCTGCAATCTAGCTGAAATTAGTGAGCTTTAACTGGGAGGAGTTAAGAAGGCCTGCAGCTTCCCTGCTCTGGCCACTAACGGCTGGTACCGCCTGCCAGGGTTAGATCCTGCCAAGTTGGGTTTGCATAGCTCGGTTGATCTTTTCATGAGACTGCAGCTGTGTGTCATTATTTATCTGGGAAAGCATGAGACCTATCTCCCAGTTTGTTGGAGGAAGGAAAGGAGGCTCTGTTCTAAAAGTACATTGCCTGGTCAGTTTTGGAAAGACCAAGTGGAGAGTTTGCTCATGGCTTGTATAATTTAGTCTAAGCTAGAAATTCCCTTTAATTGTATCTGCTTGAATTTATGAATAGTCTCTCTGGACTCCACCTTCTGGGACTGTACAGAGAAGTGGGGAATGTGATGTTTATTGTTGTAACTACCACCCAAACAGTCCCTACAAGTGTTAGAATGAAGGACGTTTACAAGACACAAACCAGGAAGTGACAGCCCCAGGGGTCAGGCAGGAAATTACAAATGGAATGAAAGCCCCTTAAGAGTTGTGAGTTAAGAAAATTTTGTTAATTCCTGCATTTCTACACAGCACTTATTTCATCTAAGACCTCTAAACTCACTGGAGGGGCCTCACCTGCAGCTGCCACACCTCAGGAACAGGGGGGGTTAATTGCTCCTGGGCAAACACCAAGTAGATTATGCAAAAGTAGTGCAAAACAAGGCAGCTATTTCCCAGAGCTGGTCTCTCTCAGCTTTGCCTCTCTCTTTCCAATATGCAAAGAAGGAGTTTAAAAAAATGATTAATAATTTAAAAAGTCTGAGGGAGAAATTAAAATTGAATATTGCAAAATTATGATAGTCAAGCTTGATCTCAAAGAAGAGATATTAGAAGGCACCTCTCTCACCTTCTTTTTAGAGGTGGGGGAAATATGGGGGCGGACTACCGCACATGTCAGACTTTTTCAATATGTTGCTTAGTTTGACTGAACTAGCCTTTTTTCTTTATTATTATTATTATGTTTTATAAGGAATGACCCTCTGAAAGGGGGAGAGGAGAAGGAGGCAGTGGGAAACAAAAGTGATCTAAAAATGAAATATATCAATAATAAACTTTTTAAAGTGAAAGACCAGAGAGAGAGCTTATTAGAGCTAAAAGCACCTTAGAAATCACCTCTTCCCTTTTTTCAGAGACAGAAACTAAGATTCAAAGAGGACAAGGTATGTTCAGTAGGTCAGATAGCAAGCTAAAAGCACGGCCAAGGTAACAATGCAATCAGTTCTCCTCCTTCACCCAGTATATTAGCATCTCCTGGCTCCTCTTTCCCTAAGATGTTGGGGTAGTTGGGGGGGTGGAATGGGGGGTGAGATAGTGGAGTGGGTTATTCTCTAGGACTCCTGCTAAAAAAAAAAAAGCCAACATTTGTTTCACAGGACTTTTAATGCTTCTTTTTCTTACTAAAATACAAAATGTTACAGACACTGGCAATGAGTGATGAAGAGAGGAGAGGAGCCAATGCTTGTCAAGTACCTCATCCCTCTGGAATAGACAGCATCATTATCCACTGTCTATAGGTCAGGGGTAGTTGTGTGTGGATGGTCCCTAGGGTGGGGATTAGCTGCCCTTAGAATCTCCTTCTTCTATTACTCCCAACTCCTCCTTGCCCTCTTACAGGGCAGGAAAACTCACTTCCTAGGTCTCAGCATGGTTCTCAAAAAAGTTCAACTGCTTCCAGACAATCTGTAGTAAATTCATTCAAAATGGCTTCTAAACCTCCTTTTCTACCTCCTTCGTCAAACAAGTCTGCCATCTTCCCTACTTGCTTTGCCCTGAAAGACTTTATTTCATGAGGCTAAGACCAGGCAGAACAGCTAGGGTTGGTCAGTGGCCCCAACACCATAGGGACCACCCTAAATCAAACTTAAGACTTGCACACTTCATCTTCTGATAATAAAATTGTGCTCCAAGTAGCAGAGCTTTGCTTTCTGCCTGAGGGTAGCCCAAGTAGGGGAGGATCAAGGGCCTTCTTTGAGGGTAAACACAGGGTAAGAGCTGCAGGCAAAGAGATTCAATGGAATTAATATTAGGGACTGCCATGATAAAGGGCCATGGGTCCATTCCCCACTTTGCAGACAGTGCAAACTGACCAGGATAGGGTCAGCTTAAGAAATGTATATATTATATATTACATTTATACATATATGCGTCTATAAATTTAGACGTTTTCATTCAGTTATTGTCTTGGAAAGCTGGTCTCCTGCCTATGGCTTCCCCTACATCTTTCTGTCTTTCCTTATCTGGACAAAGGACATTCAGAGAAAAAAGAAAAACAAAAACAAAAAATCCAGTTAGTTCAGACCTTTGCCCATCTAACTAGGTAACCACATACTTGTGGTTCTTCTGACATGCTGGTTTGGGAGAGGGATGAGGGATTTTAGGGCACAATGATGGCCAGGGAGGAGAGTTGGGTAGAGTCACTCTGACACCCTTGTACCATCACTTTCATTAGGTCACTGGTCAGCAATCTTTTACCAATGAACCGGGGCTGACCACTAATGAAATGTGGCTTTAAGCTAGACCTATAGTTCTCTGGGTTAATCAGGCAGCATTCATGAAAGGTATACCTATCCTGGTCTAGCAAGCACTGAAAGTTGGTCCTTCACTTCACTTGTTTCTCTTTCCCAAGGACATGATACCCCAGCTGGTGACCAAGTGGCAAATGCCAAAATTGTAAGTTTCTCTACTCTCCCCACATCATTGACTTCAGAGGCCAGGGAAGGAGGGAGACTGCAAATGCTGGGGTGTGAGGATAAGGGGGAAGGCTTCTGGGAGCCATTGAATAAGCCAGGGAAGTGGGTGTCCTACATTCTGATCACTGGGCTATTTCTAAAATATATGGAGACCCTTTCACATTAAGGATCAAGGACATGGGTTGCTGAAGCATCTGTTCACTTCTATTCCATTTCCCAGAATCACAACCACATTCCTCTTTCAGTAGGGAGAAGAGCCAGCCCCTAGGGCTAGCAGGGATTTCAATAACAGACCAAATTCCGCAGAGAAGCAAATCAAATGAAATCAACAATAAACAAAACCCCCCACAGACAACAACAAAAATCTTCTTTCCTTTCCGATTACGTCCCACTGGCTGTAAGGGGGCCGATCCCTCAGGAAACGCCACATTTGCCTCATGCAAAGGAATGAGAACCTGGCTAGGGCATTTGGTTTCCATACAGGTGACTGAGTCGAATAGCACCTCAGCTAGCCAGGGAGGAGGGGTGGGTGACATGGGGCACAGGTAGCCAAAGGAGAACAGAGAAATGATAAAATCTGAGAGCAAATCAGCCAACCCAAGGGCCCAGAGCTAGACTGGTATGTGGTAGAGAGGTGGATCGGGAGGGGGAGGGAGGCATTCAATAAATAGTTTTTCATCAAGGAGAGAACCGGATACAAGGGGAACCTCTGACCGACCAGCGGCACATGAGGGATTTTCCAGCTTTGGGGCACCTTCCAGGGCAGGGACATGCCTCCTATAATGGAACTGGGAGTGTCCCCCACCCTAATTCCCTTTGGTGGTTTCCAGGGTAGCCCAGGCTTTTGCCTCAGGTTTGGCACAGGGCCATTGGCACTGCCAGCAAGGGCCAGAGAAGCAATGGGGTGGCTGACTCAGTCAAAGATTGGTGTCTGGACACAGACAGAAGAGGCTCTCACAGGGACTCAGGTTCACACAGGGACTAGGACGTAAGAGTTACTCCCACAGCTCCTGGGTATATAACGGAGCCCCTCGACCACTTCTCCTGCCATCCTACGAGGGCAGCTCTGGAGGCTCTGATAGGCAAACATGGCCACCCCTAAACAAAAGAGGAAGCCCAGGAAAGCCAGGAGGCCAAAAGCTTGCCTTCGGGTGGCTGCTTGTGGAGAGTCTGGGATGGCTGTGATAGCAACTTCTAGCCTTTGGGGATCAGCTGTGGCATGGGGAAGCATTTCAACCTTGGAAGGTAGGTTGGTTCTCCCAACCAACTCTGAACCTCGGCTTTCTGAGGCAGGGATAGAGGCAGGGGAGTGGTGCTCGGCATTGTCTATAGCCAAATTGGAGAAGGGGTTTGTGAGCATGAAAATAGTACTCATCTCCTCACTAATAATGGGATTTTCAGAGTGGTCCTTCGGCCTTCCCGAACCCTCTTCCCTGGGGTGAGAAATAGCAGGAGTCTCCTCAGACATCTTCCCCTTAGCCAAAGAGCCTGAGTCAGAATTCTCAGGAGTTGGAGTCATCGTTGCAGATACAGCCTCCATATTGAAAGTCTCAGTCCCCTGGGAGGCCAGCAGAGGATCTGGACTATTCCCCCCAACCATGGATGAGGTAGATCCCACCAGAAGAGGGTCAGGGAATGACACTGATGAGCTAGCTATGTTGGCTGGCAGCCCTGGGGAGGTTTCCAAGGCCACTTCATCCCCTGGGAAGGTAGGAGTTGGGCTTGGGCTAGGACTGAGGGTTGTTGGGACAGGGGCCCTGGTAGCTTCTGGAACCAGGATAGTAGCTGGAAAAATGTTCCCTCCACCATGGACCTGGGTGGTTGGAAGTCCATTCTCTCCTGTAAGTTTTTCAAATGTGCCAATATTATCCTTTCCTTGAGTTTGCTTTTGAGCAGTGGCAGCAGCGGCGGCGGCAGCAGCAGAAGCATTATTCAGAAACTGTATTGCGTCTTGGACCCATTTTTCATTTGGATCAGCACATAAGATTCTGTTTTTTATAGTAGTGAACCTGAAAGAGAAGAAGACAGACAACATCAACTCCCAATATATCAGCATTTGGAGGAAGACCCCTAGTCCTGAACACAGGTATCTGTAAATCTCACAGTCATTGTAAATTATGTAGCATGGCATAAAGAGAGAGTACTAGACTTGGTGTTAGGAGATCTGGGTCCATCTCCTGATTCTAACGCTTATTAAGGAGAGCTGTCATGGTAGAGTGGAAAGAAGGCCAATCTTGGTTCAATTCCTACCTTTGACATAAAATGGCTATGTGGTCCTAGGCAAATCACTTAACTGCAGGTTTCCAGCAAACTCTCTAAGACTAACTGCAGAAAAATGGTTGATTTCCATTGGTTCAAGAAGTTGCCTCAGTAGGACTTTCTTATATTAATGAAATCATATATCTTGCCAAAAAAAAAAAAAGTACTTGCTGGCTGTGTGACCCTGGGCAAATCACTTCCCCTTTCTGAACCTGTTTTCCCATCTGAAAAATGGGGTTAGTAGCTGAATTTATCTTGCAGGGTTATTGTGAGTAAATACTTGGAAATCCTAAAGCAAGGAATTTTTATTATTTATGTTATTATTGTGACGTGTTGAGGTTCAAGTCACTCAGGTAACTGGAACATGATGCTTATGAGGTCAAGGCTTTGACTTTATGGAGGGGCAGTTAGTTTCTGCTCATGCTTTAACCCCCTTCCAGCCATAATCACAAGTACATGTTCTTGGTCATAAGAAGCCCCAAAGGCAAGTGTAAGATGACTCAGTGGAGCCTGTCCCCATTGCCCAAGCTCACCATCTGGTGGCCTCACAGGGCCTCCATTGCATCATATGCACATAGGGAGGTCAGTATATATGCAGAGAGATTGTATGGTGAAGCCAACATGATGGCTTAAGCTTCAAGAGAAAGGCCTTCAAGGGAAGGGTTCTCTAGACATACTGAAGTCCAGGATTCTGGGATGAATACTTATTTCCCTTACCTTCTCATATCTGAAAAAAAAAAAATGAAGATGGCAGCTACTGTTCTTACTGGGGCAGTAACTAGTTCACTGCAAATAATAATCCTTGTGGAAAGGGTTCCATGACACTTTCCCACAGCTTCCAGGCAAGACCATACTCAATTCTAAAAAAGAGTTAGCTGCCCTTTCCCCAAACTCTGCAAAAGGCATTTTATATATATAGCCTTCTTATAGAAAGTCTTTCTATATGTGGAGACTGTGTGTGTGTGTTTCTGTTTCTTTCTGTATCTCTCTACCTCTGTCTCTTTCTCTGTGTGTATGTCTCTCTGTGTCTATTTCTGTCTGTGTTTATGTGTGTCTCTCTCTCCCCTTCATGTCAGTTACACTGAGAAACTGTGTGGTATAGTGGAATGAGTGCTAGCTTTGAGTTAGGAAAGACTGGGGTTTGAATCCTATCTCAGATGTGTGATCACAGACCTCAGAAGGGGAAGGAACAAGTATTATAAAGGACTTATTATGAGGTAGGTGCTACTATTAACTGTATTTTACAGCTGAGGAAACTGAGTCAGACAGAGTCGTTTAAGTGACTTACTTGCCCAGGGTCACACAACTAGTAAGTGTCTGAGGCTAGGTCTGAGCTCAGGTCTTCCTGACTCCTGGCATTCTGTGCTCCATGGTGCCACCTAGCTACTTTCTGCACTGAGCCTTGGTTCTCCCGTCTATAAAATCAAGATAGTAATAGCTGCATCTTTTATCATAAGACTGTTAGGATGATCAAGGGAGAATTTAGAACTGGAAGGGACCTCAGGGAACTTTGTAGACTAGCCTCTTTGTTTTACAACTGATAAAATCAAAGTCTAGAGAGGTTAAGTGTAAGGAATTTAGCCCAGGTCACACTGGCAATAAGAAACCAAAGTGAGATTGGAATTCAGGTCACAAATCTTCTATCTAGAGCTGGATGAGACCTCTGAGGTCATCTAACAGAGGTGTCAAACTTACTACAAAATGCCACAGTGCTGCCTGGGCAAGATTAAAATGTATTTCAGAAATGTTTAATAAAATAAATAAAAAATACCATACAATGTTAATAATGTTAATTTGTGGTTTTCTAAGTCTACATGCAGCCAGCAGAATTGATTTCTTTTTGAGACATGCCCTCATTTTTCAGATGAGGAAATGAAGGCACAGGGAGATTAAGTGATTTGCCCAAGGTCAATCAGGTAGTTGCCATGATAGGTGGTATTTGAACTTGGTTCCCCAGAATCCAGAGCCAGCGAGTACTCTTTCCACTGTCCTTTCAAATGAGAAAATCAAGCATCACATTAAACTCAGCTGATATTACTACTACTGTGATCTATGCCCCCATAATGCTACCCTTCTCTTTTCTTCCCAGGGGTTAAGAAACATCTCAGCACTTTTAGTTTCCTCCTACCCAGGACATATTTCCCGATTTTTCTTTTTTTTAAAGACTCCTCCTCCATTTAAGAATTAAAAAAAAAAAGTTGACTTACAGTATATTACTCCATATAAAAAGCTAAGAGTATTCCCTGCCAGAAACACTGGACATAGAGCATGCAGGAGGCCCTGAATGTGGCAAGGATGAAGCTCCCTCTGAGCTGACAGATTTTGTTTTTGTACCCCAAGCTGTACTCCCTTTGTGTACTTGGGAGTCAAGGCAGGCGCCAGTTCTAGTCTGTGCCAGGCTGGGAAAATACTTGTGCAGCTGGGTTCCTTTAAAGATAAGCAAACTTTCCTCTCTTTATAGTCTAGCAGTTCCCAAGAGAAAAGACCAAATCTTTAGCCATCACTTTGCTCCTCCTCATGGGGAGTCGTTTTGTCTTTTCCCCCCACCTTTGCTGCACCATATCCTTCCTGGTATCACCTCCTTTCTGTCTTATTATTATGAAAATGTTAACATTTGTAAAGACTGGGAACCCTTTGGGTTCTACATGTTATGTTCATGTCTCTAGTAATAAACCTGGTTTTCACATAAGTCTCATGACATTGTGTCACTTGTTGACACAGAATAGGAGAATGTCCAGAATAGGAGAGAACCTGAGTGCATGTGTGTGGCTATGTATGTGGGGCTATGACTGGGGCTAGCCCCAAGAAAAATGATTTAGCTATCAAAGATGGGAAAGTCTACTCTGGTCCCTGACAAAGGGGGAGGAAGGTGAGCCCCACTCTCTTCTCCCAGGGGGATCTTGGCTGGACTTGGGTCTCATCTTGGGCCTCAGGCCCAGAATCACAACGTGCTTTTGTTCCTCACAGAGCAGTATAGGCACTCAATTCATAAAGACAGCTACTTACTACTCAGAGAAGTCTAAGTATCATTTTCTTCTATCTCCAAACCCCTGAAGTGGCCGTGGGAGACTTAATAAGGTATTCATTTTTAACAAAAATGTAGTTATAATAAAACAATGGTCCCAAGAGTACTTCATACTGTTTTTTTAAAACTTGAATTTGGCTTAAGAAAGACATAAGTCTCATATTCTTAACCAAGAGGCCTGTGAACTTAAAAAAAATTTTGATAACAATTTCAACATAATTGGCTTCCTTTATAATTCTACATTATTGAAAAGCATGATTATGAGGAGCCCACAGGCTTCACCAGACTGCCAAATGGGGCCACAACTCCCCCAAATATTAAGAACCCTTACTCTAAAACTATATCTTGAACATGGCTAATATGGAAATAAGTTTTGCATGACTCACATGTATAATTGAAATAAAATTACTTCTCTTCTCGAGGAGGGGTCAGGGATGGGAGGGAAGGAGAGAATTTGGAACTCAAAATTTTAAAAAATGATTGTTAAACATATTTTTTCACATGTAATTGGAAAGTAGCTAAAGAAATATATAAAAAGTAATTAAAAAAACAAAACAAAACTATGTGTTGCTGTGATGGTGCTGACTTGAACTGGTAGAGGAAGTAGTTTCCTTTCCTAGGAGTTCTCCATCTCAATTAAATCTAGTCCCTATCCCTAGCTTATATTTGCTTTATGAACCTCAGTCTCATGTTGTGTCTGGATTTGGGCCCAGAAAAAACAATCTTTGTCACTTTAGATGAGGCATCAACAATAGAACATTTTCTTCCAAACAATTAAATACTTGAGATGTTAAAAAGAAAAAAAAGAGTGGAGGAGAGAACCTGAAGGTTTGGTCCCAGGAGGTTTGGTAGTTTGCACTGTAGTTAACCAGGGATGAGCTGGAAATAGCTCAAGGCCCTGTGACTCAAGCCTGGCAGTGAAGCCTCCTCTAAGAGTCATTTTCCTCTATTAGAACGTGAGCTCCGGTCTTCTTTGCTATTTGTATCCATAGCACTTAGTGAGGAGTTTTGCACATAGGAAGCTCTTAGTAAACACTCTTTTACTCATTCTGTCTCTTTCTAGCCAGGTTCTGCTGGTACATGTACTCCTTCTTAAGAGTGTTTTTCAGGGGACAGCTAGTTGGCACAGAGGATAGAGTACTGGCTGTGAAATCAGGGGGAACTGAATTTATATGTGATCTCAGATATTTAGTAGCTGTGTGACCCTGGACAAGTCACTTGACCCCACTGCTTAAAAAAAAAATAAAAATGATTTTGGGAAATTTTGATGGCAGCAGGAGGAAGCAGTGTTGTGGAGGCAGAGGTAGACACACAAAGATGTTTATTCAAAGGTCAGTAGAAATCTTAACACTCACCTTTATGTAGTTCATCTAACTTCCCCTCAATCCCTTTGAGGTCAGAGATAATGGCAGTGAAAAGAAACTTATGATTCCTTTCCTTTTCCCAGGCCTTACAGAAGTTTCCTCCAGTGAAAACAAGGTGGGACATTTATTTATGGAGAGATGATGGATTCAAGGTGAAGATTATATATGTATATATATATATATATATATATGTATGTATGTGTGTGTATGCATATGTATATATGTGTGTGTTTTGTTTGATTATGAATATTTGTTGCAAGGATTTTCTTTTCTGAAATTGGGAGGAATGGGAGTAGGAAGGTGACAAAATAAATGTTTGCTAACAGAAAAATAAAGTTTTTTTAAAAAGAAAAAAAAGCATGAGGGAATAGATGGGAGAAAAGGTCTAGTTTCTTGGTGTATGCGGACCGTACCACTTGGTTGCTAGCTCCCTGGAGTCTTGTATAGAGCCAAATAAATGGCTTGAATCCCCAAGACTTAGCCTTGCTCCATTAATTCTGTGGCAGAGTTGAAACTTAAGAGAGTTTGCATCTGGCCAGATGTGGCTGATACCAACACTAAGACCAATAAATAGCCAGAGACTATGTTGGCTACTTCTGACTTTAGCCAAATCTTCTTCCTGACATGCACATGCCCTAGACATGCAGCCTATGGCTCCATGCAGAAACTGATCAAAGTTATCTAGACTAGTTCTTCTATTATGAGTCCACAAAGGACAAGTGATTTGTCCAGGCTCATATAGATAGTAGAGGCTGCAGAGTCAGAATTTGAACCCAGGTCCTCTGACTCCACATACAATACTCTTTTTACCATAGCGGGATGACTTCTGGCTTCACTCACAATGACTTGGGCTGCCTTGGGGGTTAGTTGTCAGGAAGTCTGGGAATGAGGCTCAACCAGAAAAGCATGCTGGGAAAAGAGGTGCCAGGGACACGGTTAATCAGCTGGTGCTTAGGAGGTTCTTGGAACTCCCCCAATTCAGGTGCTCGATTTTTACCTCAGTAGGAGGGAAGGGAAAGGTCAGAGATGCTGAGGGAGACAGAGCTATAAGAGGTACTTACAGGATTGCTTGTATTCGGCAGGATGGTGATGTCAAAGCGTAGCTCTTTAAGAATTGCCTTCGTATTTGGGGGATGTTTCTGTTCAGTGGGGGGCACTCGTGGGTACATTTACTCATGCTAAAATGTTGTCCTAGGGCAATGAAAGTAACCAGAATCAGGAAAAACTCAGACTTCTATCTGGTTTTTCTTCTTCAGAATTCCAACACATTCCCCAGTTCACTTCCCTCCACCCTAACACCGCCCCCCCCCCCCCCCCCCTCCAAATGACCTCAGCACTGGGCCTGGCACCTGAGAGACTAGATGAGAAAACAGGCCCAGATAGGCTTGCAACTCAAAGTCACACGTGTCAGGATTCAAACCCACTTTCCCGGATTTCAGACCCAGGGTTCTTTCTCCTCTGCTAGTTATTTCCTTTTTTGTTCAGTGAAAGTTTTCATTTTGGATTTCTTAAAACATAGCTCTGAAAAGACAGGTTTTTAAAAGGCCACTGTCTTTTAAATGGAGCTACTTGACTGAGCCTTTAAACCCAAATCACTCCGGCTTTCACTGAATGGTCGATAATAGCCCCAGTCCAAGCCTCTGTGACTCATGGTTTAGATTAAAATGGTGTAGATGAGTATAAATAACAACTGTTTTCTGTTCTGCCCCCAAACTCTGAGGGTCTTTCCTTCCTAGACTGATATCTTTGTGATGGTAAATTGAAGCATCCTTTATCTCAACTCTTACCCAATCCTAACTTATTAAACAGACAAACTGAGGCCAGGGAAAAGACCTTAATTTTAAAAGGCCAAGGTCACCCACTGAATCCGGGCCACCACCAGTCGTCTTGACCTTTGTCTTGCCGCTGTACTTTGATGACTCTGGAGGAGAGAGTGAGCTTCATGACTTTGCCCGGCTCTGCCTCAGTTAAATCCAATTCATGTGAAAGTAAGACATCACCCTCCTGATGTCATTGTCCTCTTCAAGAATGAAGGATTACCAAGAGTTAGGAGATCCCAGCTGAAAGCCAGGTTCAGCTACTTACTACCTACACCGGGCAAGTCATTTCACTTGTAGAAGCTTCTCATTCTTCATCTAATTGGACTAGATGTCCTGTTTTTGGATCCCGTAATCTTCCTTTCAATCCCTTCCCCCCTTCCTTTTTCGTTAAGGTCATTAATCACAGTTGTCCAGAGTCCAAAGGTTAGCCAGATAGTCAAAATCCTCTCTCACTTTATAGCCCTGTTCAGCCTCTGCTGACAAAGCCTCTTCACCTTCCTCCTTGCCCCCCACCCTCCTCCCCTCCGCCTACCTGGAATTTCCCTGATCTCTTGATTTCCCTGATTACTCTTTCTCCATTCCAGCCAAGGAAGCTAGCTTACTCACCTGCCCTTGCCTGCTCCTGCATTCCCACACTGGGAGATGAGGTACTATGCCTGACTTTAATTGCCGTTGGCAAGGTACCTATGATGGAGTAAGGGGCCTGGACTCCTAGAAGAAAAAGACCATGTCTCGGAAAGCAACCCATCTCCTGAACTTTCTCACAATGGTGTTTCACCTGAGGCATCTGGCCCACCCTAGTTGACCTATATACTCAATAATCCTTTTAACTGCCCTTTCACCGTGGCTCTCTGACCACTTAACTCCTTTCATTTTCTGCACCTGACCCACCCCAGGCTACTCCTTAATCCCATTAAGACCTTCTCCCGATCTTCTCTTGTATTTAAGTATTAGTCTTATCCCTACCAAATTTTAGAGTCATTAGGAATCTGCCCATCATGTGGATCTTATAATAAAACCTCACTACTCTGACTGAACAAGGACTTGAGTAGTCAAATTCTTTTGAGGCAGACTCCCCCTGCAGCCTTACATTTCAGGGTTCCCAAAACCCCAAACGGCATCACCTAGAGAGCTCCATTCATTTGAACTTCTTACTGCCTGAGTCCTACTGTGTAGAAGATTCATTGCATATATTCTGATGTTTCTTTGCATTTCAAAAGTACCTACTCTGTGTTAGACGTTGCACTAAGCACTTTAAACATATTATTTTATTTGATTCTCACAACAACCCTGAGAGATACATGCTGTTTTTATCCCCATTTTATGGATAAGGAAACTGAGGAAGATAAAAAATTTAAGTGACTTGTTCAGGGTCACCCAGGTATGAGGTAGGATCTGAAGTCAGGCCTTCCTGCTCCTAGGCCCGTTGTGCCACCTGACTCTGTTTTCTTTTTCAATATTGTCCCCTGAGTCCCTAAATCCTAACTTCACTTTCAAACATTACCCTAGCTCCTAATCCTTCCCCTCCTCAAATGGCCTTGTATTTATTTTGTATATACTTACATATGTACGCGTTGTCTCTCGCGACAGAATGTGAGCTCCTTGAGGGGATTGTTTTGTATTTGGTTTTGAATTCTTGTTTTTAACACACTGCATAAAACATAGTAGTTGCATGTATGTTGATCGCTTGCTTGCTTTTTCTTGGCTGGGCCCTGCTACCTGCATTCCTGACTTCCTCCTAGTTTTGATTTTCAGCACAGTTATGGGCCATCACCCCAGGCCACTGCTCTAGTCCCAGACTTCCAGTGCTACTGTGCTCTGTAGTTTCTAGGTCCTACTTCCTGCTGTCCTTGGCCTACTTCAGATACCACTTATTCAAATTCTATCCATAAGGCCTAGGTCACATATCATCTTTGTCGTGAATACTTTCCAGTCTACCCCAGCCCAAATGATCTTTCTGCTTCTCTCAATACCTGCATCAGGCTGCCTTCTTTTTAAGTCTTTTTTACCCATTCTTCTATAGTTGAATTTACTGGGATAAGCTTGTAAGACATACTTCTGCAACTCAGATATTCATTCGCTCAGTCAGCCTATCCATCCATTCCCTCTCACCCCCAATTACATGACATACATAGTTCATATGGGATAGGAATAGGATGCTATTGAACTGGCAGAGGGAATTCCTAAATGAGGAAGTTCCTTTTCTGCATTTGTGTCTACAGCACAGATTAAGTAACTTACTTCTACTGGGTCACACAGTCAGTGTGTGGCAGAAGTGAGACTTGAACCCAGGATTTCCTGATTCTCCACCTACTGTGCCATGCTAGGTCATGCCAGAATTCTTGATATGACACATGTACAAAAACATACATGTAATCTCAGAGATGGAAGGGCCCTCAGAGGTTGCCTAATCTCATCTAGCCCACAGGTGAACAAGAATCCCCTCTCTACTATCTCTAGCAAATAGTCACAGAAATATATACATTTGCACATACACAAGCACAAACACAGACTTCAGTCCCCTTCTCTCTTATCTCCACCATAGTCTCCATCACCTCCATATCCAAACTTAGCAGAGAGGAGAGAATAGACTCAGGATATCTCAACTTGACATGCCCAGGTCAACATTACATTTCCACAGGGTCTGGAATAACTTCAATAGTGGAAACACTCCTTTCCCTCATCTGAGGGTCTCCTAGAGGGAGTTATATATAGCATCAACAGAGGATGAAGCAAATGTCCCTGAGTCATTGAGGAAACTTCTTCCTCCCCCTACTTCCTTCCCTCAGAATCAGGATGTGAAAGTAAAAGGGACTTTAAATACTCATTAATTCCCCATCACCTGCTGGGACTGGACTACTTTATAGGCCTCAGAGCGACTCAGTGGACCCCAGGCTTCTGCCCTCTGCTGGGTAGCTGACTATGAACAAGATGGAGGAGAAATAGCTTCTGTCCCTCCAAAGGAAACCTAAAAACCTCCGCAGCCCACTGAAATGACACCCCCTGGACTCCAGAGTCCTTGAGCTAGGAATAATAGCCTTATTAACCTTTTTCCTGGTAAAGGCTGTAGACAAACCTTCTATAAAGTCAAACTGTGGCCATAAGTCCCTTATGTTGTGTTGTCTAGAGCCAACATCTCCTTCTAACCCCCTCTCTCCCCTCCAAAACACACACATAATGTGCTAAAATGGGGGCAGGCTGAACAGGTTGAGCCAGGAACTCTTGGGCACTCCAAAGCAAGGGCTGGGGCTCCTAAGGAACCAGGAATTTCCCTGTTCCTAGACTTTTTTCATAAGCCTAGGACAAAGATCACAAAGCTGTGTGTACTTTTTCCAGCATTGAATTGAGAGACTCTGAAACTCAAATACTTAATGATAAGAGTACCATTTGCATAGTGCTTCATGATTTATAAAGCAGTTTTACAACTACTGTCTCATTTGAGTTGGATATTATTATTTCCATTACACAGATTAGGAGACAAAGGGTTAGCAAGGCTAAATTACTCAGCTTGGGTCACAGGAAGTGTGAGAGGGAGAATTCAAACCTAGTTTCTGTCCTGATTCCAGATCCCATTTTTTTCCCCATTGCATCATTCTGCCTAGACCCTCCCTAATAAAAGGAATGCCTGGCCTGGTGTAGGCTGGTTAGACTGGACCTCTCCCCAGTGATAGGGAAAACACTGAGATGGTCAGACTAACTGATGGATATCCATGAGTATAGCCCAGGGGTGGTAAACCTGCAGCCTAGAGTCCACATGTGGCCCTCTAGGTCTTCAAGTGAGGCCCTTTGATGGAATCTAAACTTCATAGAATACTCTTAATTAAAGGATTATAATAATGTATATTATATAATAACATAATATGTAATAAAGGGCTATACTATAGCCCCTGCCACCAAAGTCATTCTACCAACCCCTGAGTTTCTTATTAGCTGATCTAC
This sequence comes from Bettongia penicillata ogilbyi, assembly GCA_023548195.1. NCBI lineage: Eukaryota > Metazoa > Chordata > Mammalia > Diprotodontia > Potoroidae > Bettongia > Bettongia penicillata. Next base: position 2,524,123 of record JAJHZJ010000397.1, on the reverse strand, counting down.
TCATAAGTGATCTGTTCAGAGATACTTGAGGTCTGTTTATTCCAGATTGGAAAAATGTGCAGGTGGTTCCAACTGATTATCAGCTCCAGTATTAAGAAAAATGATTGTTTCTGTCTTACATTAATAGGCAATTATTGAATTAGGACAAAGGTCTTTCCCTTTACTTCTCCTCATTTAGAAATCAGCCCCTGTAGATTATTCAGGCAGCCTTTGAAGTGCAGGGCTCATAAAGAGATGAAATCCTGGATGAAACTGACAAAACTAGAAAACTCATATTTGATCAAATGGTAAATAAATTTAGTTTAGGTGATTTGATGGATTTTGGCCCCTTGTGTTTTACTCAGGTCTGGATAAAAGTGGATTCCCCCTTTGTCTAGACAGGGTAATATGGGTATAGATAAGTCTCTTTGACCAAGACTGGGTGATCAGAGTCACATCCCCCAGACCCTCATTAGAATATGACCACCTCTCATTATAATGTTCATTCTCTTATTACCTGTTAACCAGAGTTGATTTCCATCCTCATGTGTGCTCCATTTTCTAAAGGCTTTATTATTTATAAGTATTGAATGCTCTTTGATCACCAAGAGCCCATTTTATTGACTGCTTGCTAACTATAGTTAATAAAATTGAAACTCTCAGAAATTTTCAATTGCCATAGTATTTAAAACACACAGACCCTAACTACTGTAGCCATTTTGAGTCAGTCTATAGAGCCCATTTTCTGGGATCAGCTATGGGTATAGCTTAATTTCTCAGAGCTAAGGTGAGACAGATACACCTTACTTTACCCTATTTTGGTATGTGGCACCAGTTCCATCATGAAGCTGGGCAGTTAGCTTAAAGTGAGAGCGGCTACCATCCTGTTCTTTAAAAAACTGAAACTGACTACCAGAGATTGCCCAGAGTAGACCCAACCATATTTTGCTACTGTAATGGATCTGTCATCTCACTGATGTGAGTACTCTCGCCCCAAATGCAAAGCATAACCCATCTAAACTTGCCTACTGTGTGTAATTCTTGCCCATAAGCTCCCATCAGTCTACTTAGTACTCATTCACAATGTTTACCTAAGATTAGTGTGATGATCAATCACCTCTGTGGTTTGTCTATCCAGCTGAATACGAACATTTTTCATCCACTTGTTTTTTCCTCTGTAAATACCTAGAACTCTTGAGTGATCATGATCTCACTTAGGAGGCTCTACAATGTTTTGAGTCTTGACATAATCAATAGATACGTCATGTATGAAAAGGAGCATCTGAAGGTCCTCAGAGTTTAACGGGAATCACTTTTTGATTTGGTCTTGTCATTGGACATTCTCCAAGACGGTAGCAAAGAAGGCATATACTCCTTGTTTTTATTTTATTTTTTAGGGGGGTGCTCCTTGTTATAGATCTCATTTGATATTAGAGCATGGCTCCAGAGGAGAGAGCGAGGGTGGTGACCTTGCACTTGCAAGTTATAACATCACTTTCCTGATGCCATGGTCTTCTTCAAGAATGAAGAACAAACTACAATTTGATATTAGTAATCATAGTGTCATATAAAAAGGAAATTCAGAAGGAAGCACAAACTGGCATGCAGTTTTTCAAGTATAGAATTTGTTGTGTAATTTTTACATAGCAAGGTGGCAGAGTGGATAGAACGCTGGGCCTGGAGTCAGTAGGACCTGAACTGAAACTGGGCCTCAGTCACTCACTAGCCTCAGTTTCCTCACCGATAAAATGAGCTGGAGAAAGAAATGGTGAACCCCTCTAGTATCTTTGCCAAGAAAACCCCAAATAGGTCATGAAGAGTCAGACATGCCTGAAATCACTTAACAATAACAACAACATATAGTTATGTCATTTCAAGGATTCTTGCATGATTCTGATGAATGGATGGGAGACAACTTGGAGAAGAGTCATTTATGGAGGCATGTTGTTGCCCTGAATCAAAGGCTTATTTATAGCCAATAAACCATAAGCACCATGGGATCTTATATTCTCTATATCTTTCAAACAATTGTGGGATTACAAAGGTGCAATATGCTATAGAATGCCACTGGTCAGAGCCTACCTGTTCCATACCTTCAAGGATGCTCTTGCTATGTGTATGGATTATTTTCATAAAAGTTGTGTAGATTGCATGCAATTCTTTTTTGTTCCTCTTTTGATATCGAAATGTTCATGTTCACTTGATAGCAAAAAAAGAAAATAAATTTATAGAAATGAGAAAGTAGTAATATGGGTTTACATTTACTGATAGTCTCTCAATTGCCTTTTTGGGGAGTATGAGAATAATTAGATGAAAGATTTTTTCAATCCTTTTTTCAACTCAACTTTTAACCCCTTCCCTCATATATACTTGGATAATCTATCTCTCAATACCTCTAGTACAGACCTTGCTGTCCTTGATCTAATCTACTGTTCTTCCCATCTTAGGTATCTCCTTTACCATTTCTACCTCCCCACACAGCACATTCAGGGCTAATGGGAGAGGTCAATTTTGATAGTGATAAGAGTTATAAAATTGGGTTTTTTTCATTCTTTTTTTCATTTTTTCTTCTGTTGGTTGTCCTTTCAATTTAATTCTTAAATGCCCTTTAGAAAATTTTGAGTCTCTTGCTAAGCTTTCTTTAAATTTGTTTTTTTCCCTCTTATTCCTTCTCACTATTTTATGAAACAGTTCTGCTCAGAATCTTCCACTATCATCCTCTATAAGATTTTACAAACAAACTGATTCTAAACCTTGGCTGCCATATTTCTCTACTTGGCAAAGAGAGCAGGGTGCTTACCTTCTGAGACAGGTTCTAGGCTCTATATGGCAGCTAATATATTTCAGTTAAGCCGTTTTTATACTCTTTTAAAAATTCTGAACTTAAACACCAAAAAAAAAAGTATTCTCAAATACACAGCAGAGCACAAAATGATATATGAAACCATGAATCTCCATTTGATATAATTTGCTTTTTAAAAAATTAAGTATACAACAAATTCTGTATCTTAAAAATCACCTGGGTTCTGTGCTTCCTTCTGAACTTCTATTCTCTTCTATCCATTTCTTCAAAATGTTTCAATGGCCTTTTTTAATATCATGATTATTAACTCTCTGTCCCACCATGAGTTACCCTTCCCCCAATAAGAAAAGGGAAGAGGGGATAGGGTACAAATCCATGTAGAGGTCACATCCAAAAGATGTGTCTCCCCTGACCTGGGGCTGTGTGCCTGGGCCAAGCTTCCCTATTTTAAGATAAGGGGATGATCAGCCCTGTTTGGTGTCATCCTGAATCACTGGGGTTTCTACACCAATTTCCATCTCCTACAGTTAGGCCTATCTGGATCTCTGAAGTTCAGAGTGCTGGATCTTCAGGACCTTCTAGGGCATCTCAGGTCGGAGTGCTAGGGACCTCAGAGCCATTGGGAGTCTGGGCTCTCTGAGAGTCCAGACTGTGTACTGCTACACTGTACTGGTCAATGACTCTCCTTGGAACTTCCCAGGATGCCACTCATGCTACCTCTTGACATACAGCCTTGCTGGCCACACATGTCCCTGGTCTCCCTGTGGGGAGACTGCCAATTTAGTAGCCTGAGCTGGTGATGGCTTTGCCAGACTTCTGGCTGGCTTTTTTTATGGTTCTGGGGTGACAGAAGACACTATGGTAGTTTATCATTGGATGATTGTTTGATCTGATGTGAATTTCAGGTTTTTGCTAGAGTAGATATTTGGGAGCTGGAGAAGATGCCTTAGTATCAGCCAACTTCTTGGCTAAAAGTCTCCATCAGTCAAATTTCTTTAGGAAAAGGATATAATCTGTTGATGTCTATTTTTTAAATCCATTTCCCATCTTTTTATCATCAACAACTTGTTTAAATAGGTCAAGTTGAAGATATTTTAAGTGCATGCCATTATTCTCATTTTTAGTATTTCTAGCTTTGTATCATTTTGATCTTTGCTTTAACAAGTCTCTTGCATAACCTTGGAGAACTGAAGGCCACTTCTACATCATGAAAGGGATCAAAGTGGGATTTTATGGCAGCCCAAAACCTTGCAGAGAGGATTTTTCCAACACACATTGGGACACAAATTTTATGGCCATTGGTCTAGCTGGATATGTGTACATATGTATATATGTGTATGTATATACATCTATATACATGTATATGTATACACACATATATGTATATACACCCACATAGATATATAGGCAACATATGTGACTTTTTATAGAGTAAGGGGTGCCGCAATCTATCCCTATTCATAAATATCTTTCTTTAACTCCTCATCCATCTACTCTAGTGCCTGACTTTTCTATCACTACCTTAGTCCTCAAAGGCCTCCTCAAGGGAATAGAGCATCCAAAGATCATAGGGTGTTTGATTGTAGATCTGGAAGAGGCCTTAGTTTTACATTTAGCTTTACACAGATGAAACTGAGGCCAAGCAATGTGAAATAATTTGTTCAGGGCCATGTAGCTAGTAGAGAAATGTGTCAGGTGGTATTTGAACTCTTATCTTCCTGACTCTGTCCACCATAACACACTACCTTTCAGAGAGACAGAAGCCATGGACTCTGAACTCAAGAAGCCAATAGGGTGTGGTTGAGGGCCAAAGGAGAAGTTCAAAGTGCTAAGGGTGAGGAGCAAAGGAGCTTTGGAGTGGCACAAAGGTACATCAGTAGGAAAGGGATGAACCAATTCTAGAAATATCAAGTAAGCTGTTATGGCTAAGTAATCAGTTGTGCACAGAGGAATGTTTGATAAGACTGGGCCAGTTGGGTTGAGCCACATTATGGAAGGACTTGAATGTCAGTCTTGTCTGAAGGTCCTGTAGCTATCATAAAATTTTAGAGTTAATAGGGACCCCATATAGCATTGAGTACAACCAGTACTCCTGGTACAACCCTGAGTAGGAATTCCCCTCTAAAACAACCTTAAGTGACTATCTAACCTCTGCTTAAATACCTCCACTGATAGGAAATTTGCTACCTACTGAGGTGGGTCATTTCACTTTGGGATGGTTCTAACTGTTGGGAGGAAAAACAAAATCTCTCTCTCCACAACTCCATTTATTGTTCCTTATTCTGTCTTCTGGGGTTAAGGAGGACACCAGGGTCTATCTGGCTCCCCTGGACCACCTACAAATGCAGGGCTTGTCCTGGTGTCTATTTGCTGCTTCCCAGGACAAGCCAAACTTAGTGCTAGGTATTGCCAAACAGAGCACTGATAAAATTCCAGTTTTAGAAACATGCAGTTTGGCCTCTAGGATCTATGGCATCCCCACACCTATTGACCCTACCCAAGTAGGCACGAAGTAACAAACAGGTGTAGAAATCATGGAAGTAGATGAGAAAGGAAGGTTGAATTGAGACCACTGACTTCACACTCCCTTGTGGAAGACTCTGTGTAGATTTGGATCTAGCTAAGACATTTTAATTTCAGCAACTAAAGGGAAACAAAATGGTTTATCACAGACTCAGAGTCTTGGTACTATGCAGAAATTCTTCCACATGCTGAGGAAAAATGATTCTTTTCATAATTTTGTACACTGAATTGGGAAAACAAAGAGACAGCCGAGCATAGTACAGTTTTGGGACAGGGACAAGTTGTGATTGGAATACTGTGGGAACAAATAGCCTATTAAATAAGATATTTATAGAAAGTTAAGCTGGTGCTCTTAATTGTTCTGTCTAGTGATAACAAAGATGTCCATGGGAAAAAGAATTTCCCATAGTCCTTCAGAGTTATAATGAGTCAATTGATAGAGTGCTGGACCTGGAGTTCAGGAGATCTGGATTCAAAACTTGCCACAGATACCAACTAGCTATAAGACTATGCGCAAATCATTTGATTTGGTACTCAGTTTTTCATCTGTAAAATGAGAGGATTGGATTTATGACCTCTAAGGGCCCTTTTAACTCTATAATCCTCTGATTCCTGGGTACCTAAACCATTATCTCTGCCTCTGCACATGGCAACAGATTAATAACCAGTGGCATCCTTTGAGAATATGTTCCCATCCCGGTCATCCTGATGCCTCAACTTCTTCTTAAAGGCTTCCAGCAGCTCTGGGTTGGATCGGAAGGCAAACACTTAATAGCTGTATGACCCTGGGTAAATCACTAACCTCTGTTTGTCTCAGTTTCCTCAACTGTAAAATTAGAGTAACAACAGTACCTATCTCCTAAGGTTGTGATGAAAAGCAAATGAGATAATTTTTAAAGCCCTCAGCACAGAGCCTGGCACATGGTAGATATTTAATTTATGCTTTTCCTTTCTCTCTCTCCTTCCCTCCCTTTTTCCCCCTTTCCTTCTCTCTTTCCCTCCTCTTTTCTCCTTTCCTTCCTTCCTTCCTTCTTTCCTTCCTTTCATTCTTCCCTCCTTCCATAATTGTTCTTTCATGGAGGGTTGGGAGGGGAAGGTAAGAATAGTACTGAGGAGCCTGAATCAGACACTAACTGGCATAGGGGACTGCAAAGATCACTATGTTCTGTGAGCTTCCTGTGGTAAGAAAGAATATTTGCCACTAATTCATCCTTTAACATCTCTGGGCCTCATTTTCCCCATCTGTAAAATGGAGAGGAGTGCATTAGATGATTCCCCTAAGGTTCACCTCAACTTTAGTAGTTCATGTTCCCTGAGAACCTTAGGGAGTGTTACGGCTCCAGGGGAACCTTGGACCACTCACCTCCAGTCCACCCAGGTCTCTGAACTGCCCCCCTCCTCACCATTCACACTCCACCAACATTTTACCCATCACTCCATTGTGATCTCCCCCCTTTTTTGAAACAGACAAGAAGAGATTACAAAAAAGAGAAAGAAGAAACTAAGACTTTTTTTCCTTCCTTTCCAGGGGAGTGAGTGGGAGTGAATGCGTCAGTGCTTGGGGAAAAAAAAAAACCCCTTCTCTGGACTTGTTTCTGCATGTTTGTTATATAATGCAGTTGAGCCTCTTGCTCTACCATAGAGAAGGAAAAGCATCCATTTCAGGGAACTGACAGACTCTCACTTGCATAAGCAAGGCATGACAGGTCCAGCGCCCAGCGTGGAAGACCGCCTCCAACCCAGCCCCCAGCCCAGCCCCCTCCTCCACACCTGATCATCTTTCTCATTCCCCGGCCTCTGTGGTTTCAGGGGTCTCTCAGAGGCCTCTCCAACCCTACGGGGCTTCCTTAGCTACCCCAGAGAATATTCACAGAACAAATGCCAAAAACACTATAAGGACCTTCTAGCATGAGTGAAAAGTGCTAGGATTTGGATTCAGGGGACCTGGATTCAGATCCTGGCTTGATTGTGACTTTGCCTCTCTGATCTTTAATTTCCTGTATAATTGGGGGTAGAGTAGGGGTTGGACTATTAGATTCCCTCTATAGTCCTTTGTAGCACCTCATCTATGGTCCTCATTTTACAGAGGAGAAAAACTGAAGTCCAGAGATGTCAGATGACTCACCCCAAGGTCATTGACTGTTAGCAGCAGTGACTCTTTCCTATTCACTTGCCTTTACACCACATGAAAACATCACCTCTCCCTGGTATCCTCTGTCCAAATTATCAAGCTGGATTGTGGGGCCCAGGTTGGAGTATAAAGAATTGGTTTCATGCTGGGGATTTCTGAGGTCAGTGTAGAACACCCTGAGGATGTGAGTTTCAATGCAGCCTCAACAATCCTGGATGATGCCCAGAGACTACTTCATTCTCCATCCAGTTGCCCTTAGCCTTAGCCCTGGTTAGGAAAATCCACATCTTTTACAGGGGACTAGAAAGAGCCTCTAGGGACTCAGGCCCCTCCTCAGAAAGTGACTGAAAGGACAGACCTCCCTACTTTGAAGCCTAGGAGGAAGAGCATGTATCTTCTGCCACACAAGATTGACACCCTGTTGCCCTTGTCTACAACAATAAAAATCCTTCCCATTTCAATAGCTTTACAGTTTTCCATGGCACCTCCACTTAAATTTGGTGAGATAGACTTTGATAATTTATTCCCATTTCAGAGATAGGGAAGTGATTTGTACCAGGTGGAATAAGGAATGAGCGGCTGAGCCATGCTTTCCAATCCAACCTCTGAAACTTATTAACTATGTAACCACAGGCCAATTGTCTGGGCCTTCTTTTTTATCAGCTGTAAAATGAGGGAGTTCAACTAGATGGCCTCTAATATCCTTTCCAGTATTGAATTTATGAACCTATGATTAGAACCTGGGTCTCCTGACTCCCAATCCCATCCTTTTTCCACATTATATTTTCTCCATGTCTCCACAGGGCAGGATTGGCCCAAAATTAGAATTGCCCTTCTCTTACTCCCAGTCTGAGTTTTTTGGGTTTCTTCCATCTCTACCCACTCCTTCATACACAGACACTGCCCTCCCATCCCCAGAAAATAAGAAAAAAGCCCCAGCGTGTGTCTGAAAGATTCTGATACCATCCTTTTTTTTAAAGTAGGGTCAAAGTAGCACTCATTCTACAAGCAGAAAGGAAAACCTTGACTTTTCTATGATTTGAATCTTCTTTAGCTGAGAAGAATATCAACTTCTTCCCTCCTTAAAAATATAAATATTAAAAAAGCAAAAAAATTAAAAAATCAAAAAAAATAAACCCAGACTCCGAGCAGAGCAGACCCATAATTCCCTCTAGGTTTCTATTTCCTTCCATCTCTACCCTTTCCTTGAAAGGAAACACCTGAAATGTTGTGCTTTCTGGAGAAGGCTGTGCTAGACTGTGTATGTTGCAGTAGCTTTCATTCTTAAGCCTGGAGGCCACTCTCCTCGGCCTGCATAGGGGAGATGCTGGTTTTAAGGATGAAAATCTTGGAATTAATGGCACTATACAAGTGAGGGAAGCAATCCTGTTCTCTTGGGAGTCTTGTTCACTGCAATCAAGATCTTTTAATTATACCTTCTAAGATTTAGAGCTGGAAGGGACTTTAAGAATGGAAAAATCTTGGGCCCAGAGTGGACAAATCACCTGCCCAAGGTCAAAAAGACAGTAAGTGGTAAAGCCAGTATTTGAACCCAGGTTCTTTGTCTCCAAATCCAGGGTATTTTCTACTATTCTAGGACTACAGCCTTCTAGTCTGAGGAATCTCATTTGCTAAAATGCTCCCCTAGGGAGGCAAGCATGTGTGAATAATGAAGGCAATCACATCGTCAAAGGTCTGGGGCTGGCTTAGGGGGTAGGCCTGCCCATTTGGCAGATTCCTGGCTCTGCTTATTTCTTGATGAAAAGGCCTAAGGATGGGATAGCCACCACATCAAAGACCAGGAGCTGTCTTATTCCAAAGCACCAAATCCAAAGAATTATTCAGAGCCTTGCACAGGTTTCAGGAAAGCTTAATTTAAGCAGGAGTGGTTACATAATAACCCAATTAACCTCTCTGGACTATCCAGCGAATTATGCTATTTTATAAGAACCCCCTTCCCCCATTCAGGCTAGCCCCACCAAAGGGCCACCCCCTTCTCCCTCTTCTCTCCTCCCTAAACTACCTTGGAATGCAGAAACCATTCCCCTTCTCACCTCTTCAGAACTACTTGTCCCCAGAGTATTCAGACAACTAGGATGGACCACCCTGAACCCCCAATCTAATACAATAAGCATGTCATTGTCCTTCATCTGCCCTCCCCCTTAATCTCTCTCATTTAGCTTTGAGAGATAGTGTATGTGGTAGTGATGGAAAGGTCCCTAGTTTTCGAATTGGGAGACCTGAGTTCTAGTGAGCTCTGCCACTGCCTTTCTTATCTGTGTCCTTGGTGGCTCCCTTCACCTTTCTTCACAGCCTCAGTTTCTTCCTCTGTAAAATGAGAGGGTTGGACCAGATGATCTCTAAGGTATCTTACAGGTCTGCCATTCTGACTGTGACATTTGCAAAGGACTCATCCTAACGAACCTCCATTCTAAGCAGAGCTAGGCCTCTTTTGGTTGCTACCTAATACATATTTTAGGAATTAGGGCAGTAGCACATCTCCTTGCTCCCTCCCTTAAAGTAGCAGCTTCCCCGTCAAATGCCTCCCATCCTAAAGGAGGCTATTTCCGAGAACAGTGGAGGGGTGAGGGATGCTGAGCTACCCATCCCCCATCACCCCGACTACCACCTCATTAATAAACAGTCTAGGATCAACAAAGTTATTGACGTTGTGGGAGAGGGCTAGGACCTTGGGTCAGACGAGGCTCGGATCTTCATCCTAGCCTGTAAGGAGAAATAGACCCGCGGGGAAGCGCAGCCTCCAGGGAAGGAGGGCTGGGAAAGGGACCTGCGGCTCCCATCCTCCGGGAGCTCCCCCACTCACCTGCCAGCAGGGATACCAGGTGTCCGAGCACGCCCAGGCAGAGCAGCTTCGCGGGGGGCCAGGACCCCATGGTACCAGCACTGCGGGCGCAGAGGCTGACAGGGAGGCGATGAGCCGGGCTCGGACGACGTCCGCCTTTCTCTCTCCCGCAGCTTCCAGGTGCCGCCCCCGGGCCTCTGGCGCAGCGACTCCCGCGAATCCCAGGCTCCCCAGCTACCTCCGACTTGGGTAATCGCTGTCGCTGGAGTCTGCCTCTCTCCCCCTCTTCTCCCTCTCTCCCTCCTCACCCCCAGCTTGGTGGGAGGAGAAAGGAAGGAAAATAGAGCGCCCCTCTTGCCACAGATTGATCAGGATGTTGCCAAGTAACACCCGGGGAAGGGAGCTTTCAACTCAGCTCCCGCACATCGGAGGAGCGATCCGAAGGTGAAACCGGGGATCAAAGCCTGCCCACTGCTTCCCCCCTCCCAACCCATTGGCTCTTTAAATAAACATTCCCTGCTGTCGAGAGAGTGAATTCCAACCACGTGCTCCTTCCTTCTCTTAGACTGAATAATTTCTTTCCTTTTCCTGTTTCTGCGCTCTTCGTGAGCGCTCCATTCATTGCGTTTGCGTAGGAGTCGAAGATGGACTTCATCCCGGTGGTTTCTGATTCGATTTATAGAACATAGGGAGTCAGAGCTGAAAGAGATCTTGAGAGCTCACTTTGTCAAAGTCAGAAGGGGCCTTGACCATGGAATGATGTTGGCGCTGGAAAGGAGCTTAGAACACAGGAGGGCAGAGCTGGAATTGTAAAATGGTAAAGAGGGAAGGAACTTCAAAGTTCACCTTGTCTAGTCCAGCCTTTTTATTTTACCTAGGAAGAAACTGAGGCCTGAGGAAAGGAAATGATATATCCAAGATCATACACCCAGGCAGCCAGGTGGCCCAGTGGATGGAGGCCTGGAGTCAGAAAGACTTGAGTCAGACACTTAATAATTTTGTGATTGTGAGCAAGCACAGTGCCTGGCACATAGTAGGTACTGTATACATGTTACTATTATCAGGAGGAGCTGGATCTCATCCTTCGGGACCACTATTCTTTCTACTGTACCATATTGTACTGCATAGAAACACATTTCAGGACAAGACCCTCACGTCTGGGATTGAAAAGGGAAAAAAGGCCTCAAAAAGGAAGAGGAAAGGTGCTAAAGATAGACCTCACCAATTTTCCAGTTTTGCTGAAGGCTAAAGGTCACCTGCTGCCTTGGTCTCAGCAAGGGGCTTCCAAGCCCATTACTGCCTTTGGCCCTCTCTCTACCCCTCATCACCACACACATCTCTTCCTTTTCCGTTTATTTTTTTCTCTCTCTGTTTTCTTTTCTCATACCCTCCCATTCCTTTTCTTTCCCTGCTTCTTTATCACTCCTTTCCTCTTTAGGACTCAGGCACACCTCTGTAACTTCCCCTTTGTCCCTTATCCAATCAACAGAAACATTCCTTGCATAGGCCTCTAACCAGCCTAATGAGGTCACACCCACCTCTGCACTGAACTAGACTTTAGTTTGATTATCAAACTATTCCTTGTGGATTAAGCAGAGTTATGAGAATTTTTTATTTCCATTTATTCCTCCTGCAACTTTTGGCTAATATTAACCATACCTGACCAAAGCCTGTCCCATAGGATGTAAAAATTTACTTACATTTTTAAACATTCCTTAGATGAGAAGCCAGAGGAAGCATCTCATCTATGGCTGACTCCTCTCATTGCCAAGTCATTTTTTTCAGTCTTGTCGGACTCTTCATGATCCCATTTGGGGTTTTCATGGCAAAGATACTGGAGTGGCTCACCATTTCCTTTTCCAACTCATTTTACAGATGAGGAAACTGAGGCAAACAGGATTAAGAGACTTGCCCAGGATTATACAGTGAGGAAGTGTCTAAGGCCAGATTTGAATTCACAAAGATGTATCTTCCTGACTCTTGGCCCAGTGCTCTATCCACTTCACCATCTAGCTGACCCACCCTGCCTCCTTGGTGTTCTGCTCCTCAGTCAGTCTGTAAAACTTCTAAATATAATTTCATCTGTAATCTGAATTAGTTTGCCTGCAGAATTTGTTTCAAGAAGTTTATTTCCTTAGGGGTTGTATAAGAGTATGACTATTTTATTAAATTTAACTTTTACAACATTGGAAGAAGTATAGGATTATGGATCTATCTTCTCTTTAAGTTTTATGGTTTAAGAAGACTATACAAGACTGCAATAGTCACTCTGACATAATTTTGCCTAAAGAAGCCTTGTCAGAATACTCATAGTAATTCAGGTTTTCTCTGAGTCCTGAACCTATGCTTGCATAACGATAATACCTCAATAATTTCTGCATTGTGGTAAATATATATTTGGTAATAGTTGCCCACCATACGAACTCAGAGAGGAGCTATTTCTCCCATAATAGTATGTAGTAACCTTTGGCCCACCTTCCTTGGAACATCCTTCCTGGCAATACTCACAGCTCATCACTTTTATTATGAGGATCCTTCCCTGCCACCTTAGAGTTGCCTAATTAACATATTAAGACTCAAAACTCCACATCTCTCCTCCCTCCCCACTGATTTCTGAGCTAGGACTCTTTCCTGGAGCTCCTGCCTCAGGTTACTCTAACTAGCATAGCCACATGGTGAATGTGCCTTATTTCATTACAATTACAGACTTGGAACTACCAGTCTGAATCAGGCCTGGTCCACAACAGGGGAGAATAATCTTTGCCTTGTCTGTTACCTCCCAGAGGTGTTACAAAGTCTCATGAGATGATGAATGTGAAAGCCCTTTGGAAAGTGGAAACCACAGTACATAAACTATTGCAGTCAAAATTAGGCAAAGTATTGCCGCTATGCTTGGGAATTGGAAGAAACACAGTGGGCAGAAAATTATCTCTGTGGCAGAACACATTATGGGACCTCAGAGCAGGTGTTCCTTAATAGTGCCCATGTGTGCTGCACAGCTGAGCTGACTAGCTGTCAGGAGAAACCTCATTACAGATCTTCGTGAGGCTAGAGCTACCCACAAAGGCTGCCAACCTCAACTTTTGATGCAGGGCACCACAAGGGGTTTCCCACCAGCTCAGATAGCAGGATAGAAACCACTGTGGGGAAGCAGAATTGTGCTTGACGGGTGACAGCTCTTGCCTTTGACTAAGGGATGGTTTGCGGTGGTGGGTGAAGAGGCTGAGGAGGTGAATGCATGTAAGGTGACTGAGATGGGATGTACTTTGAGAATAGAGAATGACAGAATTTCTCAACTGAGGACACTATTTAACTCCATGTAGGTGAATAACTATTAACCTCTATCAGAGGTGGGAACTTGTGGCCTGGAGGCCATATGCGGCCTTCTAAGTCCTTGGGTGCCATCTTTTGACTGAGTCCAAGTTTTACAGAACAAATCCTTTTATTAAAGGGATTTGTTCTGAGAAATCTGGATTTAGTCAAAGGGCCTCACTTGAGAGCCCAGAGGGCCACATGTGGCCTTGAAGCCTCAGGTTCCCCTCCCCTGCAGGGGATCAGTTAGTAGCCTATATACTCTGAGTGCATCTAGAAAATTCTCTAAAACTGTAAATCACAGAGGAGTTACCTGTGTGCCCAGCTGGTGATTTCCTGGTGCTAGTGAAATCACAGTTCTGAACCCCACTCCTAAAACAACAAGCATGCCTTATAAGGTTGTTGTGAGCATGAAATGAGATACATGACCATGGGATTCAGATCTGGAAGGGATCTTAAGACCATCAAGCTCAGCTCCTCAGCCACACTATCATTATTTTACAGATAAGGAAATCAGTCAACAAACACTTATTAATTGCCTTTCATTGCTAGGCCCTATGTTAAGTGCTGAGAATACAAAAGCAAAAGTTAAGGCAGGCTCTCCCTTTGGGAATCTAACATTTCATCTAGGAGACAGCATATACATAAATATGTATGTACTTATGGAGCAGGGTTACATGGGACAACCCCTTGTTTGTAATAGTAGGACTATCCTTCATTTGTAATAGGGCTTCGAAGGTCACCAACAAACCTTAAAGGTCATTCTTAGCCTGATACTTGACTCATTCCTATATTTAATCTTATCATTCTGACTCTAGGATAAACCAGGGACATGTTTATATATTTAATCACTAATTAATAACATTTGAACATTTCTCAATTAATTAAACTCAGAACCTCTCTCAGTTCATCAATTATTATTTATTTAACAAACTGGAGAAACTGACTTTCTCAATAGTAGTTACTCATATAATTCTGTATTTTAAATCCCTTAACCCCCTAGAAATAAATATGTATTAAAGTTACTAAACATATAATTTGTTAACAATGAAAATGATAATAAAATATGTATGGGTAATTATTTACAATATTTTTAGCTGTGAGAATGATCACAGCCAGTCATCTCAAACCCTCATTGTGCTGGCTGATGACTTCACTTCTGAAAATAGTCCTATACCATTTAATCCATATTTCTTAATGAAACAATGGTTGAGACAGTTCTAACAAGAAAGAAATTTCTCTCACCTTCTTTCCCCCTATTAGAATAATAGCTAGCATTTAGACAGCACTTTAAAATTTGAAAAGTCCTTTACAGATATTTTATTCTCACAACAACCTGAGAGGTATATGCTATTGTTATTCCCATGTTAAAAATGAGGAAACTGAGGCAGCCAGAGATTAATTTACCTGGCATCACACAACTGGGAAGTATCTGAGGCTAATATTAAATTCAGATATTCCTATTTATTGTAGCACTGTACCTGTTAGTGATATTAGAAGATCTTTTGTCTCTAATACCTATCTTCTTCGTAGTTTATCTAACTTTAAATCTAATTTGTCTAATTCTAAATCTAATTCTCATAGATCACAGTCAAATTTAAACACATTCTCCCTGCCTCCATAGGGAGAAACCTCTCATAGAATGACAGTCCTACCTTCTCTTCTCATAAATATGAAGTAAGTTTTTATGGTTTCTGTAGGAGAAACTTTTGAAAGAGGGGTTACACAAATTAGAGCAATTGGCTGGCATGATCTATGTATAAAATGGATTTTTGGATAGATCTAGAATGTCCCATCTCATGTCTCAGGGAGAATGGTGTTTCTCTCCTTTGTGGCAAGTAGGAACACATCCATGAGTGGGTGATTGTCTCCCTAGTTCTCCTATTGCCAAGAGAGTTTTGAAGTTGGGCTTATATTATATTTACCTATTCCACTTGAGATATTTGATATCTAGGAGTCTGATTCCTTTTGGGAGATAAGGATAAAATCTACTTTGGCCGGTCATGTGTATGTGGGGGGCGAGGGAGAGTAGTTCCACCCTAGACCTGGGTGGTCACTATTTAACCTCATCAGGTTTAGCTTTTTCTCCCCATCAAATAAATGCCTATTACACAGGAGATGTTCACAGAGAGCAAATATATTTATCAAAAGAAGAAAGTAAGACAGTAATCAGGGAAGTCATGTAGATCAGTTTAGGTGATAGGATACACAAGGGTTAGGGGGCTCTGCAACCCAGGAATGAGATGAAACTGTCAGCATGTGGTTTCATTTTCCAATAAAGTATGAGTAGAGGAACTCAAATGAGAAGGTACACAGTAGGATGGATACTGTGGGAGGTTTGAGGAGAGACATGAGGGCTGAAATTGTCATTGAGAAAAGTAGACTTAGGAATAGAGAAAAGAATTGCATTGCTGCGGTTAGGACTCAGCTCATGTTGGATGACATATATTTGTAGTGGTCTGAAGAGGTGTGGTTGTGTGATTTACTCCTCTTCCAAGTGGATTGTGAGATTAATCCAGCAGATTTGCATTAGGAGTTATTAGGATAGTACTGAGGGAGGTGCGATGTAAAATACTGAATAGCAGTCCTGCAAACTGTTTCATGTTCTGATAATGTTTAAGTATCAGCCTCCTAGCAGGTTGTAACTGTAGTTAATGTTCTCACTGAACATGGTTCTAATCATTACATCAATTGTTCTGTGGTTCTTTTGTGCTTAGCATTTGTAGGGGGGAATACATTACCTGTCTCATATCCTGATTCATATGGTACATTGAGTACTCTTATTTCTTCATTTGGGGAGACCTAGAACTATTCCTTAGGTATTTTCCTTCTGGGATCCAGAATGGGGACCTTGATGAAACTGAATGTGAGAAAAGGGGGCCCCTTCTCACGACAGACCAGGCTCCTCAAGACTGAACTCAGTCAGACGGCATACTGGCCAGGTACAGGACAAGGAAGGATGAGTGCCTATGAGATCAGCTACTGGCTGACTTGATTCTAAGCAGGAAAATAAACAGATCTCATGCTACTGGTAATAATAACAATGATGATGATGATGATGATGATGATATGTTTATATACCACCAGAATTTGCAGAGTAGTTTATGGGACTGAAAGCTGATGGTAATAGGACATTTAACAGCTATTTTCTTTCTTTGTTAAATGGAGGGAAGTGGATTGGATAATCTATAGCATCCCTTCCAGTTTTGACATTTATGTCCTCATTTAGTCCCCATAACACTATGACATAAATGCTATAGGTATTATTATCCCCATTTTATAGTTAAGAAAACTGAGGTTAAGAGAGGTTTAGTAACTTGCCCAGGATCACATAACTTTTAAGTGTCTGAGGTGGGATTAGAAGTCAAATCTCCCAGACTCCCAAACGTAGCTACTTCTCTACATGTCTCCTTTGGTCCCCAAGTTACAGGCTATTCTCAACAGACATCACTGAAAGGGATTGAAGAAATGCTTGAGAAATGCCCTTATATGTTATTATGTCTTATTATTTACATGTGTGTCAAATTCCCATAATAAATTATGTGCTCCAGGAAGTGAGGATAGGAGGGAAGATTGTGTCATACCTAAACTCTCTCTTTCTGCACCACTCCCCCCATTTGTCATAGGCTCCTGAGATGTTGATGTTTTATTGCTTGTTGAACTGAATTAAATTAAGGCTAGTGCCTCTGAGGGGGAGGAAAAAATGTAAAGGGCTGTTTGTTGTTCTTTTATGGGTGCAGTTTATCTCTAACCCAAGAGATGTTATCCCAAAGGAAACAATAGAAAACTGCCTTCCTCCCCTGTCTTCTAGTTCTGCATGCATTAGCCACTTCTTTTGTTGCTTTTTTTTAAAAAAATAATACCTTTTGTTTTTTACATAACTAAATTTCCCCTGTGTCCTTAAGTATCTCTGTATCCAGAGAGCCATCCCATATAACAAAGAATTTGTGACTCCCTCTTTTCAATTCATACTAAGCAGGAGAAACTTTCAAGACTTATGGGATATATAGCAGATGGTAAAGGGAGGAGTGTAAGTACTTCCTTTTCCCTAAACTAGAGACTTGGACTCTTCTCTCAGATCCTTACAGGTCTTCAGCAAAGAGACAGCACTTCACTTAGCCTTTCACTTGGCCCTTATCTTTCTTTTTTTCTCCATTCTCTCTGAAACATCAAGACATTTCTCAAGAAGCCGATCAGAGAGAACCAAGAATGCCAAAGGAATTTGACTCTTGGTAGATAAGAGGGAGCCTTTAAAGACTTGACTAGAGGAATAATGTCTAGAAATTAAAGGCAACAGTATTAAGGGTAGACCAGATTAGCAAGAAAATGCATGAGGAGTGTATGAGGCTACTATTACTGTTATCTACGTGGATGTAACCTATCCCTGGACAGTAACAGTAGGAATGGTAGGGAAAGAACTGATGGGTGGGATGTTGCAGGGGTAGAATTGACAGGATTTGGTCACATATTAACTATGAGACATAAGAAAGATGGAGAAGACAAATAAAAAACCAAAGTTATAAACATGGTAGAGGTAGATTGGATTAATGGAGGAACCACAGACAGAAATTGTAAAGACAGAAGAAGAAACTCAGTGAGTCCTTATAATCCTAGTGTGAACCACTGTGTGGCTATCAATCTTCAAAAGTGATTGAAAGACCCCTACATAGAAAGTAGGCAGCTAGGTGGTACGGTGGATAGAGCATGGAGCTTGGAACCAGGAAGACTCATCCTCATGAGTTCAAATCTGGCCTCAGACACTCATCAGCTGAGGGACTTTGGGTAAATCCTTAATCCTGTTTGTTGCCTCGGTCCTCATCTGTAAAATGAATTTGAGAAAGAAATGGCAAAGCACTCCAGTATGCTTGCTAAGAAAACCCTAAAATGGGGTCACAAAGAGTAGGACACAACTGAAAACAAACATAGAGGGCATGCTAGGCTGGGCTCAATTAGGGCATGGTAGGCTGGGCTCAATAATTCCAAGGTCCTTTTTGATTCTGAGATCCTAGCTTCCATTTACAGCGCAAGATTACAGACCTCAATCAGGAAGGGGTCATCTAGAATGCCTTCATTTTACAGATGAGGAAAATGAGATCCACAGGATAGAATGACTTGTGTAAAGTCACGCAAGTGGGAGCGCTGGGAATCCTGATCCTCTGATTTTAAATCCAATGATCCATTCCCTCTATCATTCTGCCTCCCGATCTTTTCTGGCTGGGGCACAGAGAGGGATTTATTTTTGCTCTTTGAGATCAAGGTGATAAATAAAGGAATTTTCACTCTTAATTGACACTTTTAATCTGTGGTATAAGAATTAGTTATAGATCATCATTACTGGGCCTGTGTTCCCTCATATAAAAGATGAGAGCTTTCAATCAGTGGATCATTGAGGATTCCACTCCCTCTCAAGAGACTAGAATTTGATGTCTGAATATATAGTACCTATAATTTTTGCCTCATAAGGGTAGCCATATTTTTGTTCACATTTCTGAAATTAAGTCTTCAGAGATGATGTCTAAATTCTGTATTGACTGCCTCTGTATTTATACCTTAGACCTGTCCACCTCCTTGGGAGGGGGATTCCTTAACTTCCTTAAGCAGACACACACTACACCCTTGAAGGGAAGACAGCTGCACTGGGAGTCAGTGGTGTGTCATAGGGAAAGAAAAACTGGAATCAAACAACCTAGGTGTGAATCCTGACTCTGGTGTTTTCCATCTATGGGAGACCATTTGAACAAGTCACTTGCCCAAATCTGTAAAATGAAGGATTGGACTAGATGCTCCCTAAGAATCTTATGAGTCAGGAGCTCTGTGTTCTAGTCTCAGTTCTACCACTTTAACTGCGTGACCTTAGGCAATTCCCTTTACCTGACTGAGCCTCAGGTTCATAAATTGCTTAGGGGGTGAAACAGATCTTACAGATGATCTTGTCCAACCCCTTTATTTTATAAAGGAGGAAACAGAGTCCCCTCTATAAATGAGAGGGATGGGCTAGATGAGGGCAGCTGGGTGGCACAGCTGATAGAGCACTGACTATGGAGTTAGGAGGATCTAAATTCAAATTCAGCCTCAGACACTAGCAGTATGACTCAGGGCACATCCCTTAACTCTGTTTGTCTCAGTTTTCTCATCTGTAAAATGAACTGAAGAAGGAAATAACAACCACTCCAGTATCTTTGCCAAGAAAACCCCAAATGTGGTCATGTGGTGTTGGATATAACTAAAATGACTCAGTAACAGCAAAGACAAGGTATCTCTGAGGTCTCTTCCAAATGTAAGATACTATGATTCTAAGTCAGATATTAGTTACTTCTCTCTTGGCTCCTGAACCTACTTTCTCAAACTTGAAGGAAGGCCCCCTGGTCCTAGTATTTCAGGGTTTGGTTAGTATGTTCCCACTCCACCCCAACTCCAACTAAGTTCAGAACCATTAGGACTTCCCAGAGAGAAAAAAATTACTGGGGGTAAAAGCTAGGGAGTTGGAGAAGGGGAGGGGGTTGAGGTACAGGTATTGAGGAGCTATTCCTAAGGTGATTCCTGTATTCTTTCCCCCATGTTCCTACCTCCTGAATTCCTAGTGCTCTAGAAACAGGAAGACTGACTCCTGTTGCCCCCAGACTGGTGCCTGAAAGAAATACCTCACTGAATCTGACACTCCCTTGTTGACACAGAAAAAAGGGAGAGGTTTAGGTAGAAATCACATGTTTTCTTCCTCCACTTGGCACTGACAGGTTCAGACACTAGTCTGGAGGTGGGGAAAATAGAGGAAGAATCGAACATTGTATACTTTTCATTCCACAATCATCCTTATCAGATTGTAAAAAAGTAAAAGTAAAAGCAGCTGACAGGGAAAAACCGGACCAGCCTTGAGGGAAAAATAAAATCTCATTAAGGGACAAAGAGTTAATAGTAATAAGAAGTTGGATGACTCATTTTCCTTCTTTATTAAAATGAGAGCAGAGGATTAGTATAATGTCTAGGGTCATTCCAGCTCAGTCTTGTATTAATGATCTTTGCGATCTCTTCCAGCCCACAAACTCTGGGATTCTAATTTACCCCGCCTTTCCCTAGAATACAACTCACAGAATACAAGCAAGGACCCTATCTATCTTCATGAGCTGTTTGACTTCAATCTCTTCAAGGAGTTTACAGTCTGGTGGGGAGTAAATGGGTTGTAGGAGGGAAAGAAGGTGAGAAGTAAGACAAAAACACGAACAACAAAAACAAAAACAAGCAAGCTGTCGTATAATAAATGGATTAAATCGGTCAAGAGAGACATGAGAGATTCAAGATAGAGAAAATTCAAGATTTTGCTGGGAAACTCAAAGGCTGAGGAACTGGCAGCTGAGCTAGGTCTTAAACAAGGTGTGGATTTCAAAAGGTGGATGTAGGGGGAATGGGGAAAGCATTCCAAGGATGAGGGAGAAGCATTGCCAAGGTATGGAGATGGGAGTGCAAACTTTGTTAGCTCCCTTTTCATGAGGGAGGAAACTTAAGATTTGCAAAAGGCAATCCTATTTGCTCAGGGTTCAAATTCAAGTCACCTGACTCCAACTACAATGTTTTTGACAATATGGTAGGTTGCCTCTTAATAGTGGTCTATTTGAGGGAGGAGTGGGAGAGAGGGTCAGGAAGAAAATAGGCTGGGGCCTGTCGGATACAACCGGATACAACCGGATACACATGGAAGGAGTGGCAGGGTATAATATCCCATCTAGCCCTATCAGCTGAGACAGCCTTAGCCTCTAGCATGGGATCAAAGGGCCTGGATTTAAATCCTAGCTCTGCTTCTAATTACCTGTGTGAGCTTGGGAAAATAATTTTACTTCTGTAGGAATCAATATACTCACCTATAAAATGGACTGGATGATCTCCAAGGTTCTTTCCAGATCTAAATCCTAAAAATCACTATTGGAGAATCTGTGGCCTCAAGGCTACTTGTGACCCTCTAACTCCTCACCTGTGGGCCTTTGACCAAGTTCAAATTTTACAAAACAAATCTTTTTATTAGGGGATTTGTTCTATGAAGTTTGGATTCAGTAAAAGGGTTGCACTTGAGGACCTAGAGGGACACGTGTGGCCTTGAGGTCACAGGTTTCCCACCCCTGCAAGTATAAACCTATGAAAGGAGACCTCTCCATTCCTAGTAATTCTATTAATTATTTTCAGGTTGCAGTCAGAATCCCAGTCCCTCTTCCAAAGGATTGGGCAGTTAATCTAACTTATCTTTCCAGCCATCATGAATGTTCTAATCTGTCCTAGATGGACTTTATAGAGATTTCTCTTAATTACTTAATTTATCTCTTCAGTCATAGGATCCTCTCGGAAGGTACTGGGATTTTGACCCTGTGACCAAAAAGTTCCCAGTCAAACCCCATTCTCACCCTTAGAAAAAGAAAATCTTTCTCATTCTGGTTTCTAAGGTGTTTAACATAAATTGGCCTTTAGAGATTTGCTTCTTTTGGTTAATCTTGTGTTCTTTTAAAAAAAGCAAATCTTAGCAGGAGGTAGGAGGAGGGGTGAGGTGGCAGTCCTGTAAATATATAAAGCCATTATCAAGTAATTCATACTCATACACTAATTATTCAATCATGTGTTCCAAAGGCTTGGTCAGGTGAGGAAATGTTTTTAGAGAGGAAAGAAGGAATCATTTTGTACTATAAGGTAAACATTCTTAATCTGGGGTCTGTGAATTAAAAAAATTTTTTTTTTGATAATTCTTTCAATATAATTGGTTTTTGTTATAATCCTCTATATTTTATTTTATGCATTTAAAACCATTTTTCTTAGATGAATTCCATCACACACACACACACGCATATACATACATACACAAATGAAAAACCCTTGCCACAGGGCATTGGAGGAGAAAGTAAGACTAGAAGTGTTGAGTACTGGCGTGTGGAGGGGAAAAGTGGTGATTATAAGGACGCTGGTCTCCAGGTTAGGGAGGACAAAAGAGGAAGTTGAGTTAAAAAAAAAAACCAACAGGGTAGTGGGAAATGACAGCTGTAATTGGCAGACTTTAAAATTGAAGTCCAATTAGTTGGGTGGATCCTGCAGACCTTAGCCTCGTTTCTTCTGGGCACGGCCAACTCTATACCGCAAATACAGCGATACTGATCGTCCATGAAGGATGGAGATCAAGGAGGAGGGAACAACACCTGGAAAGAGAGGCTTTCACAGCAGAGCTGGACTTCTCACTTTTTCTTTTTGAGAGTCGCAAGGGCACGCTGCACCCAGACCTTCTGAGGGTCTGCACAGATCTCAAGTTTTCTCACTGTTTTCAGTCTAGAAAGAAGAGTTAAAGAAATGTTGTCATCAGTGAGTGAGTGAGATTCCAACTTGTCAGAGTTCAGCATTTATTAAGTCCCTGCTGTGTGCAGAGTACCCTGCTATGTCCTAGAGGGGCAATGCACACAAAGTGGAGAGTACAAGAAAGTGGGAAAAATAAAATAAAATAAAATGAAATGGGAAAAATAAAAATAATGATCAAAAAGATAAAAACAAAACAAAAACAAAGTGACTCTATAGCTCACTTCCCTTTTCATCACTCTCAGTTTCCCCATCTGAAATGAGGGGATTGGATAAGATGGCTTTTAAAGACCCTTTGAGCTCTAACAGGTGAAGTTCTAAGGTCTTTTTTCATCCTAACATTCTGTATTCTATGTCCCATCATCTGCATTCTGGGCAGGAGTCAGTCAGGAAACAAACATTTATTAAGTGCCTAAGATCTAGAGATACCAAAAAGGTGAAAGACAGCTTCTGATCTCAAGGAGCTCATGGGCTAATGAGGGAGACGGCGTGCAAATGACTATATACAGACAGAACAAACTATGTACAAGGGCACACATGTCTACAGCACCTTAGGGTTTACAAAGCATTTTCCTCATAACTCTATGAGGTAGGTAGCACAAGTACTACTATGCCCACTTTACAGATGAAGAAACAGGCTCAGAGAGGATTAGTAACTTATGTCTCCAAAGTCACATAGCTGTAATTGGCAGAGCCAAAATTCAGACCCAGTTCTCCTTTCTTCAGTCTCAGTCATTTTTCTCTCTCTGTGTCTCTGCCTCTCTCTCTTCTCTCTGTCTCTGTCTCCTTCTCCCTCTTTTTCTCCCTCTCTGTTAGTCTCTTTTTTCTCTCTCCTTCCTTCCTTCCTTCCTTCCTTCCTTCCTTCCTTCCTTCCTTCCTTCCTTCCTTCCTTCCTTCCTTCCTTCCTTCCTCTCTTTCTCTCTCTCTTTCTCTCTCTCTCCCTCTCCCTCTCTCCCTCTCCATCTCTGTCTCTCCTTCTCTCTCTTTCTCTCTCTCTCCCCCTCTCTCTCTTTCTCTCTCTCTCTCCCTCTCTTCTTCTCTCTCTCCCTCTCTCTCTCTGTCTCTCCCTCTCTCTCTCTGTCAGTCTCTGTCTCTCTGTCTCTGTCTCCCTCTCTCTCTCTGTAAGTCTCTTTCTCTCTGTCTCTGTCTCTCCCTTTCTTTCTCTCTCTCTCTCTGTCTGTCTCTGTCTCTCTCTCTGTCTCTCTGTCTCTGTCTTTCTCTCTCTCTCTCTCTCTGTCAGTCTCTGTCTCTCTGTCTCTCCATCTCTGCACTGCACCATTCCACTTCTCAAATCACTTCCAGATCTTATGTTCTTAATTGAACACTATTACTTTTCAAGTCCTCGTTCTCTTCCCCTCCTCCACTGAGAAGGCAAGAAAAGCCAAACCCTTATTACAAACACACACAGTCAAGCAAAACAAATTTCTGCTCAATCTTAGGTTCTTGATTCTGTTTTATATCTTAAATAACTAGCTGAGTCACTTTTATTTTCTTATGTACAATATAATAATACATACAATAGACCAAAGTACAAAATCTGTTTTACAATAGATGTAATCTTATTGGTAATGTCCTTAATTTTATGGGCTAAGGCTGCTTTCAGCTAGGATTTTTTTCTGTTCTATATTCTAAGGTCCCTTCTAGTTTATTCTGATTTTCCAAAAACAAAATCTCAAGGAGTATATAATCCAGGCTGGCATGACAAACATAATAGGCAGGAAAGAAGACGCAAAGTCTCTATTCCACCTGTAGGAGGACACAGAAGCAAACTGGACAGAGGAATGCTGAGTTGACATCAGATAAAGGACCCCTCAAGAGCTGGCCAGGGCTAATCTGGGAAGGCTCTCTGGAGGAGGTCACTCCAAAGTCTGACAATACCTACTGTCAGAATAAATTGATTCTGGGAGGGAGGCAGGGATTCCTGGAATTTGTCACTAACTGTCTTGCCTCAGTGGCCAAACCCTCTTGTCTCCTCAGGTCATAGAGTCATCAACTTATTTTTACTTTAAAATGTTCAATTGGAAATTGAGGGAATGCCCATCAATTAGGAAGTGGCTGAACAAGTTGTAGTGCATGAATGTAACAGAATACTATTGTTCCATAAGAAATGATGAGCAGGAAGATAACTTGGAAAAACTTATGTGAACTGATGCTGAGTGAAGTGAGCAGAACCAGGAGAACATTGTACATAGTAACAGTAATATTATATGATGACCAACTCTGACAGACTTAGCTCTTCTCAGCAAGACAATTCCAAAAGACTCATGATGGAAAATGCTATATACATCCAGAGAAAGAACTATGGAGTCTGAATACAGATTGAAGTACATTGTTTCCACTTTTTTTAATTTTTGAATTTTTTTCATAGTTTTTCCCTTTTGTTCTATTTCTTCTTTCACAGCATGACTAAAGTAGAAACGTTTGACACAATTGTACTTATATAACCTATAATGGATTGATTGCCTTCTTGTGGAGGGGGAAAAAGAGGGAGAAAAAGTTGGAACTCAAAATCTTACCAAAACATGAATGTTGAATGCTATCTTTACATGTAATTGGAAAAAATATTATTTACAAAAAAAATTTTTTTGCTTTCCAAATTTTTACCCTACCTCTTCTCCTCTTATTGAGAAGGCAAGCAATTTGATATAGGTTATACATATGCAGTCATTCAAAACATTTCCATAGCTAGTCATTGTTTATCTGTGTGCTTGTCATAACACACCCATTGGAATTATTGGAAGTCAATAAACATTTATTGAGTGCTTATTATATGCCAGGCACTGGGCTGAGTGCTGGGAAACAAATACAAACAAATAGGACAGTCTGTGCCCTCACTATTTGGTGAGGGAAGACAACACACAACAGGTATAGAAGCTCCCCAGGGCAAGAACTGAGTTGCCTTTCATCTTTATCTCCTCCTTCATCATCATCTCATCCCTCCTTCTCCCCCACCCCACTACATCCAGCACAATACCCAGAACATAAAAAGTGCTTCAAAATGCTTATTAAACTGCATTGATTTCCACCTATTCCTCACTGCTAGAGCTCCAACCTATGTCCCAACTAAGCCAAGTCTGTCTACCGAAGAGGGAGTCTTCATGACTTCATTGATGACTAGGAGTCACTTGTAATATCAGCACCTGTGGGCTTGGAGGCAGTGCCCACCAAGGCACTGGAAAGGGGGAATTCAAGCCAGGCAAGGTTGGGGCTGGACTCAATGAGGGTAAAACCAGGCCCTACATAGTTCTCTACCAGTTGTGATTCCAGAGGTCCCAGGGAAGTCCTCCATTCTTGCATGGGATCCTAGATATAGAGCAGGATCCTAGAGCTGGAAGGAACCTCAAAGTATCCCTAATCCAAATCCATCTTTTCATAGATTAAGAAACTGAGGCCCAGAAAATCTTGGTCACAGTCACATAAATAGTGTAACAGGATTCTAATCCAGTTCCTCTGACTCCAAACCCAGACTCTCTACTACATTCTGCTGCTTTTCCATTAAAGTTTTCAAAACATTTCTGCCTTTTTAAACCTGCAAATTTCCCTTAGGAGGAGATCCCACCATTTTCATTATTAAATTAAGCTCTTTTCATTCCATGACACCATTAGATTTACACAAATCTTATCTTTTCCTGAAAGCCGGCTTGAATGTGGGGATGAGAATAATGGAACACTAGCCTAGATGAGTAACTTCCATGGTTGGTCATACCAACGATCTATGAAGAAACTGACATAAAGAAGAAAGGAATTGGAGAGCAGGGCAGAAGAAGAGCAACGAGGAGACCTGGGTACTAATCTCTTCTTGAAAACCAGCTGTGTACCCTGGAGTGAATCAGTTCTCTCTCTGTCCCTCAGTTTCTTAATCTGAAAAATGGGAACACTCAGGGCTGGGTTAGGCTGCACTCTTACTCCTACTCCCTCATGGGGTATTCCAAGTCCAATAGGAGAGAAATGCCTTGTCTACTTGCTAGCCTACAGAAGGATCCCATAGCCTGTGGCCAAAGTCACCTCTGAAATGTGCATCTCCCGACCCTCATCTACCTCCTTGACTTCCCCAGATATGAAGTACTTACATCACTCCACGTTTCCGGCAGGTTTCAGAGGTGTAGTAGAAAGTGGTCAGGACCTTCAAAGGCAAGGGGAACCGAACGAAATCCCTGCAGCAAACACTGCTTTCCATATTTACACCATAGGGACCTGCTCGAAAAATAATCAGAGTTCTCATTTCCATTTTATTTTCTGGTTTACAAAGTGCTTTCCTCCTGATGACCTTGTGAGCAGATGTTTTTAACCCCTTTTTGTAGGTGAAGAGATTGAGTTCTAAATAGGTGAAATCATTTGAGCTAAGTGGTACAAATCAGGATTTGAACTCAAGGCTTCTGACTTCTAGGTCAAAGAGTTTTCCAGAATGCCATTGCAAAAAAAGCAAAGAAATGGTGTCAGGCAGGTGTGGGCAACTAGCAATGACCCTAGACCCTGGAACAGAAAGAAATTAAGTGGGCCTAAACAAAACTCTGGAGAAGTTCATTTTAATTTTTTTAGTTAATTTTGCTGGCATTCATTTGGTCCTTTGCCTCCTTTAAGCCCCTTAACAATCCTGTGAGGTGGGTACTACAGTTCAATTACAGTCAACAAACGTTTATTAAGTACCTACTGTGTGGAAGGCCCTATAGATACAAATATATATTATCCCTAATTTACAGATAAGAAAACCGAAGCCCAGAAAGGTGAAGTTATTTGTTCAGGGTTACACAGTTAGTAAGGTAGCCATGGGACAGGAAGCCATATCTTCTTGGGAATAAGTCCAGCATTGTAGCCATGAGGTCACATTCCCTCTTCACATCAAGACTCTTCTTCTTCTCCTGTTCCTCCTTCTCCTTCTCCTCCTCCTCCTCCTCCTCCTCCTCCTTCTTCTTCTTCTTCTTCTTCTTCTTCTTCTTCTTCTTCTTCTCCTTCTCCTTCTCCTTCTCCTTCTTCTCCTTCTCCTTCTCCTCCTCCTCCTCCTCCTCCTCCTCCTCCTTCTTCTTCTTCTTCTTCTTCTTCTTCTTCTTCTTCTTCTTCTTCTTCTTCTCCTTCTCCTTCTTCTTCTTCTTCTTCTTCTCCTTCTTCTTCTTCTTCTTCTTCTTCTTCTTCTTCTTCTTCTTCTTCTTCTTCTTCTTCTTCTTCTTCTCCTCCTCCTCCTCCTTTTTCTCCTTCTTCTCCTTCCTTTGAAGATGGTAAAATTCCTTAAGGAACTATGTATTGTCACTATGATCATCACTGAGATTTACTTCAATTCAGCCATAGTTAACTGGATGCCTGCTCTGCTTTGTTATGCTCAAACACTGGGTATTCAAAGATGGAAAAGAAATCACCAGTTCCCAAAGGAGAGCTCATTATTTCTCAAATCAAGGAAATTCTCTGGGGTCATGTATCATGTATCATCCCACAATAGTCTTCTATTTTTAGGATTTGTTTTATTATTACTATTATTATTTGCACTGGACAGTCGTCCAATGGTCTATGGTCTGGGAAGAAAGGCCAAAAGACTGTAAATACAAAGCAGGACATGTTAAGACTGCAGAGAGGTATGTACGTAGTCTAATGGATCTCAGAGGAGGAAGAATTTACTCTTAGGGAGAAGGTGTGCAGAAAAGCTTCTTGAGGAGAGTCCTTGAATTGAAATGGGATCTCAAAAAGCAAAAAAGGAGGGACAATATTCTCAGAAGACTCAAGCAAAGACAAGACTCATTTGGTGGTTCTATTGTCCTGTGGTAAATGGAGTCATCACAAATTTGGGAAGTTTGGAAGACTTAGAAAAGTATCCTATTTAAAAGGAAGAAGAACTGGTTTGTAGCTAAGGATCCATACCATCCAGGTTCCTCAGTGGTCCCTCATGAAAACAAATCATATGTCCCAACCATCCAGACTGAAAAACCTTTCACATTTCCCCAGTTCAGCTCTTTCATGAAGTTCAGAGAGCAGAAGAGACTTGACCCAAAGGGAGTGGACTAGCAGGAGCAGGACCAGAGCCCAGGTCCCCTAACTTCCAGTCCAGTCTCCTTACTATTTCTAACCCTTGCCAGGAGGGGCCAAAGGAAGAGGAGGGATCCTTGTTCAAGGTATTTGAAGGCCCAGAACCCTGTTCCCCATCTCATCCCAGATTCCTCCTTACCTGCTTGAGTGAATGGAAGAGAAGTGGCCAGGATCAGGGCCACCAGCAGGGTTGCCTGGAAGTATAGCATCATTCTCTGGTGTCTATCCTCTCCCTGAGCCAGTGATCTTGAACAAGGAATGAAGAAGGTCTGGCTGATATTTAATCTCCTCCAGCCTGGTCACAACACCCACAACCCCCGCTTCAAAATCTTAGTCATCAATGAGGCCAAAATATTTTTGACATACAAATCATGAAAGGGGAACTCACCACTTCCTCCAAAATTAAGGAAATTCTCTGTGGCCAGGTAACTATCCTTTCTATTTTGATGTGTTTTTTTTCTTTGCCTTTGTATCCCCAGTGCTTTACATGAAATAAGCATTGAATAAATGCTTGTTGAATGAATGAGTTAATGATGAATGAATGAGTGAATGAATGGTGAGAGATCTCATTAGAGGTGGTTCTTACTTTATATAGCCATCTCATTTCCAAAGGTCCTATGTAAACGGAATTCTACTTTCCCACCGATATCAATTTTATCATCTGAGAAGTTGGGTCAGTTTCTGGTTCATCTCTGAATGGTGTAACTCCTCACATTACAAATGAGCTTTTTTCCATTGCCTACCAAAGAGTTACTAATATATGAATGAATCAAATTTAAACCAAATATATAAGGAGAGCTTCCTAACTAAATAAAGGCAATCTGTGGTGAATCCTTTTGTAAAGTGAAGTTTTTTTAAGTGAATAGCTACTCCCATAATTTATCTCTGTTTTTGTATTCTATATGTATTGCATGTTTAGAGTATGTCTTCTCTTGATTTTCATCAGGAAAGAGAAGTTGGTTTGGCCAATTTGTACCTTTCGCCATTATGAGCACTCGATTCCTCCTTAGCAGCTAATTAAAGTAAATTAAATTTTGCCTAGGGACAGCTAGAGGAGTTCATCAATAGAGTGCCAGTCTCGGAATCAGGAGGATCTGAATTCAAATCTGACCTCTGACACATACTAGCTGTGTGACCCTAAGCAAGTCACTTACTCCTCTTTTCCTCAGTTTCTTCATTTGTAAAATGAGCTGGAGAAAAAAATGGCAAAGCACTCCAATATCTTTGCCAAGAAAACCAGTGTTTTCTTGTCACGAAAAATCAAACATGACTGAAAACTACTGAACAACACAAGAATCACTTATAAGGTTTTTCTTTTCCTCAAATACATAGGCAGGGAACAGTCACAGAATGTGTGTGCATACTCTGAATGCCTCTCCATTACACATCCATTCACATTTCCAGAAACAGGTTCACCAAGCCCCCCAAGTGGGTTGGTAGTAGGCAAAAGAAATTGTTAAATGGCACACACTCTGAGGATTGGACCTCCATTGGCCATTACTGATACAATGGATTTTCTTAAATGTGATTCCTGAAACAATAGCATGGTATAGTGGGAGAAACCCTAATAACCTAGGAGTCAAGGGACCTTAGTTCGAGTCTCAACTCTCTTGCTAATTTGCTGTGTGTCCTAGCAAGCCGCTTGCTTTCTGAACCTCTGTTTCTTCCTCTATAAAATGAGGGAGTTCGTCCCTTTCAGGTCTGAGGGTCTCCATGAATGGTCTTGGGTCTCCTCAGCTCTGACAGTCATGGTCCTCAGGTCACTTCTAGATCTTTTCACTTCTGTTCTGAGGTCTTTCCCAGCACTGACAGCCAGTGTTCTTAAGGTTCCCTTTTAGCTCTGAAACTCAGTAACTTTAGGAAAATCCAAAGTTGTTCTTGTAAGTGTGCTAAAAAATAAATAAAAAATCAGTCAATCAATCAATCCTCTTTGAAGACTATTCATAAGTCTGGAACTTTCTTTCCATCATCCAGCTGCCTGATGTGGCCCCTTAACTTTCTCCTCATAAATCTTCTTGAGGTTTCCTCCCCCATCTTTTTCTTCATTGTTTACTTAATTTTCTGAAATATTAGCACTTCTCTTCCTCTTCCCCTCTCCAGTCTGTTGTGTTTCCTGTAGGGTAGGGAACTATGTGTTTTACCATTTATTTTATAGTATAGTATAGTCTTAATTCCCAGGACAATACTATAAATTCTCTAAGGATTAGGGGTCATTGTCCTATTTATTTTTAGATCCCCTACAAGACTGAGGCAGGATGTCAAAGCACAGAAAAGATGAGGAGGAGAGGAGGAGGACAGGAAGAGGAGGAGGAGGAGCATTTCATTAAGTGTTTACTATATGCCAAGTGACTAAGTTAGGAGGCTCAGTGGATAGAATACTGGACTTGGAATCAGGAAGATTCATCCCCATGAGTTCAAATATGACATCAGACACTTACTAGCTGTGTGACCCTGGGTAAGTCACTTAACCCTGTTTGTCTCAGTTTCCTCATCTGTAAAATAAACTGGAGGAGATGGCAAACCATTCTAGTATCTTTGCCAAGAAAACCTCGAATGGGACATGACTGAAAGGACTCAAAAACTACAATGTGCCAAGCACTGTGCCAAACACTGGAAATATAAGTGAACAAGACAGGTCCTGCCTTCAAGGACCTTATATTCTAATAGCGGGTAAGTCAACATAAAGGACAGCTAGAAATGATCAGGGAGAGGGGGTGGTATGCCAGGCTGGGCAAGATAAAGGAAAAATTCATTTATCAGAGCCCAGGCAGACAAGGACAGAGTCCACATGATTATTGTTGTTGGGGGAATCAAGAAAAGCTAAATTCAAGTCTAGCATCTGCTATATACTGCATACTGGCCTTGTGACCAAGGCAAATTACTGCCCCTAAGCAACGCTCTGAGATGCTTAATTGCAGAATGGTAGTGATCTGCATCAAGAGAGGGACTTTCCTCATGCAGAGTTCCCCAGACCAGTGAAATAACAGATCCAGTAAGAACAGACAAAACCCAACCTATGCCAAGCACAGACCTATACAAACTTAATAAACATTTGCTGAATGAATTCCTCTGCTGATTAGCCATAAATTTAGGCTACCCAGTAGAGAAGATGCACTCACTTCCCTAGAAGCAATTTTTCTCCAAGAGGACGAGTCTTTCTTAATTAAGCTTTGTATTTTCCCCAGTCCCTGGCACAACACTTATATGCCTCTAATAAATATTTATTGAATTGAACTGAACCAATCTGGTGCTTAATAAGAAGTGACCTTGACATCAGAAAGGTTAGGAGGCCAGCAAAAGACTTCAGCTGATCCTATTTTTTCTCTCTTTTTTTCTCTCAATTTTCTTTTTCTCTCTCTCCCATTTCCCTCCCCTCAATATACATATGCACTGGGATTTTCTCAGACTTAAGAGCAGTTTTTATGAAATCACAGTTAAGAACATCAGAATAGGACCACTGGATTATCATATAATCAGAAATAGACTCAAAACCAGTCTTTCAAGGAAAATTAAGGGGAAGTACCCTCTTCAGGGACCTAACTTTTCAAGTCACACCAAGAATTAGGGGAAAACCTGGGTTAAAAGCTAACCTGAGGGTTCTTTTCCCCCTTCTCTGCCTACCCAGTCCACATTACTCTGGTTAATACCTTATCTGCTTGGTTACACATCTGGAAGTTCCCTGTGACCAAATCCTATTTGCTTCCATCCCCTTTCTGTGGCATTTGATTTCCACTGGGATGAAAAAGAAAAAAAACCCCACTACAACAATGTGCAATCCACAGCTCCATTGTTCTCTTTGATTCTTTTGCCTCATAGGACAGAAAAATCCAAGAAAGGTTAGAGGGTTGGAGTTGAGTGTTAGCAAAATCACCACTTTGCCCTGATGTTCCTCACAGGAACCCCTTGAAAAGATGGGAGAATTCTCTAGAATGAAAGCGGATTACACAAAATAAAGCCAGCTTGGAATGAGTCAATCTCTTCTCTTAAATGGGTAGAACACAGTACTTGCATTAAAGAAACTCCTAGAATTGGGAGAGCCAAATAGGATCCCTCAGGAATCATCTCTTCCATGCATTGCCTTCACCACAAGCACACAAAAATTTCCATCTTTCTTGATACTATCCAGTCCCTGGAGTCTCAGGTAGCTTCAGAGAATGTCGGTTTCATTCCTTTTATTAGGTGGAACAAGAATATACTGATAGAGAGTGGGAAAATGGAAAAGACATGAGCTACACATGTTACATTTAATTGCAAGGCTGTATTAACCAGTAAGAATTATCCAGGGGAGTTCAAGCTTCCATTCTAATTGTTACCGGAACTCTTATTTTTAGCTCCATCCCCATCCTGCACCTTTGTCTCCTCCAGCTGACAGATCTTCAGCTGGCAGACCTTCCTAAGACTTCCTCATGAGTCAGCCATTGGCCCTCTTTGTAGGGCAATAAAAGCAAGAATTTATACAGCTTCATTTGGAGGCAATAGTGATTCATTTTCCTAAAGCTCCTCCCTCCATCCCTGTATTCTAGAATAATGGCCCTGGCATCACATGGCATAGAGCAGACACAATTTCAAAATTAAAATATGGGAATTTAAAAGGGAAATTTTATTGTCCAAAGTTGGAAGCAGGTTTTTTCCCCCTAGAACCTCCTAGAAACAGAATGTTTCCATGAAAAGTGGATTTTCAAGTTTTGCAGGAAAGTAGGCAATGAAGTGAGATTAATGGGGATGTTAGAAGGGAAGAGAGGAGATCTCAAATTTCCCAATAGGCCCCCTGGGAAAGTCCAGCTCCAGCTCAGAGTTTTCTACAGAAGGGTCCCCCACCCAGGGCTGGCAGGGTGAACTACCTTCATGTCTGTGCCTGTGTCCATGTGTGATAGGGATAGCTCAGGGCTCAAAGCCAGAGGGGAGAGATGGGAGCTGAGGACCAGGTGTGGATGCAAAAAATCCCAACAAGCTGGTAGATTTTCAATCCCCAGCTTTGGAAAAACAAAGTTAAAAAAAATAAGCAAAGAATCCAAATGGTATTGGGAGGAGGGGAGCTATCTATTTGCATTAGGCCCAATTTCAGGTGGGGACAATCTGATTCGAAATACAGCCTAAGTCCCTGCAACATCTCTCTGAATCTCAGAGGTGGCTGTATCCCAAGGACAATTTTCTTCTCTCCTACCCTAGCCCCCCACCCCACCCCCACCGAGTGAACAAGGGAAAGATAGTTGCACCCACAGCCACCTAAGTCATAGTGCCAGAGTAGCCACTAAGTTGTCATATGACTTGACTTTACCTGTCTGAGTCTCAGTTCCTCATCTACAAAAAAAGGGTAATGAGTAGAGTTCTGCACTCCCTCCCTCATTGGGGTTTTGTGGGGAAATGGCTTTTTAAGTCCTCATTGTGAGCTAGAACAGGGCAAGTCCATAATGCAGATGTGAGCCTGGGCTTTTCCCAGAAGCATTTTAAGAGGCAGTGCTGAAGAAAACATTTTATAACCATGCCTTTTTATAAGCTTAGCTGTATATACAACAATGCAATTTCAATCCATATGTCCAGATATGAAGGATAGGCCTACTGTATTATAGATTTCAAACAACTAAAGTATATATACACACAGACTCCTCCTATCCTTGAGATACAGAGATATGGATTTGATAGAGAGCACATACATTTCCAGTCTAAAGCAATAGTTGCTGAGCTCATGATTCTGGGGTGGGGGTGGGGATGAGATGCGGGGGGAGGGACAGAGAAATGTACCACTCCCTGTTCTGTATCTGGGCATTCGATTTGGATAGCGTGCAGTCCCAGGGAGCTAAGACTCTAACAAGAAGGTTTACATTCCTCTTTTGAAACTTCTTTAACTCATTAAAACCCCAGTCTTGGCATCATGTATGTTATTTTGCTTCAGGTTCAAATCTAGGTCTCCCCAAGAGGAGAGGGAGGGAAGAAAGTATTTAATGTACAACACAAATGAGATATGGGATAGGTAATTTATTCCTGCACACAACACATGCTAAACATAAAAGACTACTAGTACACATTAATAGAAGGAATTAAACAGAGTATAGTAATTTCAGTCATAATTGCTATTACAAGTTGCTAGGAAGCTGATGCTTAAATCTCATCAGAACATAAAGCAGTTTGCACGACTGCTAATTTAGTATTTGATTAGCTTTTGTCCCAGCACCAAATCAGTCCTCGTATAGGTCTACTGGTAAAACAACCAGGCATTCTTAGTGTCTGTCTTCTCTGGTAGAGAACTTTGCCTCCTGCCAGGTCACTCTCATTGGACCCAGGACCACTGGGTTTTTTGGACTCACAAAGTTGCTTCCAAGCCT
Organism: Bettongia penicillata ogilbyi; assembly: GCA_023548195.1. Classification (NCBI taxonomy): domain Eukaryota; kingdom Metazoa; phylum Chordata; class Mammalia; order Diprotodontia; family Potoroidae; genus Bettongia; species Bettongia penicillata. The sequence continues at coordinate 2,488,919 of JAJHZJ010000397.1, read as the reverse complement.
GGACACATTCACCTTGAGTACCATGTTGAATCATCTCATCAGGAAAGAAAATATAAAGTAGAAAAAGTAGCCAAGGCATTAGATCCAAATTCACCTTGTTGAATCCCTTCTCCAGGGGGGAGCAGTTAAGGAGAGGGGGGGATGAATGTCACATGTCCCTCTACCCCCTTCACAATAGTTTAGAGACGGAGTATACTAATAATAAATAACAGTAATAATTAGCACATGTATAGTACTTTAGAGTTTGCAAAATGCTTTACAAATGTTATCTCACTTTATCCTCATCAACCTTTGGAAGTAGATCATATTATTATCGTCATTTTAGAGATAAGGAAACTGAAGCAGACGTGACTTGCTCAGAGCCACAAAGCTGGTAAGTGTGTGGCACTACTGCTACAGGGAGGAGTTACAAGAGAAAGTGCCAGTCATAACAAAGAAGTGAGAAGCGGTCTCTTCTTTTAACTGGCAAAGCACTCCACTCTCCTGCCACTGTCATAGGGCAAGAGGATAGATGGAGGGAAGGGCCCAGGGACCAAAGAACTATTCAGGATTTGCCACATCATCCCTAAATGCAAAATCCTTTCACCAGTGGGTCACTACATGGCACTAAAATCTAGAACAAAGAATGGCAGCTCTGAGCATGCTCCATGGAATGGTCCCCAAAGGGCTGTCCCTTAACCTTTGCTTGCCCTCAGTTTCCTCATCCATAAAATGGACATATAACTCTACCTCCCACGATTGTGGTAAGATCAAATAAGATAATACATTCAAAGTGTTTAGCACAGTGCCTGGAACATAGTAAGTGCTATATAATGTGTGTTCCCTTACCTTCCCCATCACATTATTGACCATCTTTCCCCTCCCCCAGTGAACTTGCAGTTCACTAATAACCCTAGACTTCTTTCAGATGAACTGCTATCTAACCATACTTCCTCCATCTTCCTCCAACTTAAGACGTTGGTTTTGTTGAACCAAAGTGAAAGACTTTATATCTATACTTATTAAATGTCACCTTGTTAGATTGGGTCTAGCACCCTTACCTGTCAAGATCCTCCTGCATCCTAACATTGTCATCAGCTTGGTTGAGTGGGAGTACACTGAAAAGGCAGACAGGAAACTTGGAATAGAGCCCTAGTTTAGCTACTAACTTGTGTGACCCAGGGCAAGTCATTTGACCTCAATTCCTTCATCTAAGAAATGGGAATAATAATCCCTGATCCTGCTTTATGAGAATAAAAAAAAGGTGAACAACAAAGTGTTTTGAAAAGGATACAGCATTATTAACCTGCAAGAGACTAGTATTAATACTTCTTTGGATCATTAATTAACCTTAATATTACTTGTCAATATCCCTGTCTTTTTATCCTCAGTGGCCAGTACATAATGAGTGCCTATTGATTTACTGACTGATTGAATGTTGACATCTAGAATTCTTGGCTTCTCCAATAGTCTATGAGAATCTAGGATCAAAAGTAGTTTGACATAACCCAAGGCTATGAATGTGAGAATTCAGTATGAATGGAGTTCCTGAAATTGTCTTAGACTTACCCCTTCTCAATCGATGCAAGGACCTAAAACAATTCCAAAGGACTCATGATGGAAAATGCCATTCACATTCACAGAAAGAACTATGGAGTCTGAATGCAGAGCAAAGCAGACTAATTTTTTTAAATTTTGTTTTATTTTGTTTTTTCTTTCTTGTGGTTCCTTCCATTCACTCTAATTCTTCTACACAATACGACTAATGTGAAAATATGTTTAATAGGAATGTATATGTAGAGTTTATATTAGATTGCATGCTGTTTTAGAGAAGAGGGAGAGGATGGGAAGAAAATTTAAAACTTCTGGAAGTGAATGTTAAAACTAAAAATACATAAATTAACTTAACAGAAAAAAGAAATGTAAACCATTTGGATCTTTTCTTCATTCATTTAGTAAATGTCTGTTGTGCTGATGAGGAAGGGGGCTTCCAGATGGGGCCCACGTGACCCCAGAGATTCCAATGGAATTTCTACCTTGACAAAGCCCAGAATTTAATTAATTCTCTTTGCCGAACTGAACTTCTGGCTTACAAGAGGAAAGAAGTAGGAGTTTAAAAGGTAGAACATAGAGACTTTACTCAGAAATGAGCAGGCTAACTGATCAGCTCTCCCTCTAGACACAGTTCCTGTCCTATCACAGTCTTCCCTGAAGAAAAGGCCCTGTTGGGGTGGAGCTAAGATGGTAGAGTAGAAAGACACACAAAGGCAGGCTCTCCCCACACAGCCCATAAAATACCATAGAGAGGGACTCTCAACAAATTTTGGAGCAGCAGAAGTGGAGAACAACAGAGTGGAGGAGATTTCTGGCCCAGGGTAACCTGAAAGACCTATAGGAAATGTCGGTTGCACTGGACTCAGAGCGGAGCCCAGCCCAGCCTTGGCCACACAGAGTGGCTCATGAACAGCCCTCAGGGGTGGAATCTCCAGTCGCAGCAGCAGCAAATCCCCAGTCTAAGCAGCAGCAGTGGTTCTCAGATCCCTCAACCCACAGGCGCCAAAGGTCAGTGACAGGGTTTTTTCAGCTGGCCAGGAAGGGAGAAGGGCCTTCCCATAGCTCCAGCCTTAGGCAGCAGCCACAGAGGCCACATCGGGCAGGCAGCAGCAGCTCCTACAGCAGCCTGTTCAGCCACCTGCATCCATTGTTGAAGCGTAAAAACCCCTGGGGGCAATGCGGAGCTGAATATTACCTCAACCCTGTGTAGAGGTTCTGAGGGAACTGACTTTTATTTCACACTGAATGGCAGCCCTGCCCATCCAGCTTATCTGAAAATCAGCCCCCACTGCTGACTTGGTGGAACTGGAGACCAGGTGGCTGTGGAGAGTTAACTGCTAAGATTTGGGGCATAAAAATCTCTTCCTACTCCCAGACCAGTGTACATACTTGATTGTGTCACCTTGAAGGAATGGAGATCTTACAGATTCCCAGAGTATACCCTACTCTTGACAAAGGACCCAAAAGTCAAGTAACTGGTTTGGAAAATGCCCAAAAAGGGGTAAAAAAATAAGACTATAGAAGGTTACTTTCTTGGTGAACAGATATCTTCTCTCATCCTTTTGGATGAGGAAGAACAATGCCTACCATCAGGGAAAGACATAAAAGTCAAGACTTCTGTATCCCAAACATCCAAAATAAATATTCAATGGTCTCAGGCCATGGAAGAGCTTAAAAAGAATTTTGAAAATCAAGTAAGAGAGGTGGAGGAAAAGTTGAGAAGAGAAATGAGAGAGATGCAAGAAAATCATGAAAAGTGGGTCAACAACTTGCTATAGAAGACTGAAAAAAATGCTGAAGAAAATAACACCTATAAAAATAGGCTATCTCAATTGGCAAAAGAGGTTCAAAAAGTCAATGAGGAGAAGAGTGCTTTAAAAAGCTGAATTAGCCAAATGGAAAAGGAGATTCAAAAGCTCACTGAAGAAAATAGTTCTTTAAAAATTAGAATGAAACAGATAGAGACTAATAACTTTCTGAGAAACCAGGAAATCACAAAACAAAACCAAAAGAATGAAAAAATGGAAGAGAATGTGAAATATCTCATTGGAAAAACAACTGACCTGGAAAATAGATCCAGGAGAGACAATTTAAAAATTATGGGACTACCTGAAAGCCATGATCAAAAAAAGAGCCTAGACATCATCTTTCATGAAATTATCAAGGAAAGCTGCCCTGATATTCTAGAACCAGAGGGAAAAATAAGTATTGAAGGAATCCATGGATCACCGCCTGAAAGAGATCCAAAAAGAGAAACTCTTAGGAACATTGTGGCCAAATTCCGGAATTCCCAGGTCAAGGAGAAAATATTGCAAACAGCTAGAAAGAAACAATTCCAGTACTGTGGAAATACAATCAGGATAACTCAAGATCTAGCAGCTTCTACATTAAGGGATCGAAGGGCGTGGAATAGGATATTCCAGAAGTCAAAGGAACTAGGACTAAAACCAAGAATCACCTACCCAGAAAAAGTGAGTATAATACTTCAGGGGAAAACCTGTTGTTTCAATGCCTTTCAAGCATTCTTGATGAAAAGACCAGAGCTGAAAAGAAAATTTGACTTTGAAACACAAGAATCAAGAGAAGCATGAAAAGGTAAACAGCAAAGGGAAATCATAAGGGACTTACTAAGTTGAACTATTTACATTCCTACATGGAAAGACAATATTTGTAACTCTTGAAACTTTTTTCAGTATCTGGGTAGTTGGTGGATTACACACACACACACACACGATGAATTGAATAGGATGGGATCATATCTTAAAAAAATGAAATTAAATGGTGAGAGAGAAATATATTGGGAGGAGAAAGGGAAAAATGGAATGGGGCAAATTATCTCTCATAAAAGAGGCAAGTAAATGACTTTTCAGTGTTGGGAAAAAGTGGGGAGGTGAGAGAAAAAACATGAAGTTTACTCTTGTCACAATCAACTAAAGGAAGGAATAAAATGCACACTCATTTTGGTATGAAAACCTATCTTACAATATAAGAAAGTGGGGGAGAAGGGGATAAGCAGGGTAGTTGGGATGATGGAAGGGAGGACAGTAGGAGGAGGGAGCAATTAGAAGTCAACATTCTTGGGGAGGGACAGGATCAAAAGAAAGAATAGAATAAATGGGGGGCAGGATAGGATGAAGGGAAATATAGTTAGTCTTACACACACGACTATTATGGAAGTCATTTGAAAAACTTCATAGATATGGCCTATATTGAATTGCTTGCCTTCCCAAAGGGAATGGGTGGGGAGGGAGGGATGAAAAGAAGTTGAAACTCAAAGTTTTAGGAACAGCTGTTGAGTATTGTTCTTGCAACTAGGAAGTAAGAAATGCAGGTAATGGGGTATAGAAAGTTATCTTGCCCTACAGGACAAAAGAGAAGATGGGGATAAGGGAAGGGAGGGATGTTAGAAGGGAGGTCATATTGGTGATAGGGGTAATTAGAATGCTCAGCGTTTTGGGGTGGGGGAGGGGAGGAATGAGGAGAAAATTTGGAACCCAAAATTTTGTGGAAATTAATGTTGAAAACTTAAATAAATAAATTTTAAAAAAGAAAAGAAAAGAAAAGACCCTGTTCCAGAACATAAATCCTTTGAGGTGAGAGCTCCCAAAGGGGAGTTCTGAGAACAGAGGCTGGCCCTGCCATTCACATACCCTAGAGCAGTTTCAGATAAGGGCTGATCTCCAATTTATAGCCCTGGGTAGTGGCCTTTAGGAATCCTGGCTATCTCCAGCTTTACTCTGCCAGGTGACAAAGTCCTCCAGAAATGAAGATGGCCAAGTCCAGTGGCTGGCATGTTCCCAGTGGGATGGGACAGACCAGGGCACTCAGACTAAGAAAATATTTGCAGGCAGTACACTTCTCCTTTGTGGCCTCTGCTGGAGGAACTAGTCTTGCGATGACAATCCTGCCTTTACATAGATTAAAGGAAATGTGGTGGGTCATACCCTCCCCCACTAACTTCTGACCCAGAGAGCCATGGCCACACTGGGGATTCCTGAGTCTGCAACACATCATGGTTCTGCTTTTACCCCATGCTACCCACCACTAGTCCTCATGCTGACACTTGGCCCACACATTTAGGTCATTATAAAATAATTCCACTGAGGGAAAGAACTCACAAGAAGAGTTCACAAAAAGGAATCTGACCTGAGGATGCAGGCAAAGACCAAATAGTTCCTACCTAAATGGAACTTACATTCTTTAGAGTAGTGGTTGGCAATCTATGGCAGTGGACCAAATTTTGGTATGTCCAGCAAGCTTAAAGTATTTAAAAATGTAAAACCATTTTTAGCTTGCTGACTATACAAAAAATAGGTGTGTATCATATCTGGATTTGGCTTGGGTGTGAGTTTGCTGACTCTGCTGTAGAAGGAGGCAACATGTATACAATAAGATTATACTACATATATGTGTGTGTGTATACTTATATATGTTTATAATATATGTGTGTATATATGTATGCACATAAATTTATACTTATACACATAAGAATGGAATTTGTTGTTGTTGCTCAGTTGTTTCCAACTCTTTGTGACCCCATTTGGGGTTTTCTTGGCAAAGATATTGGAGTAACGGTTTGCTGTTTCCTTTTACAGATGAGAAAATTGAGGCAAACAAGGTTAAGTGACTTGCTGAAGGTCACACAGCTAGTAACTGTCTTACGCTGGAATTGAATTCACAAAGAGTCTTTTTTGAGCCCAGGTCCAGCACTCTTACCACTGAGATGTCCTAAGGACATCCACATATATATATACATATATGTAGACATGTGTATATGTACATTTGTATGTATATGTGTATGTGTACATAGATATGTATACATATTACAAATAATTGTATGGATGGAGGCAAGGAGGAGGCACTAGGAATTGATGGGATCAGGAAAGGCCTCATAAGTGGGTAGCACTTGATCTGAGCTTTAAAGGAAACTAAGGAGAGCATTCCAGACATGGAAGAAAACTTAAGCACAGGCATGGAGATGAGAGATGGACTATGCTGTGTGAGGAATATCGAAGTCAGTATGCCTGGACCCTAGAATGGGTGAAGGACAGTAATATAATAAAGTTGGAAAGCTGAGTTGCAAAGGGCTTTAAATGCTCCCAAAGAGAAGTTAATATTTGATCCCATTACCTAGAGGTAATAGGAAGCCAATTAAGTTTATTGAGTGGGAGAGTGACATGGTCAGCCTTCACTTTATAAATATCACTTTGACAGCTCTGCAGGGTAGCCTGAGGAAGAAAGAGACCTGTGGCAGGGAGGCTAATTAGAAAGCTATTGCAATAGTCTAAGCACAAGGGAATAAGGGCCTGAGATATGATGGTACCTATGTGAGCAGAGAGAAAGTGAAAGATACTATGAAGGCAGAAATAATAAAATCTGGCGATGGATTGGATATGTGAGGTGAGTGTAGAGAGTTGAGGGTAACACCTAGGTGATTGAGAGGATGGTGGTATCCTTAGTCCTCAGCGTAGAATTAACAAGGCTAATCCAATCCCTTCATTTTACATAAGGGAAAATGGACTCAGAGAGAGCAGTAAAGTTACACGTGAGTGACAGAGACAAAACTAGAATCCAGTGCTCCTGACTCTAAGGCCAGTTGGAGTGCTCTGCCCACTCCAACCACAAATGCCTCCTCATTCAAAGAATTCAGCCCACATCACCAGCACTTAGATCATAGCCCACTGAACTGTGCATGAATCATACTTGTAAACACTTTCATTGGAGCATGTGAGGGTTCAAAAGAAATCTATTCCCCTACCTTTAAAATGTCAAAAATTTCCAAATCGTGGCAATAGCTCTGTAGGTCATACCCTCAGTAATACATTGGCTGCACTTCAGTCTCCATACTGCCCTCATGCACAGGAAGAAGAAAGAGGTGCCATCTTGCCCATGAATGATGGCAGAGAGTCACACTCCAACATCAGAGAACCCAGTCAAGGCCAGGAAGAGAATGCAGACCTAAGAAGAAGCCCCACTTCTAGCCTCCCAAGCCCAGCTTTTATCTGGTTGTGACTGCCACAGTAAGCACCCTCCAGCATTTGAGAAGCTGGCCAGTGCTCATTTCGTTGATACCCCTACATCTACTCTTGCCCCTATGCCAGCTCCTCTTACAGGCAAAACCTTATCTCTGTCCAGGGATTAGAGCTGAAGGGAATAGAAAGAAGAGGAGAAGATGGGGAGGAAATAAAGGGCAGCCTGCAGGCTTCTCATCCCTCTTCAGTCTTCCCATGGTTCCTCTTCATCCCATCCTGTATACTAAGAATTTTTCTTCATATTTTATTTTTTAAAATTGAGGTCATTCATGGCTAATTGGATGATTAATAGGATCAAAGAGAAACCACCAATTCCTGGGCCATTCCTGTAGCCCCATCCAATCTAACCAGATCTCTGCTTCAGCTGCCTGCACTGATTTTATCTTAGTATGGTATCTAGCACATCACAAGTGCTTAATAAAAGCTTATTAACTGATTGCAAAAAAAAAAAATTGAAATCATTCACAGAGAGCTCCCTCACTTCCCCTTCTCTTCATGTTACACCACTCAGATGCCTTCTGCCACTATCTCTTTAACCCCTCTCACATGGTGAGAGGACTCTTCTCTTTGTTAACTACTCCAAATCTGATAGATTACCCCCTTTGTCTTCCTCCTCTTTCACTTCTTTTCAATCTCTCTATTAGCTGCTTCCCTACCATCTACAAACATGCTCCCTTCTCCCCATCCTCAATTTCATTGGCCCATTCCCTCCAGTTATCACACCTTATCTCTCTTCCCTTTTGTGACTACAATGCAGGAGAAGGACATGTATATATGGAGAAGGTGCCTCCATTTCCTTTCCTTTCACTCTCTTCTTAAGTCTCTTCAGTCTAGCTTCTGATCTCATCATTCAATTCCAACTGCCTTTTCCAAAGCGAGCAATGATCTAACTGACAAATCAAATGGTCTAGTCTTAATCATCCTCCTTGAGCTCTCCGCTGCCTTTGACAACATTAATCCCCCTTGATGTTCTCTTATCTCTAGGTTTTCTGACACTTCTTCCTATCTGACCATTCCTTCTCATTTTTCTTTGCTGCATCTTCCTCTAGGCTGGGCTTGCTACCTATGATTGTTCCCCAAGGCTCTATACTGGCCTCTCTTCTCTTTGCCCTTTGTACTGTTTTTCTTAGTGACTCTCTCAGTGCCTCTCTGTAGATGATTCTCAGATCTACTTGTCCAATCTCTCTCCTGATCTCCAGTCTTGCATCAAGAGCTTCCTTTTGGACAGTTTGATCTGGACATCTTTTAGATATTTTAAACTCAATATATCCCAAACTGGACTCATTATCTTTTCCCCAAACTGTCACTTCTTCTGAACTTCCATAGAAATGATGACATGACTTGCAGTTGTTGAGTGAGGGAGGGCTTTGCAGGTCACCAGCCTCACTTCTCCTCTGAAGTCATCTGGATCCAGTGACTAGATATTCATCAGGATGACTTGTTAGGTCATACCACCATTCTCCCAGTCATCCAAGCTCACAACCTAGGCTTCCAAGAAGGAAAAAAAAGATTTTTAGAAAAAACTTAGTTTATTGCTGATTTTCTGTCTCTGCCTAACAAACCACCAAATTCTTCAAGTGTCTTAGGTTGGCTCAAAATTAGGTGACCTCATTCTACATCTAATAGCTCCTTGAGGAAAATGTTGTGGGACAAAGGAGGCAAGGAGCCACTGGGTGGAGAGCAGAAATCAGGAAGCAGACAAGCGCTAACCTACTTTGTTTTGACCTTTGGTAGTGTGCTCTTTCTGTATTCCTCGAGCCCTAACTCTTCCACAAAGAATCAGTACTTCCTCCCTCTTTACTTGCTTAGCATCTTATCTACAATCTAGCAGAAGGCTAACTCCTTTGTGAATAAATCATGGGTCAAGACACAGAGGTCACTAAGTTAGCACAATCAGGAAAATAAGACAATTGATCTAAAGTGTGGTCCATGACCTTGGCAACCAGTTCCTCTCTTCTGTTGACACCACCTATCATGAACTTCAAAAGGTGAAGCTAGGCAAGATCAGTGTCTGGTAACTGGTACATGGTAAGTCATTGGCACACATTAGTTCAGGTCAGAGAAAAAATATTCCTCTAGAGATTAAATATACCTTCAGTGATAATGATAGTAAGGGAACTTGCCATTCAAAATAACTAGGAAATAAATACAATATCTGGGAGTCAATGCTCCAAAGCACAGAATAACTATATAGTTACTATTATAAAAGGTCATCAACAAGCATTTATTAAATCTTAATTTATGCTAGGCACTGTGCCAAATGATAAGAATATAAAGAAAGGCAAAAACAGTCCCTGCCTTTAAGGAATATACATTCAAATGGGGAGTGGGATGGCTTTGAACAATACACACACACACACACACACACACACATATATATATATACATATTATATATATGCACATATATATGCATACACACATACATGTCCATATAGAGGAGATGGAAGATAATCTTGAAGAGGAAGCATTAGTAGGGAGGACTGGGGTCCTAGTACTAGGAAAGACCTCTTGTAGAAGGGAAGTTTTGAACTGAGTCTGAAGGAAGTCAGGGAAACTAAGAGTCAAAAGTAAGGAAAAATAACATTCTAGGCATGGAGGACAGCCAGTGGAAAGGCACAAAGTAGGGTCAAGGAGCAGCAAATAGGCCAGATTGGTAGGTCATAGTGTGGAAAGGCATAAAGTACTCAAAAGGTAAAAGGGGCCAGATTATAAACAGAATGGATGAACAGGAGGACTTCAGAAAAGCCTGAAAAGACTTATATGAACTGATGCTGAGTGAAATGACAGAACCAGGAGAACATTATATACAGTAACAGTCACAGTGTGTGAGGACTGTCTGATAGACTTAGTCTTTCACAGCAATGCAAAGACCTAAAACATTCCCAAAGGACTCTTGAAGCAAAATTCCATCCACATCCAGAGAAAGAACTATGGAACTGGAACGTAAAATGAAGCAGAATATTTTCTCTTGTGTTATGTTTTGTTTTGTTTTAGTTTTTCTCATGGTTTCTCCCATTCATTTTAATTCTATGCAACATGACTAATGCAAAAATGTGTTTAATAAGAATGTATGTGTAGAACCCATAAAAAATTGCATGCCCTTTTAGGGAAGGAGGGGAAAGGGAGGGGGAGAAAATTTAAGACTTATGGAAGTGATTGTTGAAAACTGAAAACAAATAAATTAATTAAAAATAAACAGATCTCAATGCCAAACAGAGTACTTTATATTTGATCCTGGAGCTAATAGTTAACAAGTATATAGGGAGGGATTGATTATGAGAATGGGGAAAAATCTGTTGGAGAAGATGGAAAGGAATAGTACAAAAACAGAGGGTGGCCATGGTAAAGAGAAGGGTCACTTCTTCATGTGAGACCAGAATGAAGAAGGAAATAATGAGAAACATTTCTGAATGATATGAGTTGGGAAAATGGAGAGAAGGGTGAACTTAATTTAATAGTTTAACTTTTTTTCAGGGAAATATAAGGCAAGACCTCAACTCTAAGAATGAAGAAAGAGAGGGTGCTGTGTGAGGTTTGAGGAAAGACAAGAAGATAGGGAACAGCTTCTGTGGAGAGTGGGATACCAATCATTAAAGAGGAGTAGAATGATTGTCTTGCTTCAGTGAAGAACCAACTGAAATTAGATAGCATAAATATGTGGTGGACTGTGTTGGGCACTGTATTGTAATTTCCTCCAATTCCATTCTGCATCATGTAAATAGTAGTGAAAGAAATAGATGATGGGAGTAACTGAAGGAAGAGATTTGGGAAGATGTGATTAAGGGGCAAGGGATTCAAAGATAGAGGATAGGGAAGGTTTGAGCTGGTTTACCAATGGGTTGAGATACAGAAGGGAGATAAGTATAACCAACGCAAGGGTGAAGGCCTCAGAAAGAATTAAGAAATGTAAGGAATAGGGATCCCAGTGAGACAGAAAAAACTGGGGTAGAGGCCTAAGGCACAGGGAAAGATGGAATGATAAAAAATTATAATCAGATAAGAAATTCCAGAGTTTATGAACATGGAAATTAGAAGGTAGGTGATGGCAAGGTCAAGCATGTGATCATCACTGTGTGTAGCTGAGATGGAGTGAAGGAGTAGGTCAGGAGAAATGAATAGATTGAGGAACTGGGGAAGTTAGTATCACTCGTCATATATTAAGTCCTTCAGCATAAGGGCAGGAGTTGGGGAGGAAAGAAAGACTGAGTCAGAGAGAACTCAGAGAGAATGGAAAGAGAATGACTGAGGAAGGTAGGATTGATAGATAATGGCCATAAGCATCTGAGTTGGGTGATAAATTTGGATAATGTGAACCTTAAATTAAGAATAATTAAATCACTAGAGGACTGTTTAGTACTCATGGCTGGGTCATGACAATATAATATTACTGAAGATAATTTTCAGATTTCATATTATACCAATCAAATCACCAAAAGCATACCTCAAAAAACTAGATAAAACTATACCATAATTCATTAGTGGAACAAAAGATCTAGAATATCAAGAGAAATAATGAAAAAAGTGAGAATTAAGGGGGAATAATTCTTCCAGGACTCAAGTTATATTATAAAGTATTAGTCATTAAAACTATTTGGTATTAGTCTTAAAAGAGAAAAGCAGGTCAATGAATTCCTCCTAGACAAGGAGGAATCAGAAAGAGCTGACTTTAATAATCCAGAGTTTGAAAAATCCCAAAATATAAATTACCCAAGAAAGAACTCCCTATTGACAAGAACTTCTGGGAAAATCCGAAAAAAATCTGGCAGAAATTAGGTTTAGGCCAAAAATCTTACAACATATACCACAATAAATTTAAAATGGATACATGTCCTAAATATTAAAGATTATTTAAAAAATAGAATTGAAATAGATCACTTATGCCTATCATTTAGATCAGTTATGCCTTTCACAGGGATGAATTCTTAAACAAGGAATAGAGTCAATTTATATGAAATTAAAAATCTTTTGGATAAACAAAATTAATGCAAGTAGGATAAGAAAGGAAATGGTTGGCTAGGGAAAAAATCTTTGTATAAGACATCTCAGGAAAAGATTTAATATTCAAGATACATAAATAACTAACAGAAATATATAAGACCAAAAGTCATTCACCATAAGATAAACAAAAAAGGAAATGGACAGTTTTCAAGAAAAAGAATTTCAAACTACTAACAACAATATGAAAGAATGTTCCAAGTCATGAATGATAAGAGAAATGCATATTCAAAATAACACTCAGATAGAGTACCAGTGCAGGAGCCAGGAGGACCTGAGTTCAAATCTCATCTCAGACATTTGACACTCACTAGCTGTGTGACCTTGGACAAGTCACTTAACGCCAATTGCCTCATCCTGGGTCATCTCCAGTCATCCTGAGGAATATCTGGTCACTGGATTCAAATAGTTTTGGAGGAGAAGTGAGGCTGGTGACCTGCACAGCCCTTCCTCACTCAAAACAAAGTCAAGTGGAAGTCATGTCATCATTTCTCTGATGGCATGGTCTTCTTCGGCAATGAAGGATGAACACAGACACACACAAAGATGACCCAAAAACAGGAATAATGTTAGAGGGGTTGTAAAGAGATGGCTAATTAATGTATTATTGGTGGGACTGTGAATTGTTCTTGTAGGTTTGCAGGCTTTGACTCTCTCTCCTAGAGCCAGGCTAGCTACATCTTCCCCCGTCAGAGCTCCAGGGTCTGAATCTGAATGGTTAGGATGACTCTTCTCTAGGGCCACTGGCGTCCCTCCTTCCCCCATTGCTGGGGGCCAGTTATCAGTGCCCCATTTCCATTTAATATCAATTAGATTTTTACAAAGGATTATCTATTTCAAAGACTTAGCAAGAACAAACATACAAGCATTTTCTCTAATACTTTCCCCTATGCCATCATAGGTCTCTGGGGGAGTAGGGTCAAATTTAGCTCAGTTCCTACATAGTATTTGTCCCACCAAGTTCATGTCCATATGTGGCATGATATCCAGATAAGCTTTTCAACTAGGTTAGAGTCCCAAAAGTCACTACCAAAGACCATTCCTAGTTCCTCAGAGCATCAGTGCTGCACTGGCTCTAGAACCCAGACTCTGGAACACAAGGATGCCAAAGTGTGCTCCTGATTAACTTTTAAACTCACTATGTCTTGAGGCTTTACTCCTTTCACTTAGAAAAGGAAACAAACAAACGAAAAAGGCCAAAGCTTGTATCTTGGGGCCACATAACCTCTGACACTGTGAGCAAAACAGTTGCCAAGTTTCCCCAGACTTGAAAGAAGCAAAGAAAGATTGGCTGACAGTAATTCTGGGCCTTTGTGAAGATGTTGACAGTTCTAGCTATTCAGCTTTATGTGGCTGATCAACTAGTACCGGTTAAAGAATGTATATGTGTACTCCACAGTCTTTCCAAGGCACTGCTCATACACATTAATAATAATGATGATGGTAAATAATAATAGCTAGCACTTATTTATTGTTTTAAAGTATGCAAAGTACTTTACAAATATTATTTCATTTAATTCTCCCAATAACTTTGGGAGGTAGGTACCACTATCATCCCTATTTTATAGATGAGGAAATTAAGGCAAGCAGAAGTTATGTAACTTTGCCCAAGACACACAGCTAGTAAGATTTGAACTTAGGTCTTCCTGACTCCAGGTGCTGAGCTCTATCCATTATGCCACCTAGCTTTGACCAGAAGTCAGTAACCTAGCATCCTCCACATGGAGACACTGAGCAAGCTGATAGGGTTCATGCATGCAGCAGACCTCTTCCATATACTCTTAACCAAATTGCTGCAAATAAAGTGAGATTCCATTGCTGGGTAGATGTGCCCAAGGAGATCAGTGACAAAATGAAAGTATTTAAAGTATTTATAGCAGAACTTTTTTTGTGGAAGCAAAGAACTGGAAACAAAGTTGGTGCCTACCAATTGGGGCATGACTAAATTGTTATACAGGAATGTAATTGATTACTGCACTATAAATCACAGTGTCAATGATGAATACAGAGAAGCAAGCAGAGACTTCGGGAATGGGGCTATGGTGCTCATAGTGCCCTCAGATGTCTCACAGAAAGGACACTAGGGAGAAGCTGGCATCTATTCACAGGGATGTCTCTAGGGAGTTGTTTCTTGGACAGTCACGATGATGGATGAGGGAAGAGTCTTGGAGAAATCAACTGTAAAGCATGCATAGACATTTCATAACTGGTTGCATTCTGCTAACCACATGATAAAGGGAAGACTGTTTGGCAACTGAGGCATTAGTCCTGTCAGTCTCTTGGCTGTAGCTTCCCCTGAGCATATGTAAAAGGCTATTGTAATTATCAAATGAGATAGCAAATGTAAAGTGCTTCACTAGCTTTAAAACACTACATAGATGTTAGTTTTCATATGCTAATTAGTTTTGTTGCACTCATTCTTTCTTCCTATTTTTTTCTTTATTATATGAAATAGTTCTCTGGAGGGGATGTGGGAAATATAGGTGATATGAAAATAAAAGATGTCTATTAGTTCTATTTCCAAAGGTGATTAGAGAAAGATGAAAAGAAGCTTTTTGTTCTAAAATGTTATAGCAGTTCTCTTTGTGGTAACAAAAAAACTGGAAATTACAGGGATGCCCATTAATTGGGAAATGACTGAACAAGTTGTGATATATGATTGTGATATAATACTACTGTACTGTAAGAAATGATGAGCTCAATGATTTTAGAAACACATGGAAAGACTTGCATGAACTGATAAAGAAAGAAATGATCAGAACCAAGAAAACACCGTATATAGTAACAGCAACATCATTTTAAGAATGACATTGAGCAAATAAGTCATTTTTAACTACTATAAATATGCAAATTAACTCTAAAGGACATGGGGAGAAAGATGCTATCTGCATACAGAGAAAGAAATGAGAAATAGAAGTTTGTATAGAATAATTATACACACACAACTATTTGTGTCTAATGGTAGCCATCTCTAGGGTGGGAGGGGAAAGGAAGAAAAAAAGAAGAAAAATTTACATGATAACTTTATTATATATTTAAAAGAAATAGTAAGTTCTATGTAATAGATTTGCAGTTTCACATGCAAACAGATTTTTTTATTATACTACATTATGGAAATGCTTGTTTGATTCCATAAATTAAAAATAAAATAAATAAATGTGAAAAAAATAGGCATTGATAGGCAGTTCTAAAAAATAAAAGATGCCCAAAAATTTTTAATAAAACCTGTGCTATGTGAAAGAATTCCTTCCTCAGGTAGTTCTTGACTATGGTCAACATCATCAATCAAGCTCCCAGGTCAGGCTCACCAGGACTGGGTTTCACCAATGAGATGAATGTAATGGTAGCTGGGACTGAGGGAAATCATCAACACTTAGTAAGTGCCTACTATGTACCACACACTGTGCTAAATGCCAGGTATAACAAAAAAAAGAGGGGAGTGGGAAGAGGCAAGATCTCTGCTCTCACAATCTCAAGTGTGCGGGAGGAGGAGAGACAACTTCCAGACAACTAAGTACAAACAAGATATATACAGAATAAATTGGAAAGAGAGCACTAACTTTGAGGAGGTGCAAAAGAGGCTACCAGGCTGTGTTGTAGATAGAAGAATCAGGAACCCCTGGGTTCAAATACTGCCTCAGATAACTCACTAGTTGCGTGACCCTGGGCAAGTCATACTCCTTCTGTCTGCCTCAGTTTCTTCCTCATCCTATCCCCCAAGGTTGTTGTGAGGATAAAATAAAATACTATTTGCTAACTATTTTTTAAAAAAAGGAAAGGCTTCTTTCAGAAGGTGAAAATTTAGCTGAGATTTGAAGGAAGCCAGGAAAGATAGGAGAGAGTTCTAGGCATGGGGGACAGGCAGTAAAAATTGCTGAGAGTTGGGAGGTGGAGTGCTTTGTGCAGGGATCAGCAATGGAGGTCAATGTCTTTGGATTATAGAATATGTAAAAGGAATAAGGTATAAAATAATGGAAAAGCAGGAAGAGGCCAGATTATGAAGGGCTTTTTTTCTTTTTGATTTTTATTATTTCCCATTTAATAGCCTTTTATCTTTTCCAATTACATGTGAAGATAGTTTTCAATATTCATTTTTACAAGATTTTGGGTTCTGAACTTTTTCCCCTTCCCCAAGACAGTATACAATCTGATACAGGCTCTACATGTACAATCACCTTAAGCATTTTCACGTTAGTCATGTTGTGAAAGAAGGATCAGAACAAAAGGGAAAAAACATGAGAAAGAAAAAAAGAAAAATAGTATGTTTTGATCTGCATTCAAACATCATAGTTCTTTCTCTGAATGTGAACTGCATTTTCCTTCATGAGTCTTTTGGAATTGTCTTAGATCATTGCAATGCTAAGAAGGGCCAAGTTTATCAAAGTTAGTCATCACACAATGTTACTGTTACTATGTACAACATTCTCCTGGTTCTGCTCACTTCACTCAGCATCAGTTCATGTAAGTCTTTCCAGGTTTTTCTGAAATTTGCCTGTTCATCATTTCTTATAGAACAATAGTATTCTATTACATTAATATACCACAACTTGTTCAGCCATTCCCCAACTGATGGACATCCCTTCAATTTCCAGTTCTTTGCCATCACAAAAAGAGCTGCTATGGATATTTTTGTACATGTAGGTCCTTTCTCCCTTTTTATGATCTCTTTGGGATACAGACCTAGTTAGTGGTATTGCTGGTTCAAAGGATAGCACAATCTTATAGCCCTTAGGATGTAGTTATAAAGGGTTTTAAAAGTCAAAGAAAGGAATTTCTATTTGATCCAGGGGACAGTCTGGAGGGAAGGGAGTAAGCATATTGAATAAAGGGAGTGGTCAGACCTAAACTTTAGGAAAACTGTTTGGACGATGACTGGAATGGAGAGAGACTTGAGACAGGGAAACCTACCAGCAGTCTATTGTATTAGTTCATGTATATATCATGAGGACCTACATCTGGATGGTGGCAATGTCAGAGGAAAGAAGGATCAGACATGTTCCAAAGCTGAGATCAGTACAGCTTGGCAACATATGGATAAGATTGGTAAGAGAGAGTGAAGAGACTTAGATGATACTTATAAGTGACACCTGCATGACTGGGAGGATGGTGGTGTACCCAACAGTAATAAGGAAATTCAGAAGAGTGTATGATTTGAAGGAAAGATAATGAGTTCAGTTTTAGGTAACTTGAGTTTAAAATGCCTATGAGATGACTAAGTCAAGATGCCTGAGAGGCAGCTGGAGATACAAGACTAGAGGGGAGGAGAGAAGCTGGCTGGACAAGCAGATGTGAGAATCACCTACATAGAAATTATCGTTGAATCCATAGGAGTTGATGGGATCACTAAGTGAAAGGATATAGAGGGAGAAGATAGAAGAGCCCAGAACAGAGTCTTGGGAGACACCTATGCAAGAATAGCCTAGATGAAGATACCAGTAAAGGAAATTAAGGTGTTGACAGAAAGAAAGTAGGAGAACGAGAAGAAATCAGTGTCATAAAGCCTAGAGGGAAAAGGAGATAATCAACAATGTCAACGGTGGCAAAGAGGTTGAGAAGGACAAAGATTGAAGAAAGACCATTAGATTTGTCAATTAAGAGATCATTGATAGCTTTAGAAAGAGTAACTGAGGTGAATCATGAGGTCGGAAGCCAGACTGCTGAGACTCAAGGACAAAGAAAAACGTAAGGAAGTGGACGCATCTATGGTAGAACATCTTTCTCCAGGATTTTAGCTACAAAAGAGTGGGGAGGCATGAAATTATAGCTATAGGGAATGGATATATCAAATGAGGGTTTTTTTGAAGATGAGGTGTGTTTGTAGGCAGTAGGGAAGCAGCCAGTAGTCAGAGAGAGAGAAAGATAAATAAGAGTGGGGATATTAGAAAGAACAATCTGCTCAAGATACCAAGATGGAATGGGATCCCTTGTGCACATAGAATTTTCCTTGGTAAAGAGAAGGGGCATCTCTTCAAGTGTTAGAGGGTAAAGGAGGAGATAGCAGCAGAAGGCATTTGAGTGATGTGAGATGAAGAGAAGGGGAGAAGAAGGAACTTTCTGTGAATGATCTCATATTTTCCCCCAGCAAAATATGAAAGTAAAATATGAAGCTGAAAGGATGGGATGAGGAGGCATCATGGGAGGTCTGAGGAGGAATGAAAAGGTTTGAAAAAGTCACTGTGGTGAGTAGGATAGTTAAATCTATTAGAAAAGGAGTGCCTTGCTTTGGTTAGGGCTTAGTTGAGATTAGGTAACATAAATTTGGCATGGGGCACTCTCTACAATAGTGGAGCTTAATCCCCTGCATGGGGAAAGAGGGAGCCTGCAGAATTAGTGAGATCAGGAGAGAGGAGAAGTTTGCTCTCTTTGTGCTTGGGAGGTTTTGTTTTTTTAGTTTCTTAGAAACTGGGTGATTCCAGCTTGCAGTTTCCAAAGAGAAGATGGACAAGGATAGCCTTGCTTCAGGTTACTAAAGGAAAAGGCTTGGGAAGAAGCCAATAGGAGAGGATTGGGTATTCTCCCTCACATCTCTATCCCCAGTTTGCTACACTAGAGGCATTAGGGAACTGCTCCTTGGGTGAGATCTAGGATTTTCTCTCAATTGAGCTGACAACTTTTGTGATGGGAGTCTTTCATTTTTCTTTTATACAATTTTATCATGCCATTCCCTCTGGAACATTCTGGTTTATTGAAATGCCTTTTTTTGGTTAATGTTAACTTCAATTGGCTAAAAAATTCTGACTCATGGAATGATAGTGGTAAAAGAAGGCTTTTCAGAAGAAAAAAAACCAAAGCTATCTATAGTCATATGAAACAATGCTCTAAATCACTATTGATTAGAGAAATGAAAATTAAAACAACTCTGGGGTACCACCTCACACCTATCAGAAATAACAAATGCTGGAGGAAATGATGGAAAAATAGATACACTAATGAACTGTTGGTGGAGTTGTGCCTGGTCCAACCATTCTGGAAAGTAATTTGGAACTATACCGAAAGGGCTATAAAACTATGCATACACTTTGACCCAGAAATACTATTACTAGGTCTGTATCCCAAAGAGATCAAGGGAAAAAGAAAAAAAATAGTTATAGCAGCTCTTTTCATGGTGGCAAAAATTGGATATCATTGGATATCAAATTTGATATCAAGGGATATCAATTGGGGGATAGCTGAACAAGTTGTGGCATATGATTGTGATGGAATATGAATGAAATTATGAATGAGATGGTTTCAGGAAAACACAGCAAGACCTATATGAACTGATGCAAAATGAAGTGAGAAGAACCAGCATATCATATGCACAGTAACGACAATGTCGTAATGATGATGTTGTAAAAGACTAGGCTACTCTGATTAATACAATGATCTGAGACAGTTCCAAAGAACTTGTGATGAAAAAATGCTAGCCACTTCTAGAGAAAGAACTGATGAACTCTGAGGGCAAATTGAAGTAAAGTTTTTCACTTTGTTTTGCTTGCTTTTTTTTCAGTGTGGATAATATTGACATAAGTTTTGCGTTATTTCTCATATGTAATTGATAACCATATTGCTTGCCTTCTCAGTGGGTAGGAGAGGGAATAGGAGGGAGAGAAAAAAATTGAAACTCAAAATTTAAAAAGAAAGGATTGAATGCTAAAAAAAAAAATAATATTTTTTAAAAAACTTCCTTGATGTACTCTGTAGTTATTAAAATTTCTCCTCTTTATCAGACCTCTATGAATCCTCTAAAAGGAGTTTAATCTGTAACCTGATTTAGTTTACCTATAATTCATTTAACTGGGTTGTTTTCTTAGAGGGTATATGAGATCATCTTTTAACTAAGTTTGTTCAACTTTTATGGCCTAAGAGGGGCATACCAGATACTGTTACACACTTTACAAATATTATCTCACTTATTCCTCACATGAACCTTGAAAAATAGGTGCTATTATTATCTGTATTTTACAGATAAGGAAACTGAAGCAGACAGTAGGTAAATGACTTGTCCAGGGTCACACAACTAGCATCACATAGAATGAGAGCTCAGTCCTTCCTGACTCTGGGCTCATTTGCTCTGTCCACTACAATACTTAGCTGCCTTGGTCTAGACAGCCTCAGCTTGGAGACTTTCACATAGGGTCAACCCACTGCCTCTGGAAGCAACACAACTTACTTTTGTTCACCTCTGAAGGTTAAGAAGTATTTCCTTATATCAAGCTGAGTCTCGCTGCCACTCCCATCCATTCATTACTCCTAGTATGCTCTAAATGGGACCAAGATGAATACATCTAATTCTTCTTCCATAAGAAAGCCCTTGGAATGATGGAAGATAGCTGTCATGTCTTGCCTTCTTTTAGTTCCTTGATCCTTCTATGGCATGGTCATCAGTCTCACTAGGTTGGTCATCCTTTGGGGATGCCCTTCCTAAAGTGTAGCACCCAGAACTGGTACCACATTGCTATGAGTGTGGTCTGGCCAGACCGGAAGATAGCAGGACAATCTCTCCCCTCATATTCTGAAAGTCACCTCTCTTAATAAAATGAGAAAATCACAAGAATTTTTTCAACTGTCATATATCACATTGTTGACATAGCAAAATAAATTCAACATGCATTATTAAATAGCTACTAAGTGCATGGCACTGTATTAATTGAGTTTGCAGCCTACTGAATTCTCTCTTTTTTCATTGTCTAGCCACATTTCCTCCACTTTGTACTTATAAAATCATTTTTTGAACCCAAATGAAGAACTTTATATCTACCCCTTTTAAATTTAATTTTATGAGATTTGGTCCATTCTGCCAAGATGTGTTTGGATCTGGATATTGTCTTCCAACAAATATTATCTCTCTTAGCTTCATATCATCTACAAAAACAAGTGTGGCCTCTCTGCCTTCATCCGTGTCTTTGGGCCTTGATATTGCATTCTTCTCCTCCTAGTATTTCCTCCTTGCTCCCTCCCCGCAAACTCTTATCCATAACTGGTTCTCATCTAGTTTTTGTGTTGCCATCTCTCACTGACCAACCTGTTGTTCATGCCCACACTCAGTGTCTGGCTTCTTTTCTGCCCTTCCAAACCCTGACAGGAGACAGGCTTCTTTATTTTCCTTGGATTTTTCTTTAGTGGAATGTCCATTCCCTCTTCTAGGGATTGATTGGCATTGTTGCCATCTTGCACTTTCTAGATGTTTCTCCCTGCTTTCTTCTATTCCCTGTGCTTGCTCATTATGTGGGATCTCTTTTTGGATTACTCATTTCTTTTTTCTTCCCTGTTCATTTTCCTGTGAGGATTTCTTTTGTTTTCTTCCTTCCTCTTTTTTCCTCCTTTTCTTCTCTTTCTTTCTTACTTTCTCTTTCTTTTAATATTGAGGCTTAGAGAGGTAAATGACTCATTCAAGATTGGGACCCAGGTCTTCTGACTCCAATATCAGTACTCTTTTAACTACATCTAAATGCCTCTCAAATTTATCAGTGGTGCAATGGATAGACCACGGAGCCTGGAGTTAGGAAGACTTGAATTCAGATCTGGTTTCACATTTCCTAGCTGTGCTACCCTGGGCAAGTCATTTAATCTCTGTCTACCTCAGTTTCCTCATCTGTAAAATGGGAGTAATAACAGCATCTACCTCCCAGAATACTTGTTATTATGAGAAGCAGGTGAGATAATATTTGTAAAGCACCTAGCACAGAGCCTAGCACCTATTAGGCACTCAATAAATATTTCTTTCCTTCTCCTCCGCTATCTGTCTGTCTGTCTGTCTGTCTAGTATATCTTCCTTCCTTCATATATATGTGTGTGAATGTATGGGCATGTGTGTGTGTGCATGTGTGTGTGTGTGTGTGTGTGTGTGTGTGTGTGTGTGTGTGTGTGTGTATAAAGAGAAAGAAAGAGAACAAGAGAGAAAGCTGCAAGATGAAGTCTATTCCATCCCATAATCCCACTGAGTGCCTATATGACCTCTCTTACTGAACCCTCTCCCTCACACATAAAAGCTCTAGAATAGAATCAAAGGAGTTGGGGACCTCAGAGGTCACCAAGTCCAACTCAGTCAATCAGCAAGCATTTATGAAATGCTTACTATGTGCCAGGCACTCTGCTAAGCCCTGGAAATACAAATACAAGGGAAAAATAGTCCCTGCCCTCAAGGAGTTTACATTCCAATGAGGAAGACAACACATAAAAGAAAGCTGAAGAGTGGAGGAAAGAAATCACCCAGCACAGAAGCACGATGGAGATATCCAAAGGGGTGCAGCCTGTGGGGAGATGAAAAGATGGCTGATCTGGATGCCCTCCTAAAAAGGAAGTTGTGGGAGGAACCATCCATCATATTAGAGAGTTTGGCATCTTTCCTATGTTTCATTCATTTCAAGAAACAGTGAGGTGTTCAAGGTTAGTAAACTTAGTAGTGGTTGCCCCTGCTTCCCAAGGGCTATGTGATCAAACAGTCGGAGGGTTAGAAGACAGGTTGCATCCCATTCTCCTCAAGATAACCAGTCATGAAGCCTGTCCCCAACTTAGCGTTACCAAGTTTTCACCAATTATCAGCCAGCACTCTCCAACTCTGCTTACCTCCTGGTTATGGCAGGTGCCCCATCACTGGTTTTGTGCTCAGGGGCAGTGACCTATGTATCCCCATCACTTCTCTCCCCACTTTTGTTCAGAGTGGGACAGAGATAATTATAGAGCATGAGAAGTCACAAATGAGTTGCTATTTCCATCATAGGTCTCACCACATTATCTTTCCCCCACCAACCCACCCCTCTTCTGAATTTCTCTGCTCCTGATGAGGGCATCACAATTCTTCCACCCACTTGGATTCATAAACTCAGTGTTATCCTCATTCCCTCACTTTTACTTAACCAATATGTCCAAACACTTATGCAACATATCTGAACAACATTCTTCACATCATCTACCACCTCCCTGCCTTTTTTTTCTACATGTACATCCACTAACTACCCTAATCACCTCTTGCTTGGGCTATTACAACAACCTAACTGATTTATTTTCCTTGAATTTCCACTGCTGTGCGGACCTGACCATGTGACACACACTACCCTTCCCAGCTCATCTCAATAAACTCCAATGACTTATCTTTGGTTTATGAAAGATAAACTTTTGGCATTAAAAACTTTTGACAACTTTGCTCTAACTGACCCTTCCAACTTTATGGTGTATTATACCCTTTCCAATGATCCAATCAAACTGGCATTCTTGATGTTCCTCCCACTCATACAGAAACACAGCTAAAAGTTCCAGATATGATAGGAAGTTAAGGTTACCATCCCTTAGTCAGACCAAGAGGTACAGATTCATACTCCAAACTTTCTGCTGAGTTAGAATCAGAGACATTTCAACTTTGCATGTTGTTTTTGCATTGTGTCTGATGAATAACTACACACAGAGAAACATGACTTTTGCTGAAAAGTCATTATAGTCACTATTATATAATCTTGTTTGATTTTTACACTATATATCTTTACCGTAAAATAGTTCATTTTTATTTTTCCAATTAACATTTATTTTATTGATCTTTCTCACCTACTACTATACCTACTCATTAAGCAAATAAAACAAATAAAGCCATAAATAAATAAAACAAATAAAGCTTTATTTAAATATACTTTATTTTGAATAAATACATAGCTGCAAACTCCAGTATAACAAATTCCCACATTATCCGCGTCCAAAAAGTATACGTCCCTGCACTTAATGTTCATCACCTCTCTATCAGAAGGTAAGTACAAATTCCATCTTCATTCTTCTAGACTTATTGTTTTTCATTGCATTGATCAACATTCTAAAACCTTTCAAAGTTGGTTTTCTCTATTACGTTTTATCACTGTATAAATTGTTCTACTTCTGTTCATTTTGTGATGCATTATTTCATAGAGATTTTCTCAGTTTCCTCTGAATTTATTCTGTCACTTTTTTGGGAGGCAGTTGGGTGCCCAGGGTCACACCGTTAGTAAGTATCTGAGGCTGGACTTGAATTAAGGTCCTCCTAACTCCAGGGCCCATTCTCTATCCACTGTGCCCCCTTGCTGCCCTTCCATCACTTATTATGACATAATAATACTCCATTATGTTCATATATCACAATTTATTTAGACAAAGATACAGCTTTCAGATTACTTGGTGGAATTTCCCCTGCTTCCTGTGACACATAAGCAGGGAATGTCCAAAGGAATATTTCCTCTGCTGAAGAAAACATTCAAGTGCCTTTCTGTTAAATAAAAATTATTTATTTATTTTTAATATTCTTTTCTTTTCCCTTTTGAAGTCCAAGATTCTTATCTGGGTAAGAGAGAACAGACTGAATTTAAATTCTGTGAGAGGAGGGAAAAAGACATCAGGGAATTAATTTAGACTATCAGAAAACCTCTCAATCAGTAACCAGAGATAACCAAATACATAATAAGAAGGACAGCTCTTTGAGTTAGATTTTGTTCATGTTTGCCCTTTGTTCTCAGAGAGGATATGACTTCAAGGAGGTGATGTCAGGATATGCAAAAGAGGAACAGAAAGGCAAAGGAGGAATATTTTGATTGAAATTTGAATCCCAAGCAACTTAGAAATATAGTCCAACTCCTTACTGAGGCCTTTTGGAACCCAAGCTTCCTAATGATTTCTAGGCCTGCTTCTACTCTAACTGCCCTCTTATGTAGAACTGAAAGTAACTCTTAGAAAACAGTTTTCCCTTGTATGGATACGTTCGTTGTATTCTTAAATGCTTGAGTAACTTCTCCTTTCCCCATTCCTTTTATGGATCTGTTTGGGCTTCAGGAGATGCTAAGGAACTGAAAAACCAAGGTCAGAAAGGAAAAGAAACTTTTCATAATAATAATCCTTGTTTATATTACAATAATTCTATAAATGCAGGTAAACTCCATCCCCTTCATTCACGGGGGCACATGACCAAGAAGAATTCTTATCTGCCTCTCTTTACAAGTGTAACATCATGCTCCCATCTGGGCTCCAACAGTTGTTAACACGCTGAGTCTCCAGAAGACAGAATACTACTACTAGTCTCAGAATTCCCAGGATGTAGCCTTGTAGGCCTGACCAACAGTCAAGCACTTACTGGTGTGCTCCTATTAACAGTCAACCACTAGACATGTATAAGGGTGATCACACTCACTTAAAAGTAATTTCTTTTTTCTGATAAAAATACTTCTTGCTTAAATCAAACAATTAAAACCCAGTGTGAACAGGCCCAGTGTTAATATATAGATATATTTCCCTGAATAAATTCCATTGTGTGAAAGACTTGCTCATACCCCAGGAAATTAGTAAAAAAAATTAAATAAAATCTATGCCTGATAAATAAAGAGCTGATAAATAGACAAATGTATAGGATAATTTTACATATATATATATTCCTATTTCTGTGTAATGGTAGCCATCTCTAGGATGGGGAGGAGGGAAGAAGAAAAGGGGAGAAAGAAAAATAAATTTATGATAACTTTATTATATATTTATGAGGAACAGCAAGTTGTATGTAATAGATCTGCAGGTTCATGTGCAATCATCTTTTATTATATTTTGTTATGGAAATGCTTGTTTTACCCCATAAATTAAAAATAAAATAAAATTTTAAAAAAGAATCTGTTTCAAAGACAGAGATGGAGGATCTGGATTCAAAGTGCTGGAACTAGCATGACCTACCCTGCCTATGAGGAACATAGAAAGCCTGAGCAGGGGCGGAGAAGGCAGAGACCAAGGAGGATCCTCTGCTCTATTGATGGGATTAAGGGGTCTGAGTTGAGGGAGGTTTTGACTCTTTCTCCAGCTTCTCCTTCTACTGCCTATCCATCCTCAGATGCTAATACATAAATCTGCTGCTTCATTACTCAAACATTTCCAATAAACTGAATTTTGATTCAACCACAAGGAAATCAGAGTTTAAACTAGAGACAGAAATAAAAACAAAGTTAGCCAGAGAGCCCAACTCTACCCAAATATTAGAAATTTTCCTAATTCAGAGTAATTGTGACTGAACTCAGAACATTTTGTGTAAAAGAAACTTTTATAGCTGAAGAGTAGGGAACCACATGAACCTTAGGGGTCATTATATAATCCCCTAGGCTTGAAAAAAATTGAATGTTGTAACAGGATGTTACAAATTGAGGGCTTATCTAGAATAACTTTTTTTATTTTATCTGGAAGTTAAAAGATTGGGCTATTTTAAAAAAAAATTGTTTTGTATTCCTTTTAAGCAGGATTTCCTGCATTGTGGTTCAAACACTATTTTTAAGCACTTTTTATTATAAGAATCTTAGTTTAGATCTATGAATATCAGCTGCTTTATAATTGTCTTAATTGAGACTGAAACTGTTATTACTGTTTCTAATTTGTTGGAATTAATAAAATTATTTTTATATTTATTTTATATATTTGTGGTATCACTTGGTGACTGTACCTTATACCAATACACATATATGTATATATGTATTGTTGTCCTGAAAACTTGGTTAAAGAAAAGGCAACAGGCTCAATGCATACATTTTATAATTTAATTAATTAATTAATCAGTATCCTATTAAAGATAACGGTAATATAATGCATTATGGAGCCAGAAATGTTCTGGCTACCGATACAAAGAATTGGGCAGCCTTAAATCTGTTTTAGGACAAAGAAGGGGTTCTGTGTCCTTCAGATTTATGATCTCCATAAGTGATTAACTAGACCATTAGAAAGGAATTTCTTAATTGCATAGGTTGTAAATACAATAAAATAACAGAGTTTGACAAAGTTCCACATAGAAATTACAACCCAAGATGTCTGTGTTTTCTTTACTATTAACATGCCATAATGTAGTATATGTCTACAAATATTAAGATATGGAAAACGTCCCGTTATTCAAGATTGTGTCTTAGGTTAAAGGTCTCTTAAGGAATGTTAAGTCAGCCCTGGCTGGCTTTTGTTGACATAGGAAGAGGCATTCTCTAAGTTTGCTTCAGAGAGAACAAAGAGATGATTGCAAAATTTTATATTAAACATTATCAGTATATATAATCAGTTGTCTCTTATGAATATCAAAATCTATAAATTAATAACATTTTCAAATGCCATTCTCAAATTCTCACAATGTTTTCCATAATGCTAAAATTTACCCAACCACCACTAAGAGATACTATGATTAACCAAGATTTAATTCCATATGTGTGTACAAATATGTGCATTTTGTGAATGTGTGTATATGTATATATA
Organism: Bettongia penicillata ogilbyi; assembly: GCA_023548195.1. NCBI lineage: Eukaryota > Metazoa > Chordata > Mammalia > Diprotodontia > Potoroidae > Bettongia > Bettongia penicillata. Next base: position 2,461,165 of record JAJHZJ010000397.1, on the reverse strand, counting down.
CGTGTGTATACATGCATAGATATATGTATTTTACATATATACATACATACATATATACATACAGAGAGAGAGAATAGAATTTGTGTTTAAAGAGGAAGATGCAAGAGACTTCATAAAGGTCAGGATCCAAGAATTGGAGGACTATAGAAAAGTCTATATAGGAATAGGATGTAGAACTTCCAGAATCAAAAATATACTCTGTGAATCATTTAAATGTTCAAGAATATCTTAAAAAATATTTTAGAGAGGGTACAGTATCTGGAAATTGGTTCTTGGTCCCCCATTAAGGGGGAGGATTTATGTAATATACTTGAAACATTAATGAATGGAAATGATGATTCAGCATAGCAACTGAGGTTTGGGTTTGAAAATAGGTTTGGGATTTCATCCATACAAAAAGTTACAGAATATTGAGGCAGGTAGTTGCAGTGGTTAGAACACTCGGCCTGGAGTTAGTATGACCTGATTTAAAATCCAGCCTGGGACACCTACTAGTTGTGTTACACTGGCCAAATCACTTAAACTCTGCCTGCCTCAGTCTCCTTAACTGTAAAATGGTGATAATAATAGCACCTACCTTGCAGCGTTGCTGTGAGGCTCAAATAACACTTGTAAAGTGCTTAGCACAGTGACTTACTATAGCTCTTAATAAATAAGCCTTTGTTCATTTCCTCTTCCCTTAAAAATGACCCTCCCTGACAAACATATTGAGGCTATACTTTATACCAAGGGTATTTCCCTTACCACCACCTAGCTGTCTAAGAAAGGCAAGCTTCTCCAACTCAAAGAGCAGCCTGATTTTGAAAAGAACATCCAAAGATAAGTCCATCATGTAGACAGAACTACTTCACCAGGTGAGGTTGTGGTCAAAACGATTATTACTATTTCTAATTTATATTGTTAGAATTAATCAAATGGCTTGGTCAATTGTGATATCAATTGGTGGTGCTCAGGGAACTTAACACTCCCTGCAAGGCTCAAATATGCTTCATATTTGAGGTAGAGTGCAAACTATACACATCGTCACAGACAGCAAAGCAATTTAGGAACATCGTCAGGGAAGATCTCTAACCTTCCCCTCTCTCCCCACCCAAGACTGTAGAAGACTGGGTTTGATAAGCAACAGAATTGTTACAGAGATTGGTGGGCCTCTGGCAGTGACAGGATGTACTGCTTGATGGGAAGCCTTAAAGATCCTGTTTTTGAGTACTCCCGGAGGTGTAAAGAAGCAAAACCCTGATAGGAATATCCTTAGAATGCATTTTTGGTTGTACAGTCATTTTCAGTTATGTCTGACTCTTCATGACTCCTTTTGGGTTTCCTTGGGGAAGAGACTGGAATGATTTGCCATTCGCTTCTCTAGCTCATTTTACAGATGAGAAAACTGGGGTAAACAGGGTTAAGTGACTTGCCCAGGGTCTCACAGCTAAGAAGTGTCTAATGCCATATTTGAACTCAGGAAGATGAGTCTTCCTGACTTCATGACAAGCACTCTATCCACTGTGCCACCTGGCTGCTCTACTACTATTAGAAGACCTCTGAGCTTTTGAACTGCAAAAGCAACACAATACCATTCAGCTGCCTCAATTTCCATCTTTTCAGAGACTGCTCCATCAGTGCTCTCATTAAGACACAAATATTAATGCAAACAACAATGTTCAGTATGGCAGCCACTTGGCTTATTATACTATTCTTAAGCAATGCAATAGCATAGCAATGGACATGAATTCAAATAATGAAAATAGTATCAATGACTTTTTTATATATCAACACAGATTAATTATACATATAGCAGAAATCAAACTTTTAAGAGATACAACATGTCATTAAACTCTGCAATCATATAACAATATTTTCATGTTAATATTGGCTAAGAATGATGTCAAGCTAGTTTAGATAAGTTTATTACACCTCTAGAAAATAAAAATACAATTAAAAGTTAAATTTTTAAAAAATTCCAGGATATAACCAGGAAGAAACAAAATTCTCTATTCCTCAGAAGAAAACCTGCTCACCATGAAAAGAAAAGGGAAAAATGCAAACAAAATGTGTTTTCCAGAATAAGACAAAATCCTGAGAAATAGACTAAGAAAAATTTTTCTCAGAGGGGATACCTGCCTGGAATTATCTCTATCTACTCACGCATATACAGCCCTAAATATTGCTAGTATTGAGGAAATCACTCTGGTACCCTCAAAAATTTGAACATCTCAACTACATTGATGAATATGTTAGGTATATGGAGACTAGAACCAGGAATGAAGTGGAGCCAACAGTAGTTTCCCCAGTTCATGCAAAGAGCTCCACTTGGAATAATGACATTGGCTCTCCTACCTATGGATCTCTGTTTTGAAGTCTGTGAAGAAGGAGAGGCTGCAGAATTCTATAAACAATATATCTCTAGTCCAAGAGAGAAGCTAAGAGAAGTTTACCACCTACCCACAGGATCAGTTCAAAAGACTGCTGTCAGAAATAAAGGTACAATGCTCTAGTTTGTTGTTAAACCTACAGTAGGGTGGCAGAGTCTTGCGGAGAGATCTTGGTGTTCATGGGACACACAAGTTAGCAGATAGATGGAAAGCCTCTTCCTACTTAATGGTAGAGAGATTGGACCACTTGATTGTTTACAAAATGACCCCAGAACTTGAGGTGAGAGGGGAACTAGGGGGATCCTATGAAGACACACCAGTCCTCTTCCCTCTTGAGACAGGGATTTGTTTTCCCAAGAAGCAGACAAAGCTGTCAAGTGATCTGATTGGCCCTGCTGCCCTGATTCAGCTCCCTCGTCACTCACAGGCATAAAAAGTCTCATTTACATGCAATCAGTGTCCCTTAGACTTGGGGAATTTTTAAAGATTCCACAAGTCACCGTGTCCTTTACCATATCCTATCCTAATGACCAGTCACATTTTTATATGGGAAGATATGGACCTCAACCAGAGAAACTAAGTGTCATTTTGTCCTTGTCTATCTTTGCTATGTTAGGACAAAGCAAACCTCCTTTTGCTAACTGTTCAGACTTGAAATTGCCTCATTTCATCCCAACATGTAACATTGTAATGTTAATGAGATCTTACCCCCCTCCATTAAGAGACCTCATCTGGAGCCCATTAAGAGAAGCTAGCTTAGAGGAGCCTTGCTTGTAGGAAGGCTTTTATACCTTTTGCTAATTTCTAATAAGGCACTGAGTCAGGGGGGTTGTGATGCCTTCTGGCTCTGATAAGTGTATGTACACTCTGAGTTGTATTTTACTTTGGGGGCTTACTTATGAGAGGGATCTTGTGATTCTCTGGCAAAGACTCTGAGTGATCATGTGTTCAGACCCCTGTCTGTTCAGATGTAAGGGCTCTCTCGATCTAGGGATATATGTAAAGTGAATAGCAATATTGCTTTGATACAGGCAATAGAGCCCTATCTGTTTTTTTCTGCTTATATTTTCTTTGTATATTCTAGGAAGTTCAGAGTGTTGACTTTTCCCCTGAAGTAGTGAATATAATTTTAAAAGATTGTTGACCCCTTAAATAGTTTTCCTAGTAAAGCAGATCTAAGAACCTAGCAGCCCTCCTGGGTATGCCACTGTGGTTGCCATTGCAAATGTGAACAGAGAGTACAGGTGTTAGAACTATCTCCAATATGTGGTATCATTATGGTAGTCTGGAATGAGACACGAAGGTTTCATGATTTAGCTTACATCATGACTGACTTGGGGGAAGAGTTCTGCAAATATAGAGTGTAATGTGATTGGACAGTGGGATACTGTATAGAACCCTCCTGATTACATATGGAAAAATCTCTATGGGACAGGAAATAGGGTCTTTCTCAGTGGGTCCTGGAAAAGATTGCTTAGGAGCATAAAGAAAGCACCAAGTCCAGCATTCCCTGGTTTTCGTTGACTATTCTGGCCAAGTTGGACTGCCAGGATAAGATTGAAAGTAGATAGGATTGTCATTTATCAGCTACAAACAGAGCTCTCAGCTTTCAGGAACTGTGCAATGAAAGTTGAGGGGAAGCCCAATGGGACTTGTGGTTGTGGAAGTAAAGGGAACCTCTTCTGATAGAGATGGAGAAAACTGCTCAATGGTCTCTGACCCAGAAATTCCAGTACCTGCTGAGATTGGAGCAATGAGACAGAAGAATAGATTTGTGAACTCCCACCAATGGTGAGAAAGCTCTAAACCAGGCTATCACTGCTCCCTGGAGGAGGATGACTCCCTGCCCAGAGAGAGCCAGTGGTAGGCAGAAATTCTCCACCAAGATGGTTGCTCAAGTTCAAACCCAAAGAGTTTGGCTCATGAGGGCATGAGCTAGTAAAGCCAATGCTGAGCTGTTCTTTGCAGCTAACTTCCATAGACTGGGAGAGGTTTCTGAGCTCTTTTATAGCACCTTTGCAAAATCAACCAAATTTATTAGCACCTCCAAACTAGGAATGCCTTTTATTTCTTTTTAGATAGCTGAGATGAGAAATTATTCATACATTGTTAAGATGAATTCCTGTTGTAGTCAGGTCCCTATTAGGGCTCTGCAAGAGACAGTGAACTTCTTAAAAGAAATGAGAGGTTTGATAAATTGGATTTATGTGACCCACCTCCCCAGATGACCTTCCTCATTTTTTGTCCAGCCTGGCTCAGGCAGTAAGATCCTGACTCTGGATAGAGCACCACCTAAATGATTTCAGATTTTGGCTATGGGTCTCCCCTGCCATACAATCAGACAGGTGTGAGCTGAGTAAGTAATGCTATTTGAACAAGAGATTAGGAGAGTTGTGGCTTGAATAAACATTACTATAAGTTAAAACAGACACTCTGAAATGAGAAAAGGAGTCACAGAGCCTGATTCCCTGCTTAATAGGCAGAGAGCAATGACACCCTCAAGCAGAGGGAATTTTGGGTGTGGCCCCTGAAACACAGAGTTGATTAAAAAAAAAAGCAATGAATGGCTAGTCCATGGAGCCTGCTAGTATATAGTACAAGGTAATTCAGTGCCAGGGCACAAGGGGCCCTCCAGCCCCACTCACACCCAAGGTATTCTATATCTAGATCATCCAGGAATACATTACCAAGGGCAAAACTTAGAGGGAAGGGGTATTATGGGCTTAGTATATGTGTGGACCCATTTAGCAACCTTTGTGCAATGTCATTCCAGGGTACTGGCTGGGGCTACTCTCTGAGTTTTCATCATCAGCCCCCTCGCCTGCCAATGTGGGCAAGTCAAGACCTCTCCCTATTATAATAAAGCTGTGTGACCTTGGGCAAGTCACAGAATCCTAGACTCTCAGCAAAAATGGGCATCTAAAGCCATTCAGGACAACCTTTAACTATACAAGGAGTGAACTGACCTACCCTTTTCTCTTTTCTTTCCCTCACTCTTAGCAGCTAGGTAGTATAGTGAATAGAATACTGGATTTAGGAAGATCTGAATTCAAATCTAATCTCAAACACTTAGTAGCTGTGGGCAAGTCATTTAATTTCTGTCTCAGTTTCCTCAAATGTAAAATGGGGATAATAGCACCTACCTCCCAGGGTTGTTGTGAGAATCAAACAAGATAATATTTGTAAATCACTAAGCACAGTGCCTGGCACATAGTAGGTCCTTCCTTCCTTCCTTCCTTCCTTCCTTCCTTCCTTCCTTCCTTCCTTCCTTCCTTCCACAAAGTGTCCAAAATTCCCTGTTTAACAGGAAAAGAAAAAAGCAACAAGTCACTCAGAACTCCTGCTGCCCGAGTCAGAAAGCAGTTAGAAGACATCCCATAATGAAAGGCTATAGTGTCTCTTATCTAAGCAGAGTTACATGAAAGCAGCAGTTACAGTATGGGCACCTCCCACCTGGATCCCCCCATATTGCCTTAGCTCAGAGAAGGGAGAGATCAGTGAGGGCCACAAATAAAAGGAGAAGATTTCCTAGGGGAGGTCAGGCACTTTGCAAAAGCCCTTGACAGACTTCTCTTTGCTGCCCTCCTCCCCTCCCTTCCCCATACGGCTTCACAATGCCCCTCCTTGCCTCCCCTGCCACCTACACCTCCAACTTGACTCAACTTAAAAAGCTTCCAGCACCTGCCTACAGCACACACCCCCGTTTCCCCTCGCAGCTGATTCCCATGGAAACCAAAGGAAAGGAAAGATCATTTCCTTCAGAGCTCAGCTCAAATACCACCTCCTACAGGCCTTTCGTGATCCGCCCTCCCCCAGCTGCTGGTGCCTTCCCTTCTCCACCCCCACCACTTATCCGGCATTTATTTTAGAATTCTTTTAACGTACTTATATATGTACTGGTCATTTCCCCTGTGGGTTCCTTGACAGAAAGGACTGGTCATTTCCATTAGTGTCCCCAGCACCTAGCCTGGGAAATTGCTTAAGAGCAGGAGCTAAGCTTTGGCCTTTCTTGGTTTCAGTAGAGCTTAACACAGTGCTAGGCACATTGTTAAACTACATAGTAATGGCTTCATAAATGCTCATTAATTGACCAGCTAACTGACTGATTTTTAGGGAATCTTGAAGCTCTCTACATCTTCTTCCTGTGCCTCTCAACACCCAGACAGGCTTTGCACCCTGTGGGTGGGGACTTATCCTCAGTCAAATCATTTGTTCCCCCAAAGACAAAGGCTGCTCCTTACTCTGAACCCCAAGTACCAAAGCCAGGACTATTTTTCCTCTGAGTACTGAGGATCATATCTAAGTGATCTCTTTGTAGTGAACGGTTCCTTAAGCTGGCTCTCTTAGGTCATCCAAGGGCAGGGATGGACCTCTTCACTGAGACCCCCTCCCAGGAAGTTAGCACAGGAACAGAGGGTCAAGGGCTCAGGCTAAGCAGTGGAAAGGGTGCTGAATTTGGAATAGGAGGACCTGAGTCTGAATCCTGGACCAGCTATTTGCTACTTGTGTGACCTTGGACAAGCCACTTAATTTTTCTGGTTCTCAGATTTCTCATCTGTAAAATGGGGTTGACCAGATCAGGAGTTCTTAACTTTCTTTGTGTCATGGACCCCATTTGTCAGTCTGGTTAAGCCTATGGCCTCCTTTTCAGAAGGATGTTTTAAAATGCATAAAAAAAAGTATATATGATTACAAAGGAAACCAATTATATCAAAATACCTTATCAATTTTTTTAAGACAAGTTCTGGAAACTCAGATGAGGAGCTGACTTCTAAATTTCCTTTGAGTACTCAGTCTCTGATCTGACAACTCCCAACTCCCAGATTGGACTGTGAGTGGGGTGGGATCCCCCTACTCCCTATCCCAGGTCTCTTGTTTCATTTGTCACATTAGACATTTTCTCTTCTATCATTTTCTTCTTTCTTAAAGTCACAGAAATCACAGTCCCCATAGAAGACTGGCCACTGTCTCTAGAACTACCTGTACCTTCTCTCCCATCCAAGAACATTGGGCCTGGGGGAGAAGCCCATCTCTCCCTTTCTCCTCACTGCTACTTCCAGGCCCCATCACTCACTCTCTCTTTGAGGCTCCTTCCATATGGATCATAGGATTTAGAGCTAAGAAGGACCTTAGGAATCAGATAGGCCAACCCCAATCATTTTACAGATGAAGAAATTGAAACCCAAAGGTGATGAAATGTTGCCCAAGGTCATACAATGAGTAACAAGGCCAAAACTCAAAGCCACTAACTATAAATTAGAGTTTAACTCTAAATCCAGGGCTCTTTGTTTTATACCTGGGCATCTCTTAAAACCACAGGATAGGCTTAAAGCTGGACTTTTAATTCCTTTGCCCTAGGGAACAGAGATGTCACTGGGTCAACATCTTTGATCAATAAGTACAGTGAGGTCATGAACCTTACTTCCCTGGACATATATTATAGTTTATCCAGCTCCTTCCCTTGTCCTTTTCATCTATAACTGAGCACATTAAGATAAATAGAGGACCAGTCCCAGGAATTTCCCAGATTTATTCATGGAACATTGTAGGCTGATAAGGTGATGAGGGAGGGGGATTTTTCTTACTTCTTAAGCTTTGATTTGGACCTGGTGCTGGCTCCTGACCATGTTATCCTAGACTCTGTGGACTCAATGATGCATTTCCTCTGAAAACAACAGCATACTTTCACTTTGACTTCCAATTTAATTTCATTCTGAGTTCAGTCCTTTAATAATATCTTAGATCCTTCAATACTTTCTCTACACAAAGAACTCCTTCAGTGGTCTTAATCATAGCTCTGAAAAAGGTCATCTATTGAGAGGTCACAGAATGTGTCCACCTCTTCCTTTCCAAATGATTTTTCATAGTCGGGTCAAAAAAGGGAGTGGGCCTTCCAAAGCAAAGCCATCGCCCTATAAAACTGAAAACCTTGTTTAATATTCCATGACTTTCCCTTACCTGCCTGTTCATTCCCCATCCAAAGTAATCTCATGTCCAGTGACCTCCTACTGTCCTGGACTCCTGTATTCTAGAGGGAAGCATCTGATTGTGACAGAAAGGTCTTCCTTTGTCTGGAGGGAGAAGATATGAGAGTGGTGCATTTTTTATAAGAAGAGACATAAGAGAGCTAGTATGCTTAACCCAAAGGTGTCGATCAGTTATGGTGGAAATTCAGATACTAGATGAGGGAGACACTTTTTTTTTCTTTCAGTAAAGTTCTTTCATAATTTTCTATTGGCCACATGGGCTGTTGGTAAGTGTAGTTTTTCCAAGCTTAAAATAGGCTGAATGAGTACAATCCATTGGGACACAGAGAGAGTCCAGGAACATTGAAGAGCTGTGTGGAGAGGGGACAGGTGGGCAGATGTTCAGATGGACAGTGAGAGTTAATTGAAAGTAGAGGATGTTTCTAATTCAGATTTACCATAGGCTGGAGATTTGCCTTGCTCACTGGTCTGTTTAGGGAAGTGATCTGATGGAACAGAACTTGCCCAACTGTGCCTAGGCCCTGCTGGAACCTGATGAACTTACCTACTCTTCAGCTCTTCCTTCCCCCTGCTTCATCATTCACTGTCTGGCAAACTGGCATTGTTTGCTGTTGGGAGTTTCCTGTTTGAGCGTTGTTTCCTTGTTATTTGTACTTTGTGAATGGATTTTTGTCTCTATATAAACCAAATTTTAACTCTTTCTGAGTGAGTGTTTGTTAGTGGGTATGGATAAGGGGAAGATATGCAGTGCCTAGCTGGAATTTTGCAGTGTACTACAGGGCAGAGAGGTCAATTTCTGCCCAGTGATTAGAGAAAAAAATTCTTCTCTAGCATCAGGGTTCAAAGTTTTATTATCTTTCATGAATAATCAGCATTAATCAGCTCCCTGAAATAGCAAGGGAGAACATCTATGTGACCCCAGAGGTGCCCTTTAGAGTGGCCTCCTGGCCGAAGGTTTTCCACTCCTGCTCTAGACTAAGAAAAAGAAATGATCTTATGCTGAGGTCTCTAGCGACTCCTAAAGGCTTCAAATGGGAACTTCATCCTAGGAAGGAAAATCAGGACCTCTTCTCCCGTGGGAAGTGCACATACACTTTAATCTTGGTTTTTGTATTTTTTCCAAACTTTATCTTCAAAATTCTAATGAATTGACCAATTCCAATGCTTGCTAAATGATGATGCAAAAGCAAAAAATATTAGCTGCCATATAATTGCTTCTTATGATGTAGCTATATATAGCATGTTGCTTGACTGAACTGAATTATTTGGTTGATTTATAAGCTGGTCTTTGATTATTGACTAAATCCTGGCATTAGGGATGGAAATAATGAATTTCTGAGCATGATTCTTGGAACAAACTATCATCTTGCTAATGTTAATATTCATAAAGGCTTAATGATAGTAGAAATAGATCTCAAGTATAAGATTTTTTAAAAAATAAACAATTGCTTTTTAAATAATATTTTTTCAATCAGTAAAACTCCACCTTCTTACATTCCCTTGTTTTCCCCCACCAAAGATTGAGAACTACAGAAAAACAAAACATTACAAACATGTACAGTTGACCAAAACAAATTTCCACATTGTCTATGACCAAAAATATATTTGTCTCATCCAGTTTTCTGAGTCCTTCATCTCTCTCTCAGGAGGTAGGCAGCATGTTTCATCATTATTTCTCCAGAGTAATGATTATGAATGTTTAAGTATAATGCAAATGAGGAGAGGAATATTAAGATCACCCACGAAGGAATATCAGTCCACTGCACTCTAAAGACGTGTTTCTAGATCCAGTTAAATACTCAAACGCAACAGACAAAATACAAATAGGGTACAGAGTCTGGGTATAAGTCTTTAATCCTCCTTTTGAGGCAGAAAAATGATGGGGTGAACTTGTGACATTTAATAAAGGAAGATGATGGCATAGCACAAAATATGAAGCCCAAGTTTGCCTTCACATTTGGGTTGACATCTACATAGTAAGATGTTTGCCATCACAAGCAGACTAGACTGTTTACATGCAAGCGATGCCAAGTATGCATGCTCTGTCATTGGCAAAAGCCCTACCTGTGCTTGATAAAACAGTGGCTACTTCCCCTAAGTCAGAGAGATGGCATTGTGGCAGTGGGGACAAAGTTCAAAACTACTTCTGCTTTGTTAATCAGAAAAAGAATTCAACAAAATTTCAAAATGGAACCTTGTAATGGACCTCTGAACCTGCCCAAGTTCAGATACTGGGGCAGAGATGGCAAAAAGATGCCCAAATTGACCTAAGGCCTCTAGTAGAGATCAGGCTCAAGTTGACTAGAGAAGAGTTAAAGGGTTGGTAGGACTCAGACTCAGGTAAGAGGAACTGTTCGATGGAAAGCTCCAAAGACCCCTCCCCACATCTGAACATCTGAGGGAGCTAAAGGATAGAAATACTGATATCATGTGTCTACAATGTTTAAATTATTTTGGGACATTTTATGACTCCTAGATAATTAGTGAAGATGGTATTTAGAGAGACTGAGAATATCATCCAGCAAAGAACCACCCTCCCAATTTGGGGGACTGATGGACACAAACTTAGTGAGGGAGGAAGAATAGTGTGGGAAAGGATAATTTCTCCTGACATAGAAAATATCAACAGGTTGAACCAAGTGGCCAAAGGACTGGTAGTTTAGAATGACTTGAGGACAGCCCTAAACAGTGAAATAGCAAATGAGTGACACTGATTACCAAACAAGTTGATGAAGTAATAGAAAAGGCTAGGGGGAACAAGTTTCACCTCAAAAACATCTGCTTGCTCATGGGCCAAGGAAATTAATTGGGAGAAGGGAGTAAGGGGAGGGGATAGCTAGTAGGTACAGGGTCAGCTAAGGAAACTTATAAAAAATCTGATGAGAAGTGGATCTACGCAGGAGCAAACCCATTATTCCTTCCACATTTTGACTTTCCCCATTGTAGTTTCTACATATTGCAGGCTGGAATAAGAAATTAAATGGGAATTTTGGGGGAGTTTTGCAGACACTGCAGACAACACAGAAAAGGTTTACAAACTCAGATATACACTATATATATATATAATATTGTATAACATCAACATATTTTATCTTTTAATATCATAATAATTCAGACTTCTTCTCTGGTATGAAGGGAGGACCAAAAGATTTTACATGGATTATCCATATCTCTAGGGCCCCATGGCATGCCCCTAATCCCCTTGATGTGGAAAGGATAACTATAATAGGAAAGTTAATAAGACAAGGAGGCAGAAGGTAAACCAGATTGACATGGAAACATCATCATTAAAAGAAATCCAAAATGGCGGAACCTATTTCTGGTTCAACTGGAGATGTTGTCCATACTTACTTAAGAAGACACTGTAACTTCGATGAAAAAAAAACGGAGAGCTTAAGGAACTGCTTTGGGAAAAGAAAGTGAGGCCGGAGCAGGAAGTCACAGGTCCTCATATATGGGGAGCATGATCTCATCTGCAGTTCCTAATGAGCCTTTTCCATCTGATGGCACAGAAACAGAAAGACAGGAAGCATAAAGTTATCTTAAAAAGCAACCAAGCTGAAAGAGATGTAAACAAAGCTTGTCTCGTATACGCTGGACCATGCTGATCCAAACAAATCCACTGTGCTGCATACTGATGCCAACCTGAAGGGACTAGGAGAAGTCCTGGACCAAGAAAGTGATGATCAAATGAAACCAGTGGCATTTGCCCACAGATGCTTGACCAATAGCAAGACCTTTTACCCCATCCACAAGCTAGAGATTCTGGCTTTGATGTGGACTATAACTGAGAAATTCAGAAACCATACAGTTATCCCTTCCACAGCATGGGGGTTAAGGGCATAGCACTCTCATGATCTGGAAAATCCACATAAAATTTTGGTCTTTCCTTTGTACCAAAAAAGAAATTTGAATTTTTTTCTTTTTCTTTTATGGGGTGTTTACAGTTCCTTATTGAAAAATTTGGGTTGATATATAATATTAAACATATATCTTATCCATTTCTGAGTTTCTAAACTTTGCGTATCTTCAGTGGCTTCTGCAAAACTCTCCAAATTCCCATTAATTTCTTATGCTAACACGTGATATATGAAAACCATACTGGGGAAAGTCATGATGTGGAAGGAATAACTGCATTTGGAGTGAACTTGCAAGTGTGGACTGTCAACAACTCCCTAACATAGTCTGATCAAGTTAGTTCTGTTTGCCAGAGATGGGAGATAGCACTATTAATTCAGCATTCACTACCTGCCAGGGAAATCCATATGGATGCAGATGGTCTGTCCAGAAGGGCACGGAACACCAAAGCTACGGTGATACCTGAAGGAGTGAAGATCATGCATGGTAGCATTTACAGAACTGGATAAAGCAGACAGAAAAATGGTTGAGGTTGGGAATGGCCACCAAACAGCATACCCATGACCTCATTTCTTTGAGCCAAGCTTTTTAACCTATGTATGAGTAGCACTGAGAGCAAGCAAATGGTTGTCAAAGAATTAAGTTAAGCAATAGAAGCCAGGAAGTGGGGTGTGATAGCAACGGACTCTCAAGGCACCAATCTCCTTAATGCATTTTATTGTTGAGCCAATGGTCAAAGTTAGAGCCATACAATAGATTACTATACCAGACTGTCACTGATCCCATATATGGTACCAGGAAGCACCTGGTACCATTGCTATACAATGCACACTGCTCTATGGCCATGAAAGTGTTATATGTTGTCTTTGGAGGACATATTGACCAAAAAAGAGCCCTAGAGAGGTAGTAGGAAACAGATTTAACTGATTCAAGATGGCTCCAGATGTCACTGAGAAGTGAAATTTGTATTCAGTTTATATAAAGCAAAGCACTACCAACTCACATGACCTATTTGGAAATCATAATTATTAACAAACTTTTGGTAATTATCTGCATTGCCTAACCCTGGAAGGAAAGAGCAAGAACACATGTCATATATTGGTAGTAACTAGCAAGTTCACAAGTTATGTACAAGCATAACCTACCAGAATGCTTCCATTATAAAGTGTTATGGGAGATACTTCTCAGTATATAGACCTCCCATCAATATCCATTTGGATCAAGGCAAAAACTTTGAAAGTATTCTGCTAAAGAAGATGTTAGTTTTGGTCAGCACTGAAAAATAACAATACTTTAACATCCTTAAGGGAACTCACAACCTGAATGTTTCGACTATACATAGATCTGAAATGGATGGAATTAATAAGTCACAGGCAAAATTAACTGAAAATTTCGAGAGTGTCCTTTATTAGCCAGGCTGGTGGCTGCCTCATGTAGAGACCCAGAGGAGGCATCCCCGAACTGAGGTGGATGAGTACATTTTAAGCATTTCGGCGCTACTTGGTACAGCCTTGCGGTTTCCACAACAAACAGAGTTCTGACAGAGCAAGAGAGGGGCTTGCTGCTAGGCAAGAACCCCCAAACAGAAGGTGGTTGTCAGGGTACTGCTAGGTAAAGGACCCCATAGAAGAGAGGTGCCAGGAGAGGTACCCAATGAAAGACTGGTTGTCATTCAACATACAGTAGTTGTCAAGAAGGGGTGGGGCTAGTTGCCTGGCAAGGGGGGGTCTAACATTAGGGGGGCACAGGTGGTTACCATGCAAATGGACTAAACAAGAAATGACTGTTAACAATTCATCAGATATTAAACCAAAGGGAATAACATTTTGACAGGGGCCCAAACAAGAAACCTGTTGCTAGGCAGATTATCCAACCCTGCCCAGCAACCTAACAGATATCTCTCCGCCTAGGGGCCCAGGGAGAAATAATGTCCATTTTAGATCACACCAGAGACACTGAGACCAGAACAAAAATTGAGTGGAGTCAATCTGTGGCTTTATGTATGTAATACACATATAATATGCACACACATGTAATATGTAATATACATATAATATACACACAATGCAATATACATGTGTGTACTGTGTAATATGTAACACACACGTGTGTATATGTAATGTGCAATATACATGTGCATGTGTAATATATAACACATCTAATATGTATATGTATGCAATATATGATACACATATAGTGTGTACATATATGATATGTAGTACACATATAATATGTGTACATATTATACAGTTCTGACTAGAATGGCCCTCTGATTTTCTACACTACCTGTTGATGTTTGGGTATGTCAAACTCAGTTGATTGAATCTGACCTTGTTTGCATTCCCAGACCCCGAACTATCTGAGGCTGACCAGACATCATCACTCCCAGCCTCTGACTATTTTGTAAAAGTCCTAAACTTTCCCCTCCAGGATTCCCAAGCTTTCCCTATGAACTTTCAGTAGTTATGCAAGACAACTTACCTAGTGAAACCATAGAATGTCCCAACCCCTTTGTACCTGCAGTCCCTTTCTCTCTGCCTTAGTACCCTATATAAACGCTACTCCCAGGTCCCTCATCATTTGCCATGTGGCACTTCACAGCAGTTCCCTTGCTCTGATTAAAGACCTCAATTTTGCTATACTGGCTGTTTTCTCTTGAATTCAGACTGAAAGGTATGAACCAAAACTGCCTATCAACTTGTGTTGGAGTCTCTGAGAATGAAGAGCTTGTGGGCACCCACAACCAGTGTATCATTCAGGTGAGAATCTCTTTCCACCTAGCAACACCAGTACAAAAGAATGATAAAAGAAAATAATTGATAGTGCAATGCCTAAGTTCATTTTCAAGGCTTTCAGCAAGGTGAGAGTTCCGTTGAAAAACCTTAATATTAATTGGACATACAAGCTAACAGAACAAATGAAAGCTCCTCCATATCTTGCTGTGGAGAGGCTAGGTAACCTTCCTGTTTTCATCAATTAGTTCCAGATTTTGGGTAGGGGGAAGTAGAAATGGAGTCAGGTAAAGACAATTCACCACAATCATTTATTGTCAAATTATGAATGAATCGGACTCCCTGACTGAGGCTGATGGCACTCACCTCAATAAAAGAGACATCAAGGTCAATGCTGCTTCTTCCCTTCATGTTGATAATCAAGTACATATTTTGTTCCTAAGGTGGTCTCCAGCACCACTGCGAGGACAGCTGAAGGAGATTTGTCCAAGACTGTCTTTACATATGAAATAATTAGGGGATAGCATAGAGTCAGAAGAGAGGCAGCCTTGCATAGTGGACAGAGACTGGCTTCAGTCTTTTGAAGCCGGGTCCAGTGCCTGCCTCAGATATTAACTGTTTATATAAGCTGTTTTTTAACCTTCGGGTCCACAGACTCCAAGTGGTCTGTGGATAGAATTCAGAGGGTCATGAACTTAGATGGGGAAAAAAACACTTCTTTAGTGGCTCAGACTGAAAGGTGGTGGGGGAAAAAGAGGAGTAGGGGGAGGGGAATGATTCAGGGGTAAGCTGGAGCTCTTGAGTTAAACACCTGGGAAATCTGCAAACGCTGCACATCAGGACTTGAATTATTGCTTAGTTACTTAACTAAACTTGAAGTGATGAAGGAAATATTAAAAATGCGGATAAAACTTTAAGTGTGTCGATTGCATTTTCCCCTCCCGAGAGCCAGTTGTTCAAATGTTTACCAGAACTGACGTGATAAAGCGTGATAAGTGAAAGTCAAGTGAAGTTCTGAGTACCGCCTATGTCTGTGGGTTAAATCTCTTACTTATTCATAAAATGTTATTTAAATCTCCCCACTCCTGGTTTCTATAGCTGTCCAACCCTGGGCAAGTCGTGCCCACTCGTTAGACCTCAGTTTCTCTCTGTGTAAGAAAAAAGGTGGGGGAGAGGGAGGGCTAAACTCGGTGGCATCTAAGAACTCTGACAATTGAGACAATCTGCGATTTTTATAAATGCAGAAACTTTCCCTCCCCTGCGGGATCACCAGTTAGGTGAATCTCATTGACAAAGTATAACTTTGCATATGTTGCAATGATTCGCATAAAAGTGTCTCCAGGAAACGCATCAGTCCCTTTTCTACTATTTTCATGCCCTCGCTGTAAGTTCTTGGCGCTGAGTCCAACATACCTGGCCCAGATCCGTCCGAGGCCCTCTAACTGGGCCAACATTCCCATCCGGGTCTTTGCCTAGTTTGCCAAGCTCTCGGCGGCTCGGACTACATGCCTAGGTTACATTGTTACATTGTCCACACGGGCTTCGGCCATAGCTTCTAAAGGCTTTTGGCAAAATGCGTTTTCGTAGCAGTCAGGATGGCCGAGCGGTCTAAGGCGCTGCGTTCAGGTCGCAGTCTCCCCTGGAGGCGTGGGTTCGAATCCCACTTCTGACAGCCCAGTGTCTTTTGCCTTTTGTCCGAGTTGCGAGAGTAGTCAGACGTTAGACTTGCACCTCGGTAACTTAAAGTTGCCACATTCCACGTTGCAGTACAAGATTTGCACGTACCTCTATCGCACGTTTCACGAAAGAGCGTATATAGCGGAAGCTCGCCAGAACAAAGACGAGCCCCACAAAAGTTTTAAAACGAATCGGCAGCAAAAAAATACGGAGTTGTCAGAAGTGGGATTCGAACCCACGCCTCCAGGGGAGACTGCGACCTGAACGCAGCGCCTTAGACCGCTCGGCCATCCTGACTTCCTGCGAAGCACCTCTACTGCCTTCTCTGTTGTAGAGAGCGTAGTGGGATGTTCTGCATTAGACGTTAGTGGCCCCTGCTGGAATCCCATGGTACACACAAGTGTCCTGATGCAGCCTGCCCAGACTAGGTCCCGCCCCCGGGCCCCTCCCTTCCTCGGCGGCTCCTCTCCGGCCCGCTGGTCTGGCCCTCCCCCTGGGGACCACGGCCAGAGCGGCACGAAAGCTCCCTCTCTCCCAAAGGACGGCGACCACGGCAGCCTCGTATTCACTTCTGTATAATTTCGCTCTGCAGAAATCCCAGCCCTTCCAAAAGCATGGATTACTTTTAATTCAATCAATACTTAGTAAGTACCTTCTGTGTGCAGAGCCCTGTGCCACACGCCGGAGGAGATACAGAATGGAAAGGCGTTGAAAGCTTATCTGTCCAGATTCCTTAGTAGACGTTGCAGGGATGCAAACCTAGACACAGTTGCGCTCCAAAGTAGATGTGGGGTTTTTTCTGCCTCTAAAGCCCCACGACACTTTGCTGTTCTTGCACATATGAAGGGGTTGGAATAGTTATTTCTAAGATCCCTTCTAGGTCAACAAATTCTAATTAAGAACATCTATCAAGCATGGAAAGAAAAAAATGAGTGCGTTTAAGGAGTTTGAGATAGAGGTGAGATGCAAACAGGAGTAACTGTGGATACAAGAGATACCCAGATAAATATAAAGACCACGTAATTTGTTTGGGAGCGGAGAGAGAAAACCAGATTTAACAGAAGAGGGGGTCACTGAGCTTACCCTTGAAGGAAGATGATGTTCCTGATAAGATTGGAGCGTGGCGTAGTGGAAAGAACTCTGACTTTGGCTCTGGGAAACCTGCGTGTTCAAGTCCCGTCTCCGATGCTCCCTAGTAGGTGAGCATAGACTAATTAATTAGTTGGTTTAACCTTCATCAGTTAGAGCAGAGATAGCTTGTTTAACCTTCATCAATTAAGGATTGCAGGATGCTAATAATGCACTAAGGGAACTCCCAAGTTTAGGAAACGTTTGGAGGGCAGCTGGCCTACAGTCCAGCGTATAGAGCCAGATGTTAGGCTACAACTCAGTGTGTTGGGGGGAGTCGCAGGTCTTAAATTCGGGACTGGTTAAAGACTTTATGTTTAAACATCAGAAACAATTATGGAGCCACTGTTTGAGCTGAAGAATGGATGTGGTCAGAATTGTTCTTTCAGAAGTTAATTTTGGCAACAGGCGGGTATAGATTCCAAAGAGGGACTAGAGGCTAGGAGGTCAATTGATAGACCCCTGCAAATAGTCCAGATGAGAGGTGATGCACTGCCTAACTAGAATAGTGGTTCTGTGAGTAGAGAGGGGAAAGAAGTGTTGTGGGGGCAGACTTGACAAGACCTGGGAGCGGAGGGAGAGACAGAGAGAGAGACAGAGAGAGACACAGTGAGACAGAGAGATGGAAGAGTCAACAACTCTTAAAATGTGTGCCAAGACAATTGGTAAGATAGTGTTGCTCCCAACAGAAACGGGAAAATTCGAAGAGAGCTTAGACTTAAGAGAAATGAAAGTGAGTTGACTCTTTTGGACCTGTTGAGTTTGAAGATGTCATCGGCAATGAAGGACTGGAGCTTTGGGGGGAGATTGCAATTGTGTAGCTATATTATGGAATCACATCTGTAGAAGTGATTGTTGAATCCATAAGACTGCAAGGAAGAATGTAAAGAAAGGAGACTTCTAATAAAGTGACAGTTTGTAGCCCACGGCCCGTGTCCCTACACAGTTCGGTGATGTGGTTGAAAAAAAAAACACGGGAGGCGGGAAAAGATAGACCAATTCCGTTTATTGATCTGAGGGTTAGGGTTTATATAGACAGAATCTGCAAGTCTACGTAACATTCTGCTCGTCTCCTGTCCCAGTGATTTGGCCAGTCTTGTCTTTAAAGGCTATTAGCCTAGAGGACATCTATTTTACATATCCCTATTATTACATATTCCCTTTTTCCAGCAGTAATGGGGAGGGATCTGTGAGATAATATTTACCTGTATGCATGAGGTGATTTTCCTTTTACCTTGATCTTCCGTTTAATTACATGTATTTTGCTTTAGACTAATGTGTCAGTTCAACAAACAATTATTCAACTTAATTCAACAAGTATTTATTGAATGCCTTCTATGTGTCAGACACAAAAGAAAGGAAGACAGCAGTCCTGTGCTGGGTTGAACTGACGTTTGGAAAATCAGAGGACAGCATAAGGGAAAGAAGAAAAAAAATCACACGTGCTGGATGCTTGGGGATTCAAGGACAAAAAGGAAATAGACCCTGTCCTCAGAGAACATATATCCTACTGGAGGGATATAACATGTATACACCAATTTGTTTTAAATTAAATTTTACTTTTTATCAAGCATTCATTTTTTCTCTCTCCCCCAAAATAAAACCAAATGTGTAACAAATATGGGGGGAGTCTGGCACATGTACAGACCCCATCAGGTTTCTAAGCTGGCATCTCCAGGTGTAGGAAGATAGGGAACTGCTTCTGGGAGAATTATGAGGATTGGAACAGGCACAGACATTTCATAACTGGTTCTGGTTGGTCTACTGCATGGTTGGTTGAAGGTTTTTTCCATTGGCTCTGTAGATGCATTTTTTGTGACCTTCAAAAAGGCCTAAGTCAGCACTGGCTGTGGTTTTTGCTGCATTTGCATTCGAGGTAGCAAGATCATGCCTTCACTTACAGCTTCTGGTAAGAGAAACATGCAATAAGGGGAAAGGCCACCAAGTCTTTACCCCTGAGACCGTACGGCCCCAAGAAATGGTCCTGAGTTCATGATTGCCTTTTCCATTTTAGGTACAGGGAGTAGAGCCTCCAGCTGAGCCATGGGAACCCTCGAATCTAGGAATCCAGGACGGGTATTGCAGTTAGCCCAGCACTGGTGTCCTGATGTACAAGATTCCAGTTCAGCAAAAGTTTTAAGGGATACCACCTTCGAACATGAATTTAGTGGGACTGATCCTATGCAGGAAATGAGTTAAATTGTGAACCTAATGCCTCTCCAGGCTATTTCCCACTTCCAGATTGACATGCTATAGGGAGGATTATGGCCCCAAAGTGTTGAAGAAATATGTTTATATATTTGTTATTGCTATATATGTAAAGCAAATATTCCTTTTTAAAAAATCCAGTTGATGTTAAGTGAATTAAATGAAACTAACCCTCTAAACTTAAGGGGAATAGAGATGGGGGGAGGAGGGGGTTCAAATCAATGGCAAAAAAGAAAGGCATCTCAATTCTCCCAAGATACCTGAGAACCCTAGGGATGGGGCAGTGAAGGGAGAAATGGACCCAGCCCTCAGACAGAGGACTGGAGTTAACCATGTTACAAAACTATGTAGTCAATCAAATCAAATTCGCATAGTGACCATGTCCAAAAATGTGAGTCTCATTCTGCATATTAATTCATCTACTCTCATTTAGGAGATGGGAGCATTCATCAGTCTTGGGAATCATGGTAGGTCATTGTGTTATCAAAGTTCTTAAATTCTTAAGATCAGAATTAAATTTTTTTTCATTTTTTATACTATTGCTGTAGTATACAGTTATCCCTTCCACTTCACAGGGGTTAGGGGCATGGTGCCCCCACAATCTAGAAATTCACATAAAATTTTTGGTCCTCACTTTGTACTAGAGAAGAAGCCTGAATTATTATGGTATTAAAAGATTTTATATATATATACTATACATATATTTTATACGTTTCTAAGTTTCTAAACTTTTTCTGTATCATCTATTGGCCTTTGCTAGTTGGCTGAAACTTCCGTAAAACTCCTGAAAATTCCCATTTAATTTCTTATACCAATCCTCAATATAGTGAAACCACAGTGGGAAAAGTTACAATGTGGAAGTGATAACTGTAAAATATTCTCCTAGTTTTTCTAAATTCACTCTGTATCAGTTCATACAAATCTTCCCAAGCTTCTCTGAAACGATCTCTTCCATCAGTTCATATAACACAATAACATTTCATTACATTCATATGTTATAACTTGTGTAGCTATCCCCTAATTGATAGGTACCCCCTTTAGTTTCCAATTGTTTGCCACTACAAAAAGAGCTACAAAAATATTTTGTACATACCCACTTGTAAGGAAGATGCCATGGGCTATCTCCCAAAAAAGTCATCATCTATAGAAATGAATATTTACTATATGCACAGTAAAGCATAGTGTACATACAAAGTACATACAAGATAATACAAAATCACTCCAAGAGAGAAAACTCAAACAATGGAGTGAAACAGTGAACAGCTCTTGGAGGAGGTGGTTATGTTTTGAAAATAGCTAGGGATTATGAGGTAGATATGAATGAATTACAAACATAGGAGACCAGCTCTGCCATGGAATGGAAGTGGAAGACGGAATGTCTTGTAAACAGAACAGTTTTATTACAAGAGAAAGTTCATAAAGTAGAATAAGATGCAACAAGATGGGAAAGGTAAGTGAGAACCAAATTATGGAAGACCTTAAATGTCAGGTTAAGGATTTTGTATTTTATTCTAGGAGTGTCAACCATTACAGGTTTTTTAGTAGAAGGGTAATATGTTTATATTTGTGTTTTAGGGATATTAATTTGGTAGCTATATGAAGCATGAATTAAAAAGGGAAGAGAATGGAAGTAGAAATAATAAGAGCTTTTTGAAATAAACTATGAAAAAGGTAATAAGGGTCTGAAGTAGGATAATAATTGTGTGAGCAAAAAGAAGAGGAAGAATGTAAGATATACTACAGAAGTAAAAACAAGAAGACATGCAATTGATTGGAAATGGGGGAAGGAGGGTAATGGAGAGGGAAGAGTCAAGGATGGATCCAAGGTTGTGAACCACAGTGGCATGAAGGATTGTGGTCCCTTTGACAAAAACAAGGAATTTTGGAGGATGAATAAGTTTGAGGGGAAATGCAATGTTTTATTTTGGACATGTTGAGTTTGAGATACTGATGGAACATTGAGGTAGACATGTCTAGCAAGCAAAAGGTAATGAGGGATTAGAGTTCAGGGGAGAGATTTGGGGATTATCTACTTAGAGATGATCATTGGGAGGTAATGAGATCACAAAAGAAGAGGGGATAGAAAAAAAAAGAGAAGAGGGCAAAGGGCAGAACCTTGGGAGATGTCTGTACTTAGTGGTTGTTGTGTTTGTCCTTTGTTCTTGAAGAGGACCATGACATCAAGATGATGACAGAAGGAGGAAGAAAATCCTTCAGAGGAGACTGAAAAGGAGCAGTCTGAGAGTTTGAGGAACAACTGGGAACGAGCAGTGGCACAGAATGCAAGAGAAGGGAATGTGTGATGAAAAGGGTCAAAAGGGGCTGAGAGAGAGAGAGAGAGAGAGTCAAGTATTTGGGTACAAGTCAGGTTGCAAAGAGTTGAGAAGTTCATAGGAGGTGAGGAAATGGAGCCAATGAATGGAAATGCATCTAGGCATTTGGCTGTGAAAGGGAGAAGAGATATAATGATAGCTTTTGAGCATCCCCAAAAGGTCAAATGGGTCAAGTGAAGGAGACCTGACCAGGTTTATAGGTAACAAGGAAGGAACCAATACATCCAGTACAATAAGCGGGAATTATTGAGGAACCACACTGCTAGGGGAAATGAGAAGAGATGATATCCAGAGGACAGGTAGCAAAGTTGGCCTTGGCACGAAGAAGAAGGATTACTTCTCCATCAGAGGGGCAAAGGAGGAAAGAATGTGAGAAGATAACGAATGACTTTAAGCTGTGGATTAGGGGAGAAACGGGAATCCTATGATATGATCTCATGAGAGAAACATGGCAGGAGCCTCCTGAGCTATGATCTTGTGGTGTGCTGCTTGAGTCTAGGGTAGCTTCCAGTTCTCCACAACTGAGAGAGACCTAGGTAAACAGAAAACAAGAATGACTAATTATGGAGGCATGTTATTAGCACGAAGGAGTAAAGTGTAATAAAACTAATTAGAGATAAGCAGAAGCACCAGGAAGAGAGGAAAAAGATTGTTCCACTTTCCTCCTCACAAACAGAAGCAGCTCCTGGAGGAATTTTGCTAAGCTGCTGGAGGTCTGATGAACCACACTATTAGGGTCTACTGGAGAAGTTTTTAAGTTTTTTGTGTGTCTCTTTTGTCAGTCTGGTTAAGCCTATTGTTGAATATAAAAGTTTATGAGACATCATTTCTGGGTAATTAATCATTTTAATATGACATGTGCAGTCATGCAAAGCATATTTCCATGTTGTAAAAGAACATACGGACAAAAAAACCAAAATGAAAAACAAGAAAAATAAAGAAAATGTAAAAATATATTTCAATCTACATTCAGACTCCATCAGTTCTTTCTCTGAAGGTGGGTAGCATTTTTCATCATAAGTCCTTCAGAGTTGTCTTGGATCATTATATTGCTGAGAAGAGCTAAGTCATTGACCCCGATCGTTATTCAGTATGGCTGTTTCTGTGTATGTTCTCCTAGTTTTGTTTACTTCACTTTGTATCAGTTCATATGAGTCTTTTCAGATTTTTTCTGAAACCCTCCTGCTCATCATTTCTTATGGCACAGCAGTATTCCATCACAATCGTATACCACAACTTATTCATCCATTTCCCAGTTGATGGGTATCCCCTTAATTTCCAATTCTTTGCCACCGCAAAAAGCGAGCTACTAATTTTCAATGTTATTTCCAGCAATTATTGAAATGTTGGAGCCTGTGCATTTTCCCTGAGAGGAGGATTGTGTACAGGAATTCTATACTAATGGGACCCCAGATATATTTATGGACTATATAAAAATGTATATGGGAATCACCCTCAAGTATCTTGGGAGTGTTTGCAACTCTGGCTGAAAGATATCAAAGGCAGAAATTATATTTGGTGCTCTCTGTGGAAAAATGGACCTTATGTTTCATGAAACTTGCCCTGTAAGTCCCTTGGAAGCTCTGAACCTCCAATACACTAGGGACACTTTGCCCAGGGGCTGACCTTCTGGAGACTGGCCCTATTGGCTGAGGGGATGGTCAGAGAGTGATATAAACCAGAGTAGACCCTCTGTGTCTTTGTGGATTCAGTCAACTAGGGATCAGTGAAACTAGGGGAAATTCCATTAAAGGTAAGGGGTGTGGTGACCTGGAAAAAAATCCAGCCAGGCCACTGAAGAGGACTTGGACTCCAGTACTCGGGATCCTCCACTGGGGAAGGGACAATGATTAAACTGGGAGCTTGACCTTTGTCCAGCCCCAGGGGAAATTAGTAACTAGAGGCACTGGGGCAGAAATAACTACACACTCTGAGAAATAGATCCCACAATGCCTTTACTCCCCAGCCCTGACCGAAAAAGCAAACCACCATCATGGAGAGAGCAGTTTCCTGTCCAAATCCTGGTCTGTCTCCTTAGGCAGATCTTTTAGTTGTCACCCTTAAATTCCCTGGGTTAGGAGGTCCATTAAAGTTAGACAATTGGCAAGAGAATTACAGGAAATATGGAGCTTGGGGAGGATTCTTTTGCCAGCTTTTGCCCAAGATTCCAGGACTTAAAACCCTTTAAACCCTGAGGTGGATACCCTGGCTCTGGTAATTATCTCTTATATCAACATCGCCGTTTTAAACTTTTCCAAAGTCCTTTTAACATATTGAATCTCATTTGATCCTTTGACTCAACTACCTTTTGAGGTTATATTAGGCAAGGTGCTTTGTAAATTTGAAGATATTACATCAATATGAGCTTTTCTTATTACTGTCTAGGCTGACTTCAGTGCTATAAACAGTAATTATAGGAGTCAGGAGACCTGAACTTCAGTCCCACCTTTACCATTAAATAGCTTTGTGAGCTAGGACAAATTACTTCTCTCAGTTTTCCCATCTATAAAAATGAAGCAATAGGACTAGACAATTTGATAATTCCCTTCTAAGTACAGAGTCTGTGATCACCAAAGGGGAGAAATTCTTTTTTCCTATAGTTTAATTTCTTCTATT
Organism: Bettongia penicillata ogilbyi; assembly: GCA_023548195.1. Taxonomy (NCBI): domain Eukaryota; kingdom Metazoa; phylum Chordata; class Mammalia; order Diprotodontia; family Potoroidae; genus Bettongia; species Bettongia penicillata. The sequence continues at coordinate 2,436,257 of JAJHZJ010000397.1, read as the reverse complement.
CCGTCTCCACACCTGAAAGAAAAGCTGGGTCTCAGGGTGGGGCAGTGGTAAATATCACTCATGTTCTCCTCACAAATTAATCAGCTGATATTTCTCATAAGCTGAGGTGTAAGGGAACTAGATTTGGAGTCAGAAGCCCTGGCACCCCTATATGCCCACACCCACCTTGAACTGTCTCCAGAATTCTTCTGGGCCCTAGGAAAAGTCGGGAGAAAGCATCTAGAAGCAATCACCAGTCTCTGGGTTGGGGTAAGTTTTCTTCATAAATTATTTCAGCTGGGAAGACTTCAGGGAAAGAGGCCCAGTACACAAAGGCCACTCAATATCCCTGGCTACTCCCTTTCCTGCCCAAACATCCCCAGCATTTTTGAAATAGCATCACAATTAATTAACCCTCTCTGCTTTGGCTTCCTATGAGATGTGCCCAATTTAGCTTAAAAACAAAAACCCCAAACCCAAGCCAGATCACAAGAATATAATAATAATTGACATTTTTATAGCACTTCGAGGTTTGTAAAGTCCTTTGCATTGTCTCCTTTGATGCTCCAAACAACCCTGGGGGTAGCTATCTGGTTTTTGGAGAGGAAACAGATTCAGAGAGATTAAACCTCTAAGTATCAGATATGTGTAGTCTTTCTACTACCCCTCCTCTGCCCAGTATATGAAATATACCATCCCCTTATCTTTTCTGCTCTGAGTCCTTTTGTGCTTATAACTCATCCCACACAATGAGCTCTTTCTTACAAGACTGCCTTGCTCTCCAGTTGCCCATACTGTACAATTTAGCACTTCATTCTGTACTGTCTTTTTTTTTTATTGCTTCCTTTGTGTCTTGCCTCTAGTGACTTATACATTGCTTGAAACAGAAATGAGATGGGATGAGAGACACAGAGAAAGTAAGATATTATTGTGAGTTTTTTAAATATACTTTATTGATATATTCTGATCTTACATCTCGGACATTTTAACCTGCATACTGCCCGTGCTTCCTCCTAGAGAGCCATCCCTTAACAATAGACCTTTTTCTAATAACATTTTTTTAAAAAGAGAAAAAAATCTGTCAAACTAATCAACACATTAAAAATAAAATCTCATTACTTTTCCCCCCAAGCTTTTGCTGCTTTGTAAGAGGCAGCTGGTGGAACTAAGTAGAATGCTGAGCCTGGAGTCAGAAAGGCCTGAGTAAAACATCTGACCTCAGAGGCTTTCTAGCTGTGTGACTTGGGGCAAGACTCTGTATATCTCAGTTTTCTCAGCTGTAAAATGGAGATAATAAGAGCACGTACCTCTCAAGGGTGATAAGATCAAATGAAATAAGATTGTAAAACGTACCCCTCTCCTCTTTCTATATTGCCCATAACTGTTTACAATATAAATATCATCCTCAACTCCTCTCTCTCCCTTCAATCTGTTGCCAAATTCTGTCTATTTTACCTTCCTAATATCTGTTGTATGCTCCCTCTTTTGTCCTCTGACACTACCATCTCCCTGGTGCAGGCCTTCATCACCTGGACTATTTCAACAGCCTCCTTACTTCGGGTCTCTCACAATTTCAACCCATTCTCTACTCATCCATCAAACTTATTTTCCTAAAGTGGAGTCTGACCATATCACACCTCTTCTCTCCACCCCATTCAATAAATTCCAGTGGCTCCTTATCAATTCTAGAATCAAATATAAGATCCTTTTTGGCATTCAAAGCCCTTCTTAACCTGGCCCCTTCCTACCTGTTCAGTCCTTTCTCACCTTCCTCCCTTCCATGTACTCCAGTGATGTCGCCCTCCTGGCTCTTCCTCTAACATGACATGTCAAATTGCAACTCCAGGTGTTTTCATCAGCTGTCTCCCATACCTGGAACTCTGTTGTTCCCAATCTTCACCTCCTGGCTTCCCTGACTCCCTTCAAGGCTCAAATAAAGTCCCACCTTCTACAACAAGCCTTGCTCAATTCTCCTTAATCTTAGGAACTTCCCTCTGTGATTCTCTCCAATTCATCCTGTGAAGAACATGGTTGTACATAGTAATTTGCATATTGTCTCCCTCCTTAGACTGTGAACTCTTTTTTTTTGCCTTTCTTTGCATCCCTAGCACTTTGAACAGTAGTAGGTACTTAGTAGTAGGTACATAATAGGCACATAGTAGGTACTTAATAAATCCTTGTAGGTGACTATTTAGTTAGTGGAAATATCTAAGCATCTGGAACAGAAAATAGCAGGAAGTGGTTGTGGGGAAAGAGCTGAGGCCAGCATGCAGTTTAGAGGACATCCCACCAGGTAAGCCACTGAGCTCCCTTGGATTTATGGACTCAGATGGTACTAAACACGCCAGATGGATGTTCTGAGGAGCTGAGCAAGGACCAGATAACAGTGCCAGCTCAGCAGATAAGATGTCTAGGCATCTGCTATCTACTTCAGTGGCTCCATGATTTTATCCATGTACAGATTTGCTGCCTTGGTACAGAAAGCTTCCCATTCAGCAAGCTGTCCATAACAGAACCTCCCAGTTCTATGTACAATCCACTTTTTGCTGCTCTGTTTTGTTTATAGAACTGTTCACTTTATTTGTTCATTTTTATACAGAATAAAAATAAAATAACATTTAGGAAACCATTTCATTGTCTCACATCCTATGCTTCTCTTATCTATCTCTTACCTTCCATCAATCTTCCGTAGAGAATCTACCTAATGCACTAGAAGGCTTCTTCTAATTATTTCAATATTTAGTAGATGCCAGGGCAGCAAATGGAATGTCCATCTGTTACCCTCAATACACAGCAATGCATCTCCCTTGCTGTTCATACATGTCCTTGATAGTGTCTTTGCTATCACTTCTTACCAGCAAATTCTACAAGTAGGTTAATTAAAAAGCACATTGATTTGCTAAACACTGTGTCATAGCCCAAAGGGAAAAACTGGCCCACTTGCCAGAAATTGGGAGACAAGTTCCCCCTTCACCCCACCTCACTGCCAAGATTATAAATGGCTCAATTCAGGGCACAAACAATGATTTAAATTTTTTTTCAATGTACTGAATTTAGAACAAGTTTTTTTTTTAAATTAAGTTGATCCCACCTTTTTCGAAACCTCACTGAAAGTTTAAGTTGTAACTTTCTTTAAAATCATCAAAACAATTAAAATTTAAAAGTTTGTTTTCTAATTTAAATTTAATTTAATTAGCTTTTATTTAATTAATTAACTTTAAATTATTTAATTAAATTATAGCTTATTTTATTTATTTATTGAATAAATAAATTTTATTTATTTAAATTTAATATATTTATATGAATTTAATTTATTTAATTAATAAATTTTGAGCATTTCATTAACTTGTTTTTTAACTCCTAAAGTGTTTTGTCTTGTTTACTTTCTGTGATAGGTTTTTAACCTTAAATCAAACTCTTCTTTATACTTAAACATGTCCTGTTGGTCAGTTCCCAAATGGACTGACTTCTGTAGAAGAGCTTCATCATTGACTCACACCCACATCTACACACCTACACCCATACCCACATGCACCCAACAATTATTTCTTAAGCACCTTGCGTTCTAAGAACTGAATATACAAAGGACTATGAGATATTTAGAGGTAGTGTGGTTTAATGGCTAGAGAGCTAATCTTACAGTCAGGAAGATCTCTGATGTACACATTAGTGTATGACATTAGACAGATGACATACTTTTCAATGCAGCTCAGTGGCACAGAAGATAGAACCCTGGGCCTGGGGTAAAGAAGATCTAAGTTCAAATCTAGCCTCAGACACTTACTAGTTATGTGACTCTATGAAAGTCACTTAACCTCTACTTGCCTCACTTTGCTCAACTGTAAGTGGGGCAATAATTGCACCTACCTTGCATGGCTGGTGTAAGAATCAAAGAAGATAATATCTGCAAAAAGCAATCAGCACAGTGCCTGGCACATTGTCGACACTACAGAAATGCCTGTTCTCTTCCTTTGTCCTTCCCAGTGTGCCAGACAAACTAAGACTTTAAGATGCAGGGCAACTGTTAATTTGCACTGATAGTTTGCTCACAAGAAGTTTCCTACATCAATGAAACAATAGGTCTGGGAGAGAGAAGTGGCGGAGGGGAGGGGAAAGGCAGGGAGAAAGAGAGGGGGAGACACAGAGAGAGAGAGAGAGAGAGAGAGAGAGAGAGAGAGAGAGAGAGAGAGAGAGAGAGAGAGAGAGAGAGAGAGAGAGAGATGGTATATTCCTTTAAGGGATATACAATCTAGTTGGGAAGACAGGACAAGTAGAGTGAAAGTCATTAATGTAGAAGCAATCTGTGACGTTTTTCATATTACCAGTGATTGATTCATATATCTAGGACTTAAATAAATTGATGCTGTTGTATGAAGGAATTGAGAGGCCTCAGGACAAAGACAGATTCTGAGTAGAGTTACCATGTGTGACTTGGAGAGCTAAAGAAAGTGGTCAGAGCAAATTTTTTCTTACTACCGAGCATTTTTATGTGATTAAAAAATTACCTCTGAAGTCTTTGCTTAGAAGTAGGAGGCAACAATAGTTTTTAAATTAGTTACAGTCTTTGGATCAAAGGCTTTAGAGTTTTAATTAAGGAAATTCAAATACTAAGTCAAGCAGTTTTCCAATTCCTGTCACAGTTTTCAAATAAAAAAGAAGTCCCCATATGTACCAAAATATTTATAGCCGTTCATTTTGTGATAGCAAAGAATTGGAAATAAAGTAGCTGCCCATTCATTGAGAACTGCCTAAACAAAGTGTGATACATACATGTAATGGAATACTACTGTACTGTAAGCAATGACAGATGTGAGGAATACAGAAAAGCATGGAAAGATCTATATGGACTGAGGCAGAGTAAAGGAATCAAAACCACAGTATTACAACAACACAAATGGAAAGAATAATGACACAACAAAATATCAAAAGTAAATGTAACTGAGGTAGGGTTCTTACATATGGATACTATGTTTCTATGTTGAAATAAATGACATGAGTGGTTCTCCCCCCAAAAAAGTAAATGTAACCAAATTATAAAGATAAAGCAGAACTCAAATAAAGAGGTATGAGAGGACACCCCCAATTCTCCTCTGAGTGGAGGACGAAGGTCCATGGATGTTAAACGTTGCACAGGTTTTGGGACTTTTTCAACGTATTGACCAGTTGTGATTATTTTTTTCTGTTTTAAAAAATGCTATTTGTTATATGGCATGGTTCTTTGAAAGAGGAAGGTGAAAGATACTTAGAATAATTCTGATGAAGTAAGAAACAGAAGATAGCAAATAAAAACATATATTTTTAAAAGAACTAAAAAACATTTTTTTAAAAGCCAGAAATCATCCAACCAATCAACCAGAAATCAATCAACTAGTTGAGTGCCTTTTGTGTTGTCTGACTTGAGAGATATACATATCTAAATATATATTGAAAAAGGAGATGACTATCATTCATTTGTTAATTCATTCAACAACTCTTTATTAAGGACTTATTATGTGTTTTTATTATTAAGTTTTTGTGTTATTCCCTAAGGGAGATCAGATCCAAAAATCAAATAAGACAGTGTCTGTGACCTTATGAAGTTTGCACACTAGCCAGAAGAAAAAATATGTACATATATACACACATACACACATATATAACATATATATATGTATACGTGTATGTAATAGGTATGCTCTGGCTCATCCTCTCAGGCTTACTCAGAAATTTCCCTCAGAGTTCTAGGAGGCACGGATGCGTCAGGTTGCACCTCTTTTCTCTGCCGTCAGCTTGAGCTCCTGACAGCTTTGCTTCCTTTATTTATTAGGGGTCTGTGATTAGCACTCCAGGTTCATTTGATCACTTAATATTAATGAGCTTTTTAAAGGGGATATTTAATTATAAATATAGCAAGAGCAAACATAAATATTTCTCTCAATAACTCTAGGCATACTCTCCCCTAAACCACCTTGATCTCATATACCTTAGATCAACTCATACATAACACTCATCCCATCAAGTTCACATCCCAAAAGCAGTTTTGCTGCTGGATAAATGGAGGATTAATTAACTTTTGTTGGCATGGGTCCAGAAGATTTCTCCCAAAGATTATTCCTAGTTCCTCAGGTATCAATTGCAGAACTGGCAGCAATACCTGTCTTGGATTTCAGGGACCAGATTCCTGTGGCTTACCCTTCAGGGATCCTGTACCTAAAATGGGGAAGAATGAACAAGGAGACTAAGGAGTTTCCATTTCTTGGGACCCTATGGCCTCAGAAAGAGACACTCCTTCTTCCTCTGTGGCATGATCTCTCACTGGATGCTGTCACAACATCAGAGCACAGTGGAAGACAATGAAACAGAGATAGCAGAAGCCAGTTCAGGCCTTATTGAAAACAATGACAGTTTTAACTATGCAATCAAAGAAGTTTCTCTTAAACATGTAGTTGGCCAACTAGAGCCACTTCCAAAATGTCCATGCATATTCCATACACTTTCAGTTCAGTTCTCTCACACATCATCATGATTCTCCCAGATGCAACTCCCTGGTACTCTCTGAGTGGAGAGATTCCATCTTCCCTCTAGTGTCTTACACCTTCAGGCACCATTATCATCTGAGGCCCTCTGCATTTGCAACAGATCTTTATTACACATAAAACTATTTATAGGACCTGAATTTGAAAGGGACCTTAGAACTGCCCAGCTAGTCCAATACCCTCATTTTTCAGATGAAAATATGGATATCTTAAGAATTCGAATGACTTACTCCAAACTGCACAGGTTATAAGTAGCAAAAGTGGGATTTAAACCCATGTTTTCTGACTCGAAATAAATTATCTACTACATGACACTGTAGAACAGTTTATAAGTCTGGTAAAAGAAGTTTAATATTCTTATGCATAGTCTCAAGAAAGAGAGATATTTTTCAGTTGTGGGGTATGGGGATGTGTGTTGGAGAGAAGCTGTTATCAGGGAAGTCTCCCTGGAGAAGAGGATATTTTGAGTTGGGAGTTAGAAGGCAGGTAGGATTTCAAAAGGCACAGATGAGGTTATGAGTTGAAGGTGGGAGAGTATTTCAGGTATAGGGGAACAGGCCTGACCAAGATATAGAGGTGGGAAAGCACTGGATGCTAACAGTGCAGTTTGGGTAATGTTCATTAAAAAAAGAAAAGAGAAAAGAAAAAATCTTGGCTTGTAATTTCATCACAATGAGGAATTCTGAATGTGGAAATTGTCTCCACCAATGCAGATGGGCAAATTAGCTGTTACTTATGTAATCTAGCTCCCATCAAAGTGGGGTTGAAGAGGGACTGCCTTGAACTACATATGTAAAGGAAATTGTGATTCCTGATTAGCGTAGAGAATGCTGAGTACTGAACTTGTATACAAGGTTTACTGACGTTCGAGACAGACCCCAAACATACATGGGGAAATAGAATTTCCAAGGAAGTAGTAGAGAGAGAAAGGCTTTGAAATATAGACGTGCATGGGAAGCCATCCTCTTCATGCTCTTGGATTTGCTTCAGGTTCTGGAAACTGCTGAGAATGGGCCTCCTCTAAGTGAAATCGTTTCTTCTCTCCTTGGTTGAACTGAGATCCTACATCCTACCCAGCTAAAAAACTCATCTGTTCTTATGTATTTTGGGTACTTTTAAATCTGTATAATTTCCCCCAAATTCTCTTCTCTGTTTTGCTAGGATAAACAGGTTTAGTTGTTGTTAGCTATATATGATGGTCTTTTGTGCAACTAGCCCTTGGTGGAGAGGGGTTAAAATGGTGAACGTTAGCCAGGGGTTACCCTCTCCTTTAACAATAAACAAGGAGGCTTTCCTTCTAGACCCTAACTCACAACAAGAGGCTAGAGATATTTGAGAGTAGCAGATAAATATAATTTTCACCTAATAACTATTCTTGGAGGCTGGAGGATAAATTATTCAGCTTTGGCTATCCCAGATCAGCCTCCATTAAGATAGTATACACCTGTAAAATTATATGTGGGCGTTGTCTAAATGTATAGATGTAGCTTGAAGGTAGCATAGGTAATTTTGATCTAAGATTGAGCTGGTTCTTTGGGGAATTGGAGAAATGCTATCACAATAGCTGAGGAGGAGTGAGGGGCAGGTAAGATTTAGATAAACCAAAGGTGGGTGATATCTCCTCTAGTGTCCCAGAGGGTATGGGGCTAGAATTATAGCTAACTGCCACCCTTCAAATAACTTTGGTCTAAGGGTATGAGTCTAGGTCTGGAAGGAAAGCTTCTGCCTTGATCACTCCTAGTGGGAAAGTAACCATTAGCTGACACTCACTATCTCCCCACCAAGGGTTAGTTACCCAAAAGACCATCACAGATAGCCCACAGCAAGGAAATTCATTTATCCAAGCAAAATAGAGAACAGAATTTTGGGAAGTTATACAGATTAGAAATTATAAAAAATACACAAGAGTAAACAGGCTCTTTATTTTTAAGTTTTTTATTTTTTTCCCAGTTGTATGTCAAGGCAATTTTTAGCATCCATTTTTACAAGATTTTGAGTTCCAGATTTTCTCCCTGCCTCCCTTCCCTTCTTCATAAAATGGTAGGCAATTTGATATAGGTTATACATGGCAATTATGTAAAGTATATTTCCATATTAGTCACCGTTGTGAAAGAAGAAACAGATTTAAAAAAAAGTAAGTAAAAAAAGTATGCTTTGACCTGGATTCAGAGTCCAACAGTTTTTTATCTGGATATCCATAGCGTTTTCCATCATGGATCCTTTGTATTTGTCTTGGATCATTGTGTTTCTGAGAAGAAATAAATCATTCATAGTTGATCATCATACAATGTTGCTGCTACTGTATATAACAGTTTTCCTGGTTCTGCTCATTTCACTTTGCTTCAGTTCTAAACCATCTCTTTAGTTGGGCAGGAAGTAGAATCTCAGTTCAACCAAAGAGAAAGGGAATGATCTTACTTAGAGGAAGTCCATTCTCAACAGTTTCCAGAACCTGAAGCAAGTCCAGGGGCATGATGAGGATTGCTTCTCATGCATGTTTACCATTTCAAAGCCTTTTTCTCTCTATTACTTCCTTGGAGGTTCTTTTTCCCCATGTATCTCTGAGGTCTGTCTCCAACAAACTCTGTAAGACTTTTACATAGATTCATAATGTTGTGCTCAGCATTCTCTATGCTAATCAGGAGTCATATCTCCCTTTGCATATACAGTTTCAAGGCAATTTCAATTCCACCTTCGTGGGAACTGGGTTACACAAGTAATACCTGATTTGCCCATCTGCATAGGTGGAGGCACTTTCCTCATTCAGAATTCCCCACCCTGATGAAGTCATAAAGCAAGATTTTTTTTTTTATTTGTTTTTAAGTGGACATTACCCAAACTACACTGTTAGGACTTGGTCATAGACATCCAGTGCTTGAAAAGCCTTCGTAGTTTTGAAAAAGGAAATGGGGCCATTTCAGGACTATGACCTGAAACTTGCCCTTCAATTTGAGCAGTATTCTACATACCAGTTCTGGGACTGCTCCTAATACAGTTGGGTAATTCTCCTGAGGTTGTACAGAAGAAGCTTGAGACAAAAAGTGTGGAGGCCATCTGCAGACTCCGTTAGCATATTTCATACAGTGAAGTCCTTGACATAATCCTCTAATAAATTCCCCACAAAGGATCTCCCCAACATGACCCTTGCCTTTCCCCAAGCTTCTAAGTTTCATTATTTTGAGGACTTTTAGGTGAAATGCTGCTGGGCACTTCAGGGAGGGTAGCACCACATTCTCTTGGAGATTCATTAATTTCCTACTATGTGGAAGGTACTTTGCTAGGTGTAGAGGGTTCATAAAGAAGCAGCAAGGGGCCTGCCCGCAAGAAGTTTGCGTGCTCAACGAATTTACAGCCAGTCACCTGCCTCTTCTTTCTCTCCCGGTGAACCCCCTAGTTCAGGTAATGCCCTATCCTCTGTCTTAGACCTCCCAATCTGATTTTCCGCTTGCCTGGAGTTTCCGTGACAAAATCCTGCCCCAGAGACTCCCCACTAGGGATCTCCAAGCGCAGAAAACTAGGAAAGAGTTAAAAGGGAAGGCGGTGCCGAGAATTTTAAGCATCAACAAGTACCTGTATTTCTCCCCCGCTCTCCTCCCCTCACTGGATCCCTCCTTCCCTGGCACCTCCCAGATGCGCGAGTAGGAGCGTAGGGCGGCGCAGTCTGTACTCTGTGCGCCCGGGAGGAACTAGCGCGGAGCCGGGCCAGTCCCTCAGGGAGAGAAAGCCCCGGGCGCAGCCGCTTTCATCTCCGCCTCCACTTCCACCACCGCTGCCTGGAGCAGGGACGCGGAGCTCGAAGAGCAAGCGAAGCATCGGTCCCCGCCGTCTTCAACCCCCGAGGTTGGGGGTTGGAGGGCAGCCGGACCCATGGCTGACTTCCCATCCAAAGTCAGCACCCAGACCAGCACCCCGGTGCAGGGCGGCGCCAGTTCCTCGCTGCCCGGTATCGGGGCCCTTCGACCAGACCTTGGCTTCCTCCGCTCTGTATTGGGTGCCCTGATGGTGCTGGAGATCGTGAGTGCGAGCCTCTGTGCCCGCTAGGGCCCGCAGGCTGAGTTGGGCGGAGAGGGCTTTGCGGGTAGCGTTGGGTACATGTGCTATGGAGGAATATAGGACCCTTACCCCGGTAGCTGGGAATTTTGTCTCCGGGAGACGGTGACTGCAGTCTCAGGGAGGGGGCTGAAGGGGTCGTTCCTGTTCACCTGATTACATGCACTGGAACCAGCGCTCTCTCTCTCGCTCGCTCTCTCTCGCTCTCTCTCTCTCTCTCTCTCTCTCTCTCACACACACACACACACACACACACACACACACACACACACACACACACACACTTTGACATATGCAGGACCCTGGATTCTCGATCCAGACCCCTACTCAAGCCGAGGTTTGCATTTAGCAAGTTCTTCACTTGACATACCCGCCACATGGTTGAGTGCATCACCTGTCCATCCTTTCACCTAATACAACCTCATTCTTTTGCTTCCCACTTGGTCACACCTTAGTATACCTTAGTACACACCCAGTCCAAAAAAAAAAAGGAAGTACATTTTATTTCCTTCAACCACACACCTCAAACTGTTCCCTGCCCGAGAGCTGTTTTTGTCTGAGGGAGAGGTATAAGAGGTCACCTAGGGTGTCTTTTTTCTGTGAAGCTATGGAACTAGGTGTACCTGGTTCTTGCTGGGTAAGAAGCTAGGTTTGCCTAGTCCCTTGGGCCCCAGGGTAGGTGTGATCCACGGCTTCAGCAGAGGACTTGAAGCTGCCCCTCTGCTTGCCTGAGGTGTTTGCAGTTTGGGGTATATGACTGTGGCATGCATATGCTAACCTTAATATATAGTGACCCTCAAACCTCTTCCACAAATTTCCAGAGTATTATGTAAGCTAGACGATCACCCTCAAAGGATCTTGTAGAAAGGATATTTGCACTGGGTGGGAACTTGAACTAGATGACCTGGAAAGACCTCAAAGGCCCTTTTCAGCTCTAAGATTCTATGTGTGGTCTGACACTGAAGTACAGAAAGACCAGTTCTTGGAAGCTAGTAGCTTTCAGATGTGAACTTTACTTCTGCTTTACAAGCCAATGGACATTAGAGGTTCTTACTGAGAAAATAGAGTCTGGCAGTACAACTTAGGAATTTGCCCCAAATGTCATCCACCCCACCTTCTGCAAACTAGTACTTGATGATGAATTGGAGGCATGTTACTGTGGACTGGAGAGCTGTTAAGAGTCAGGCAGCCCTGGGGTTTAAGTTCTCCCTCTATATGACTAGTCACTAGGACACTTCTCAGAGCTAGGCAATTTTCAAAGACATCTCAGAGAAGGTGCCAACCTGCAATGGTGGAAGGAGTTTCCTCAGCAGCAAGCTCTCTACGCAAGTAGAATCAGAAGACTTGTCCCTCTCCATAGTGTAGATAACCTTCCTTGAGGAAGTAGAATTGTTAACATAACAGGATTTGTTGCTTGTCTTCAGTGATGGGTGAAAACACAGCCCTAGTCTCTTTCTTTGTCAGTGGCTTGGAGACCCCTGGCCCCTTTCCTTTCCTATGTGATTTTTTTTTGAATTTCATTAATTTATTTGTTTTCAGTTTTCAACAATCATTTCCATAATTCTTAAATTTTCTCCCCCTCTCTTTCCCCCTTCCTTCTTCCCTTCCCTCCCTGAGATGGCATACAATCTTATATGAGTTCTATACATGCATTCCTATTAAACACCTTTTCATATTAGTCATGTTGCATAGAAGAATTAGCACGAATGGGAGAAACCATGAGAAAAAACAAAACAAAAAAAACATAACACAAGAATCTGCTTCATTCTGTGTTCCGATTTCCAATGTGATTCTTCCTGAGCACTCTGGTTACAAAGGAGTAAGTGATGGAGGAGGAAATGGATGTGCTCTAACTTCTGTTATAGCAGTAGCATAATATTCTTAAGTGTGTTCTAGAGTTCTCATTCTCTGGGTCTATGAATAAAGCTAGGACTCTGCTGAAAAAGTGGTAAGCATGAACTTTGCTCATCTTCTTCTCTGTCACCTGCCAGGGAAACTGAGTTTTGCCAATATAAAAGGGCTTTAGATTTATTCACTGCTTAAACTGTGGCCCACAATTTAAGAAGCACTGAAGGAGTTGCAAGTGGAAAAAGTTTAAGAAGCCCTGCTTTAGAATTTCATTTTAAGAAAACTCTGACTAAGTCATCAATAAGATGTGGACACAGAGCACTGGATGGGATGGAGAGCACTGGGAGGTAATAGATAACAGTCCCTTGTACTTGGGTAGTGCTTTAATACTTTTCAAAGTATATTATGTGAACTTTATAGCAGTCTTGTGAGGTTGACAGGGCTGATAGCAATTTCCCCATTTTCCAGATGAGAAAGTAGAGTCAGAGAGCTGAAATAACTTGTCTAAAAACTCACAGCTAATTGACTGTAAAGCTAGAAATTAAATTTAGTGAAAAGGCTGGATTTGAATTTGGAGGATCTAGGTCCTAATTTCTGTTTCCTACTTACTACCTGTGTGACCAGGTGAAGCTTTGGAGGTCAGTGCTTGCCTTTGTAAAATGAGTGGGATGGACTCAGTAATCTCTAAATTCTAAGATTTTATCTCAGATTTTAATCTAGAGAAGAAAAGACTTTATGCAAGACATGATCACTGTTTTTCAGTATTTATTAGACTATAAACAAAAAAAAGAAAAGCAGATTAGACCTGTCCTAGCCAGTAAAGTGGGAGCAATAAAGGGATATTGCCGAAGGGCAGGTTTCAGCCCCATGTAAGGAAAGACTTCCTAACAATTAGAGCTGAATAAAAGAGAAAAGGGAGGCTCTGGGGGTGGTTGGGTCCCCATGCTCGGCGGTCTGGATTCCACTTGTAAGGGATTCCCATTCAGGTATGACAATGGACTAGATGATCCCTGAGATCCCAGTGAATTCCAAGATTCTGTAATTGTCTCCTGGTTGTCTGTCCAGTCTCTTTTACCAAGGCTGTTGTTGCCTATTGTGGAAATGGGGCTTCCCAGTTTCTAACTGGTCTGTGGGCAGTAGAGTGGGTGTTCTGAGGAATTCTGTCCCAGAGCCTTCTCTCTGAGGGGAGGGGAGTAGAGGGGAGGAAAGGGCAGGAGATGGGTTGAACCACAACTTCCTAGGTAGGCTCACCATGTGGGGGATGGGCATGTGTGGGGGAGCAGGAGCTGGCACCTCCAGCTGACTGGTGCCTGAAATTAGTGATGATGAGTGGCTTGTTATTCTGTTCTGGTTTGATTCCAATAGGGGCAGACATAACAGGGTTAGTCTAGTTCTGGGATGGGGAACCTGGAGCCTTGAGGCTGTATGTGACCCTCTAGGTCCTCAAGTGGGACCCTTTGACTGACAAGAGTCACACTTGAGGACCTAGAGAGCCACATGTGGCCTCAAGGCCCCAGGTTCCCCACCCCTGAATTAGTTGGTACTTCAGACTCCAAAGAAGGCAAAAAAAAGCTGCATCAAGGTTGTAAATGGGACCACTTGCCTCTCAAGCCTTTTCTTTTTCCCATTGTTTCCTGAGGCTGGTGGTAGTGTAGCCATGCTAAATGTACAGGTTGAAAAATTAGGGTCAAAACTGCCTAGTCCAATGCTGGGTGCCTCCAACCTTCTTGATCACCCCATCAGTGGGAGGCAGAGAATGGACTCTTCCTGGAGAGGTGATAGTCAGCTCTGAGGAATCAGAAGGGAATTATCTCTGGCTATTCCAGAACTCTGGGCTTTTCTTTGTCCTTCCTCCCTCCACCCCAGGGCCTGGCATGGTGGTGGTGGTGGTGGTGGTGGTGATGGTAGTGGTTAGAGTCAGACATTTGCTTTGAGCAGGGGTCTGAGTACTTAAGCTTCATTCCAAAAGCTAAATGTTGATCCTCTTTGGCTGATACATAGCTGTGAATGATCAGTGTTTCTATTCATGTTGGCTGTCCATTTGGACAGCCTCAACCTGGCAATCTACTTCCTCAGTCTGCCAAATGAACTTTCTACCAGTCAAGTGGGACTGCTTACTGTCTACCAACCATTCATTGTGCTTTTCTGCCTTTGTCCATCATTCCTTATTGACCCAGACCCTAACCTTTGATTTGCCCCTATAAATGCCTTTCTGAAACCCACCCTCATCACCACAGCCTAGACTGATTTTCCCAACTCCTTTCATCTCCTGTCCTACTTACTTGCCCCCTGCTTTGGCACAGTGTTGTCATTGTGCATGTATGTCTCCCTAGTTAGATGGTGAGGTATAATTACAAAGCAATGAGAATGGATTCATCTTTTTAGTCAAAAGACCAGAATTTAATACTACTTTGGATGGATTTCACCTTGGGAACTCCATGTACACTAATTCAGGAGAGGCATTGAACACTGGATCAGGAGTCAAGGAACCTTGGTCTTAGTCCTGCTTTGTTATTTATTAGTGATAGGACCTTGGAAAAGTCACTTCAGGTCTGCAGCCTGTTTCCTCTTTAATCAGACACTGCAGGAATAAACATTGCCGCCCTGGGTTGTGTTGGCACTTGCTTGAGGTAGTGAAGTGCTTGACCCAATATGCCCATGGAAGAGGAAACTTGCATTTCTGAGACTGTTCTTTGGGAATTACCTAAAGCACATTGTTTTAAATCACCTAGGGAACTGGGGAGGTATGTGTAGGAAAGGCATGAATCCTCAGCTTTTAGAGTTCATGTTTTGGAAATAGCCAAAAGTCGTGGAGATCCAAACAGTGGAATTAGGTATCTCTGGTACTAGTCTTAGGTCAAAACATGAGGTGACTAAAGAAAAATGGATCTTCCTGTTGGGCTCCTAAAATATCTCTAAAGGCCATTCCCAAAGAGGAGCTAGTTTTGAAAGTGTTTGGGACAATGGTAGCAACTTGGAAATAAGTGTGTAGCCTCCCAAGGTGACTGACTGCTTTGAAGGATATCTTACTCACTTGAATGTAAGAATTTCTCATTTGTTGACTAAAACATCAGTCTTATGACTTTATTGTGATAAGTTAGGGCAGGTTTTTCTCCTGGCATTTGGACGAGAAATTTGTCCCAGGCCCCAGGCAAGATTGGAAAATTATGGCTTCCCCGTGTGACCTTTCACAGGAAATTTTGAATAGTCCAGGTCACATTTTACTTGCTTTGTCACAAAATAAATTACTATAAGCCATAAGGAATGGGATTATCTGGCATTCAAAATTATAAAAAGTCATCTATATTTAAAAAAATCATACATGAAAAGTCACATTAAAAGTATACCCCAGCCCCTGTGTATTGTGCAGCTATCTATGTCCCCTATGCTTAGTCTTAACTGGTCCTTCACAGTATTACCTTATGGAGTCCAGTGCAGGCCTTCCAGAAGGTCTTGCCAACTGGGTGGCTAGTCATACTTGCAGTCTGCAGCATGGGGGTGTGCCAGGCTGAGCTGTACTCTGTATCACTGGGCCCCACTGTTTGCCCAGGGTGATAACTGTGTGAATCTGGTATCAGGTTTAAATCCTGCCCAGCCCAGGTATGCCATGGAGGGCAGGGCCAGCATTCATTCCACTTAGAGTTAGAAGTTCAAGTTTTCTTTTGGACCTGCTGCATCTTTTGATGGCCTAACAAAACAGGCTTATTGTTCAGTGTCTTTGTTATAAGCCTGTGTTCAAAGAAGTCCCATTTTTAATAGCCCAGGAAGGAGGACATTGTGACTGGAGGGTATAAAATGTGAGCTGTACTTTCTCAGTTCAGGAGTCACCACATTTGCTGCCACTGAGTTTTATGGGGCTAGAGATGAGATAGGACATAACTTAGCAACCACCCTAAGGCTGGTACTGTGGAAGGAATGTTGCCCGAAAAGTTGGAAACCCCTACCTGAGACCAGACTGCACTTACTGCTTGTTTAATTTCTGGGAAAATCATTCTCCTTTCTTGGGACCTCAAATCAGTGCCCCCATACCTACTAGGCAATTGTCCTCTAGAGAGGGCATCTGGTATGTCCCCTGCAGGAGCATTTGTGGAGATTCCCTGGAACTGGGAGTGGGAGTGGGGGTGAGGATTGGGGTAACAATTCATCCCTCCTTGGTTAAGAGAGTCCAGGCTTAGGTTTCTGAATATGTGTGTGTGTGTGTGTGTGTATACACATCAAACAAATCTTCCCAGGGTCTCAGACATCCTGTCCCATTGTCACCTCCACTGGTAAAGGGATCAAGTCATTCAAACCTCAGACCTAGTAATACAAGACCTATTCTGATATATGTTAGTCCTAGAGTCAGAAATGAGATACCGAGGGCTGATTCTTAAGAACAAAAGACTGATTTGTTGAGTGCTAATGTTGAATTGGATAGAGGGCTAGTCCTGAGAGGCAGGAAGACCTGAGTTCAAGTCCTATCCCTGACACTTAGGGCTGTGTGACTAAGAGGAAGATATTATACCTGTTGGTGAATGCAGGGTAGGATGTAGTATTTGGAAGAGTGCTGGATTTTAAATGAGGGGACCTGAATTTGAACGCTAGCTCTGCCACTTACTGGTGTGACTTTGGGCAAGTTACTTCATTTCTCTGGGGCTCAGTTTCATCATCTGTGAAATGAGGGGTTTGGGTTAGAAGGACCCAGTCCCTTCTTGCTGTGATCTTATAAACTCTCCCAGACTAGAAATTAGAAAATTTGATGGTCTCTATCTGTCAAAAGATTTTCCATACCCAGAGTGTCCCAAAGGCTGAAACAAATTAGGTTGCAACTGAGAAACTTCAATTCCTAGCATCCTCTGCCCTCTTTTCCTATACCCAAGGCCATGATTACTGGAAGGAGAAAGGGTGCTTGGGAATGAAGACCATTTTGCATTTTCATGGGTCAGGCCAAAGAGCTAGTACGGATGGATCCTTTTTTCTTGGCTGGCCTGGTCCTGGGTTGTCGCTGGTCTGTGCTAGACAAGCCTTTCCAACTTGATAGAGCCCACCAGAGCCAGGGCTCTCCCCAGGCTATGATGAGCCACCAGAAGATCTGACAGATTTGTAGTCACATGATTCCTTTCTTTCTCACAACAGAACATGAAAACCTATTGGACATGAAGTGGGCAGACTAGCCAAAGTTGTGGGCAAATGGTGGTCCTGCAAAGTTTAAGGTCTTGCCCCAGGTTTCACAAGGATATATGGCAGAACCAGGAAGACGACCCAGTTATCCCAGTTCCCAGACCAGCAGAGTAGGACCCAACCTAGGTCTACCAGCTGTGACCCTTGACTTGGAAGGCAGCGAGGCTGCATCTCATAGTTGTGCTTTCCTTGGTGGCTCTCCGGCCAAGTCAAGCCTTGAGGAGTTGTCAGAGCGGCTCATCAGAACCAGCCGCCAATCGGAAATACCAAGGATGACCAAAAACAAAAGCATACTCCTTTTTGTTGGTTTGTTTGTTGAAAGGGGCCCAGTGAGCTCCAGGAATGGGGAAGTCAGTGCTTGGCACCTGCCCCAGTAATTAGGGAGAAGGCCCTGAGAGCACTGCAGGTCAAGGCCAGGGGGTGGGCTTAGGAGGTAGGGCATATTGCAGGATGATAGGAGGCCAGTGATGCCTCCAGTACGGAGTAACTCCCACCATGCACAAAACTATTGGAGGTATGCATCAGGGGTTAGAAGAAGCACTGACCTCCTTGACTTCAGGGGAAATTAAAACTGTAGTGGAGGCAATAGAAGATACGTATGAAGCTACAAATGATCTCTGACATTTGTATCAAGCATTGTATCTCATTTGATGAGAACAGCTCAGGGCTCTATAGCCCCAATTGCTTTGCAAAGCCCTTTCCAGACCAGGATCCGGAATTGAGAGCCAGATAGGGAACTTAGAGATCACCTTGTCCCAGACTTTCATTTTATAGATAAATTTGTAAACTGAAGCTGCCTAAGGAGAGGAAGCAGTGTGTTAATCTTATAGGTGAGGGAACCAAGGCTCAGAAGCATCAAATGATTTCTCTAGAGACCCAAAATTAGGTGTGAGATTCCAACCTGGATTTTCTGACTCCAGGGCTAAGCTTTTCTCTGATATGACAATGGGCTTCCCCTCCAGTCCCTGGTGGGAGTGAGCTAAGTCACATTTGCCACGGGAGGAAACTGAGGCCCAGAAAGATGAACCCATTTGCTAAAAAGACACATAGCAAGGCCAGCAGAGAAACTGGGCCTTATCTGGTGCTTTCTCCAGAGGCCGCCTGACTCTTGTCCCCTCTTGCTTTGTTTATAAGAGGAGCCCACAGAAGTCTCCTGCCTGGACCCTGCCCCAAGTGCTGCCTGGGTCTTTACCACCACTTCTGGGCTCCTTCCTTTCTAAACTTGACTTGCCAGTGAAAAGGGGCTGTTGTTTTTCTAAGACTGAGGCAGTTAAAAACCGCCTCTGTGTCCCCTGCCCCTTTGTAATCCTCCAAACAATGCCTTTTCTTTTCCATAAAGGCCCTTTCACCACCCCCAAGAAGTGAAAGGCAGAGGTGGAGGCTGGGCCTGGCAAGGCCATGTTCTGGTGTTACCACAGACAAACGCTGAGGCACAGCTGTGGGTCCTGATCCCCAGTGTGCCCCATGCTTCAAAGTGGACACGGATAGAAGATGAGGGAACGGTTGATTTTGATCTGTGGAAATGAAAGGAAGGGGCAAAGTAGCCTCAAGGAGGAGGGAATTGTTCATCTCCTTGGTCTTTGTGATTCTCTTACATAGGAAAGGAAGAGAAGAATCCTGGCATCCTAGAACAGAAGGGGTCTGGGGTGGGGTGGGGGAGATTGGCTGGTCCAGCACACTCAGGTCTTTCTGTAGAACTGCCACACTAAGATTGCTATTTATCATCTGAGAGGTCTTGAGCAAGTCATCTTTCTGGGCATCAGTTTTTTCATATGTAAAATGAAGGCATTAAATAGTTCTGAGTGGGTTCAACCCTACTAGGATTTTGGCAATGAGCAAGTTTAATAATTCATTTCTGTAAAGCATCTAATTTTATCAAAAAGCCTACCTTCATAGCCTTACCTCATACAACTCCCCTTCATACACTCTGTGATGCAGTGACATGCTCGCTGTCCTCTCGTCTTCTTGGTACATGGCTTGGCTCACACAGCTGGACCTCCCCACCAACCACCATCTGTTGACATGCTTAATCTCCATCAAGACTGAAGTTAGGTGCCATTTCTTTCCCGAAGTTAGCTGAACATGATTTTTCTTGAAACTAATCACTGGAAGCTTTTCCCCAGAGAAAAGGAGACAATGTACCTACCTGACCTATTTGCAGATGTGTGAGATGAAACATTGCCTATATTGTCAGGCTTGCTTGATGAGTGGGCTAGATCTGCTGAGTGGATTTCAACTCTTCTCTTTTTTTTATTTTTTGTTACAAGGGATGTCCTTTTGGGCAGGGAAGGAGAAGATATATTTGGAAATGAATGTGATACAAAAACAAAAGAGTTCAATTAAAATTTTGTTTCTTGAAGAGTCATCTTCTTTCCCTCCTCAAATTTCTTCTAGCACTTTGCCTGGGACGCCTTTTCCTTTTTTTCACTCTCCCATGAATCTTAGTTTTTTTGTAATAATGGTAATAATAATAGTTAATGTTTACATAATATCTACTATATTCTGGGCACTATGATAAGCACTTTACAATTATTATCTCATTTGATCCATACTACAACTGTGGGAGGTAAGTACTATTATCTCCATTTGGCATATAAGGAAACTGAGGCAGAGGTTAAGTCACACAGCTTGAAAGTTCCTGAAGCTGGATTTGAACTTGGGTCTTCCTGAGTAGAGCCTAGTGCTCTATTTACTGTACCATCTAGCTGATCCATATATACCTATACATGTCTTGTGTACCTCATAGCACATTAGATTGCAAACTCCTTGAAAATAGCATCTGTTTTATTTCATCTCCGTATTCCCAGTGCCTTCTACAGTGCTTAAAAATATTTGTAAAATTGAATCTGGGGCAGCTAGGAGGTGCAGTGGATAGAACACCAGTGCAGGAGTCAGGAGGAACTGAGTTCAAATCTCACCTCAGACATTTGACACTCACTAGCAGTGTGACCTTGGCAAGTCACTTAACCCCAATCCCCTCATCCTGCGTCATCTCCAGTCATCCTGATGAATATCTGGTCACTGGATTCAGATGGCTCTGGAGGAGAAGTGAGGCTAGTGACCTGCACAACCCTCCCTCACTCAAAAAAACAAAATCAAGTGCAAATTGTGTTATTATTTCTCTGATGGCATGGTCTTCTTTGGCAACAAAGGACAAACACACACGCAAAAGTTGCATCCAATAACTGATTTGATCCTCCCAATCAAGGTTGCCATGCAGATAGATGGGGTAAAGATGATACCCAATTGGCAGGCAAGTAGAGAGCTTAGAGCAATCAAATGACTTACCCAATGTGACATGGCTAGCTTCATGGGA
Source organism: Bettongia penicillata ogilbyi (assembly GCA_023548195.1). Lineage (NCBI taxonomy): Eukaryota > Metazoa > Chordata > Mammalia > Diprotodontia > Potoroidae > Bettongia > Bettongia penicillata. The sequence continues at coordinate 2,415,389 of JAJHZJ010000397.1, read as the reverse complement.
CAGGTAAGACAGTGTGGCATGGTGGAAAGATCCCAGCTGAGAGAAGAAAAAGTATTGCTTCTAGAGCTGGCTCTACTACTGATTCACTTGGTGACCTTTGGGAGGTCACTTTTTGTCTTTGGGCTTCAGGGTCCACCTCTTTAAAATGAGGAGGTTAGACTAGATGGTTTCTTAAGGGTCCTGCCATCTCTAGCATTCTATGCTTTCATGAATACTATGACTAGCACCTGAGTTGCCCAAATCCCACACATAGCTTCCTGATAGTTTATTTCTACTAAAGGGCAATGAAGATAAAGATTTGATAACAGAGGTCAAAGTGCCAATCAGATGTGTAGGCCTATCACCAAACTGCCATGATGAGGACTATGAAGGTGATGGAGGAAAGGCAAAACTGCTCAGCTTTTGTTTTACTTCTGTTTTCTCTGTCAAGGAGGATGATCTTTGACCTAAAAAGGACAGAATAAAGATGGTTCATAAGTGTTTGCGACCCCAAATGAAGAAGTACATAGTAAAAGAACACGTTGATGCCCTTGATGAGTTGAAATCATCTGGCCCAGATGAATCAGGGTACTGAAAGACAAGTGGTTATGATTATTAAGCTACTGTCAGTGATCTTTGGAAGACTGTGAGGAACTGGAGGAATGCTGTAGAATTAGAAAAAAATAAACACCCACTCATTTCCCTCTCCCCTCTCAAAAAAAGAGGTGAGGAAGAAGAAAGGAAATCTAAACTGTAGGTCAGTGAGTTTGATACCAGGAAAATTCTAGGACTTATATTAAAGAGGCAGTTGGTCAATATCTAGAACGGGAAGCAGTGGTCATGGGGCATCAAGGCTTCATTAAGAACAAGTCACACCCAAACGTGAACTATGCAAGAAGGCATGGAAAGATTTGCATGAACTGATGCAGAGCGAAGTAAGCAGAACCAGGAACACAATTGATACAACTACTATAACAAAATAAATGGAAAACAAACAATTTTTTTAAATGAACCCTATGAAGCTTGGTCCTGGAGAAGAGTTTAGAAAATATGCCTCTTCCCCCTCCTTACAGAGGTGGGGGATTCTGTGGAGGAATATTGACTTTGTCATTGGGAATGGCTGTTGTCTTGTTAGTTTCGTTGAATTGTTTCCTCTTTCTTTTTAAATTTTGTAACAAAGGATGATTTGCTGGCTAAGGAAGGGAGACAGAATCTAGTTAGAAATAGGTGATGCAAAAATAAAACACATCAATTAAAAATAAAGTGTGTTTTTTTAAAGGTCACACTATAGTAATTTCCTTTTCTTTTTTGACAGGCTTATGTAGATAAAGGGAATACTTTAGTTACATTCACTTAGATCTTGGCAAAGCATCTGATAAAGCCTATCACACTTTCTTGGGGATCAAATGGAGAGATGAAAGCAAGGTCATTATATGGTTAGATGGATTCAGGATAGTTTGGCTAGATCAAAGCAGTTTCTAATGTAATATCTCAGGGATTTCTGCATGAATCTCTGCTACCTCCACATTTTTATCAGTGTCTTGAATAAAGACATAGATGGCATGTTTAGCAGATTTACAGATGACAGAAAATTGAGGATAGTTAATGGGCTGAATGAGCCAAAAAGAGCCAAAAAGATCTTGACAGACTTTGCAGAGGTGGGTTTTGCCTTTATTTAAGGAAAGTTTAACAGAGTGGTGAAGTTGTTTTTAGCATATGTCAAAGAAATATCATTTCATAGGACTTTGGTTCCCATATATTGCAGTTCTCCTGACGAATAACTGCAAAAAGACCACCATAAAAATAATTACAGCTTATTCTCAAACTTGTGTTGCATAAAATGAAGACATATAAAAATTACATTAAAACTTGATAGAAAAAAGAACTTGATAGGACACTGTAAATTAAAATACAAATTAAAACTTTAGTGCAAAAGTGAGCATAGACAAGGAGAGCAAAAAAAAATGTTGTCCAGGAGGAAACACTGAGAGACACTAAAGAATTGTATGCTTCATGGAAGTCTCACACTACATATAGTAAATGCTTCAAGAAAAAAAATTAGAAAAAGCTGGATTTAGGGAGTACTGAATAATGTCACAAAAATGAAATTAATTATATTTTGATGGACTGGAAATAGAAATAACTCTTTATTGATATAGCAGTTACTTCTGAAGCAGTTGTCTAGATCTAGTTAAAGCAAAGATGAAAATTAAAACAAAATGACTTGTGTGCAGGCACTCTTGGGGCCATAAGAGGCTGCTGGGATATTCTCTAGCGTTGGACAAGCTCCTGATATCCATGGGGACATGGTAGCAGGAGTGAGTCGATTTCAGATACTTTCTGCTTTCCAGAAGGATATCTGGTAAAAGTTGAAGAAGCTGAAATCATTGAAACAGAAACCAGCAGGATAAATGGTTAATGAGTAATGATTCAACCTTGATGTGACTGTGGGAAAGAAATTCTGTTCATGAAAAAAAAAAGTGTTGACTTTTAGAAGGATTCTTGGAGAGAAAAAAAAAAGACCAGGATTATAAGGAATGGCTAACTATAGTTTATGACAAGATTACCGAGCTTGATGACAAGTTAAAACTGTATAGATAGCTGAAATCAGTACACTGAGCATTTCTAAGTACAAAGCATTTATTTGAGCATCCTGAGGCAGAAGAAGCAACTCTAAAAGAAGTGAGATCTGTAGGAAAATTAGATGTTCCAGATTCTTCCATTTCGGTACAGCTGGCTATTACTAGAAAACACTCTTAACCCCTGGAGTGGGAGAAGTGCTTGAGGAAAATATCAGCTACTAGAATACTCTGAAATCCTGCATGCTGTATAAGGAAACTGCTGGAGGAAGCCACTGGCTAGTTAAGAACTAACTTACCTTAAAGTAAGAGAGTGACCAACTGCATTCCTTAAAAGATTGATAATTAAAATTGTAATTTTTCATAACTAGGATTAACACATACTTATAATATAATAATGATAACACATGCTTTGATTTATATGTAGTTAACTGTGCCTCCTCTGAAGAGTTTTTACTGGCCTATTCAGAAGACTATGACCCTAAAAATGAGGAGCATTACCTCTTACAACATCAGCTAGACAAAATGGGAAAAAGGGGTGGAGAGATAGGATTTACTATTTGCAGAGAATGAGGGAAAAGTAAATTAAGTGTATTTTGATGGTTACTAATTTTACATGAAAATTAATATGAAACTAGTAAAAGAATAAAAAATATGCTGTACACATTAAGAACTCCAACATGACTTATTTAAACAAGTTATTGATGCCCCCCAAAATGGAAAACTGGTAGAGGAAAGGAACAAGTATAACAATTTTATAATGAAGTTTATTATTATAAATCAGTTCCCAAAACAAGGAGGCCAAAAGAACCTACAAACCACCTCAGTCATCAGACTTATGATCAATTTGCCAAACAGAAAGAAATGGCAGTCAAGGGCAATGCTGGTTTACAAAATAAACCTGTTTGTTACATTTATGGAAAAGGATGGTGGAAGATCACAGCAAAATCACCTCATTAAAAAGAAGAGAAGTGAAAGGAAAAACAAATTTAAAGAGAAGCAATAGTCAAAACCATCCCCTGGCCTGGAATGAAGGATGAAGCTAGAAGGGGAACAACAAGGACATGGAAAATGGAAAAGATCTGTGAGAATTTTTTTATTGTCAAATAACAAACTCCTTTCACCATAAAGGGCAGTGGACCCACCACATTTGGACACTAGCATTATAGTCCAAGGTATAGAAGAAGTGGAAATAATGTTGAAGAAAACAAATATAGTTTGACTATAAAAAAGCATTTCATTTAGAGAAAAAGGCTATTTTATAAGCTCTTCTCCATTAAGGTCTCTCCCATATATATGTTAAAATTACATAAGATTCTTTGAAAGATATAATAAAGAGAACAGTTATTAATATCAAGTGAGGCATAAAAACATACATGTTGTCAAAAGTGTTTCCCATCATGATAGATGAGAAGCACTGGAAAGTTCAAGTTAAAGAAGGACTCCCTAAAGATGCTTCAGTCTTTCTAGTCATTCCTATTTTCAGATGATATTATGTTGATTGCATCAAACCTTGAAATGTTGCAGGATTGCCTTAATGACAGGCATAATCACTTAAATGGGTTTGGCCTAACAATCCACACACAAAAAACTCCATGGATGAAACTTGCCTATTATTTTTTACAAAGTGTGTATATGTGTATTGGACAGAATATATAAATATACAATGAATTGAACAGAAAGAGTTAGATTACCTTTTAGAAATTGTGAAGTTCTTTTAATAACCTCAATTTTCTTTCTAAAACAAAGATTCCCCTATTTTACTATCAATATTCTTCCACTGATATTGTATGACTGAGTTATAGTGAAGTTAAAGGTCACACTAAGAGCAAGGGTGATGTGCATGGTGGGCATGAGCAAGCTGTACTGTGTTACAAAAATGAGGAATTACACAAGAAAAGCAGTGTAAGAGTTGTGGTCTGAGAAATATATGGTAGAAAAAAGATGAGCTGGGGATATAACCAAAGGACAGCCCAGGTGCTCCACTAGCATCCTCATAATTTCAAAAGGATGCAGAGTAGACCTTAGCATATTGAGTGGAGTCTTTGTATCAGACACATGGGAGGACGGGGACAAGAATTTCTCAAGGTGGGAAGGCATGGATATGGTCCCATCATTAGGGAGACTATATACATTGGTAAGATCATAGATCCATTACAACATTGGAGTAAGGAAAAATTTCTCCAATAAATCTGTCCAAAAGTTGCCTTACAATTAGTAGGTTCCCTCTCTCGCTAGACAGAAGGGGAGTTGATCAAAGGCAATTTGTCAGTTTGATGAATTCCCTAATCACCTTAATTGGGAGACATCTGAGGGGCACCTCCCTATGGAGGCGTGGGCATGCCCACTGATGCCTTGCAGTGAGCTGATTGGCTGACTGGCTCAAGAGGACGAACTCTTGTCAACATAGCTGGGCCTTTCTGTGCTCTATAAGATTAATAAAAGAGATTAATTTTCTCTTTCTTGGATTTCTATACCAGCAAGTAATAACGTAGGCCTCTGTTCTAGAGCTATGAGGAGAAGAACTGGAAAGCATGTGGGAAATGCATGTCTTTACAAGTGGCTGAGACTTGAGTTTCTGAGAGTTGACTTTCCCAGACCAAGAGATGGTAACAGCCAGGGACGAAGACATTTATTGTAAAAATAGACATGGATGTATATGCTTACAATGTATGGGTTGGAGAATTCTTAATGTTAGTAGTAGGCAACTAGGTGGCACAGTGGATAGAGTGCCATGCCTGGAGTCAGGAAGACTCATCTTCCTGTTCAAATTTGCTAGCTATATTATCCTGGGCAAGTCACTTAACTCTGTTTACCTCAGTTTCTTCATCTGTAAAATGAGCTGGAGAAGGAAATGGCAAACTACTCCAATATCTTTGCCAAGAAAATTCCAAATGGAGTCACAAAGAGTGGGATACAACTGAAAAATGACTGAGCAAAAATAACAATTTTAGTATTTTAGGGATTAGACCTCCTTGAGAGAGGAGGGCATTTTTCTGATGCAGTATTTTCCTTGAATAAAGAAAGTGATGATCTGCATAGTTGCTGTCGTCTTGCTTGGAAAGCATATAGTTACTCCAACTATGCAAGTTTGAAAGGAAGGGTGTTATTTGTTGAGCAGCTTCCAGAGGAAGTCTAAGCCATGGGGTGGTTTCATGAATCTTGGTAGTAGTGGGAAGGGGAGATACAAAACTCTTTGGAAAAAAAGGAGCTCAACAGAATGTCCAAGTGTTGCCCTTAGAGCATCCTCACGTTCAGTCTCTTCCTGGGGGCAGGGAAGAGAGTGGTAGAGTTGATGGGTTGGTTGAGTGCTCTAAATGTTGTCTATTTATGAACTCCTGTAAGTCCTTTCCATCTTCTGCATTTTCCATGGAGTGAAATATATGCTATTACCTCTGCTATTTGCATGTCTACCTTGAGTGTTTGCATAAGTGCTGGGGACCACTTTCATCCACTTTGGGGGAAATCCAGACACAAACTGTATGCTGAGTGTATTACATTTTCTTGGAGTAACTGCAAGTGCAGGGAGTGATTTTTAGCTGAAACTAATCCCTCTCAGTTCATGTAAACCCACAGTCCTGAGGACTCAGATGCAAAGTTACGGATGCAAAGGCTGGTATGACCAGTTGTTTATAAAGTCAGTCAGTTAGTCGTTTATTAAGTCATGCATGCCGAGCATGTGCCAGGCCCTACCCTAAGAACTTAATCCTAAGAACACTGGAGATACACAAAGAGGTAAAAGATGATCCCTACTCTCAAGGAGATCTCAATCTAATAATAGAAGAGACAACAAGCAAACAAATAATTTGGAAGATAGTAAATAATTTAAAAAAGAGAAGGCACTGGAATTAAGGACGGCTAAGAAAGGCTCCCTGTAAAATGCAGAGTTTTAGCTAGGACTTGAAGGAAGCCAGGAATCCAAGGGGCAGAGATAAAGGAGAGCATTTTCAGACTTGGGGGATGGCCAGAGAAAATGCCCAAAGCCAAGAGATAGAGTACTTCATTCATGGAACATTGGGGAGGCTGGTGTCATTGGACTGAAGAGTATATAGTGGGGAGTAAGGCATAAGGAGACTGAAAAAGTAGGGTTGGGAGGAGAGCTCAGTTGTGAAGGGTTTTGAATGCCAAACACATGATTCTGAATTGATCCTTGAACCACTGGAGTTTATTGAATGGAGAGGGGGATGGAAGGGGTGAGGAGGCAAGTTGACATGGTTAGACCTACATTTTAGGAAGATCCCTTTGGCAGCTGAATGGAGGGTAGATTGGAGTGGGGAAAAACTTGAGGGCATGAGACTAACCAGCAGAGAATTGTAATAGTCCAAATTGGGGAGGTGATGAGGGCCTTCATCAGAGTGGCGGCAATGTTAGCAGAGAAGGGAGCATATATGGGAGATGTTGCAAAGGGGATATGGACAGGCCTTGGCCACTGACTGGATATAGGAGGTGAGAGAGAGTGAAGAGTGAAGGATAACACCTTGGCTGTAAGCCTGAGAGACTGATAAGATGGTGGTGCTATAGTGGGTGAAAGCTGAAATGACTGAGGAAACAAAAGTTCAAGCTTTCTGAAGATATTGATGTATTAAGCAATGCATGCTGATTGCTCAACAGACTAGGACCAGGCCTCCTCAGCTTGGCACTGGATCTTGAATGCAGAGGGAGACAGATTATGCATTAAAAATCGTCTAATAAGACAAATTAATTAAAAAAAAAACCAATTAACCAGAATACAAAATGAAATAATCTGATAAGAGTAGGGACTTTCCAAGTTGGGAGGGGGAAGAAGAAAAGAGGCGATTCCCTGAAATCAGAAAAAGAGGTGTCCCACTCCCTAGAGTGTCTGTAAACAATCAAAGGAACATGGAAATAATAATCTATCGATCATTATAGGACCAATTTCTTGATAAGACATATGGGTTGTTTGAGATGTTCAATTGTGAGAAAACTCCTTCAATCGGTCTTTGGAGCTGATTATGTTTCTGAGTAGCATAACCTAGGGTCATGGTGGGGAACCTGCAGCCTCCAGGCCACATGTGGCCTCTAGGTCCTCAAATATGGCCTTTTGACTGAATCCAAATTTTACAGAACAAATCCTTTTATTAAGGAGATTTGTTCTGTGAAGATCCTCAGCTAAGGTTCTCTAAGCAGCAGGTAGAAGTGATCCAGTTTCCCAACCACACAAGGCTCAAACAATGCAATACGGTTTCTTACCATTCCCATAATTGAATAAAGTTTTCTCACAAGACAGAAATTGGACTAGACCATAACTGAATAGAAAGAAAACTGAGCTAACTCCGTAATTGAATCACAAGATGATGGAGTCAGTGTGGTTCACTCAACCCCCACTACCACTTACTATTCTGATCCCTTCAGTGCCCTGGATAGTAATAAGGAAGTTAAGAGGGCTGGAGGGCTTAGGGGGAAAAGATAACCAGTTCTATTTTGAATGTTGAGTTTTAGATGTCTACTGTACAGCCAGTATGTATTGGAATCTCCATTGTTTTGGAGACTCTTGTCGAAGTATGACTTGGACTAAATGGTCTGAAGTCCCTTCAAAATATGTATATATGTGTATACACACACACACACACACAAATATACACTATTTATGAGCTGAACTAAATGCTTAGCTCAAGGGTATGTGATATGTTGGCTAGAAGGCTGAACCAGGAGCTGAGAAAACCAGACCTCTAATCCCAACTCTTGACCTGACTTCCTGTGTCAACTTGGACAAGCATGTCCCCTTCTGGTCCTGTTTCCTCTCATAAAATCCCTCCCAGTTCTGACATTTTATGATTGTGATTTTCACTGTACAGGGGCATGGCTTGCCCCTTGCTGTCCTTGTGATAGCCTTGTAGCCATGGTTCTTCCTCCCCAGCCTCTCGCTTAATTTGGAGGAAGGGGTGAATCAAGAAGACAGTTCTTGGATCCTGAGTCCTCTATCTGTCTCCCAGAAGACAAGGGTCCTTACCTGCCCTTTTGCTGATGGTCATAGCGATCATCCTCTGGACTTATGAAGGATCTCTGGTTGCTCATTAACACAGCTTTTCCAGTGAGATGTGACAACCTCTTAGTAAATGGTTGTACAGATAGGGGAGGGCGAGAGCAGTAGAGGGGAAGAGGAAGAGCTGTAGTTTACTACAGTGCTATGTTTCTGCCCCAACTCAAGCTGTGGTACTAGGATTTCATACACTGAATCCTAGAGGTAGAAGGTCCCTTAGAGCATGGTGTGTCAGCTCAAGAAGATTCTTAGAAAGTTCAAATGTTAAATACTGACTGTCACAGCAGGCAGGAACCTTGGCAATCATCTCATCCAATCTCCTTTTACAGAGGAGAAAACAGGGGCCCATGGAGGGGAAGTGATTTATCTAAGTCAAACAACCGATAAGTGGCAGACCCTAGCATGGGCAGTTTCAGAGCTAGCCGTGGATCCTGTGGGCATGAATTGCCAGTTGTAGTCTAAGATCACATTCATTCAGAGCTACTGAATTCTTGTTTGATACATCAAGTAAACATAATCAACCAGCTGGTGTAGGTTCAGAGAAGAATACATGAATTCCCTCTTCCTGTCGCTGGCAATGAATCACAGAACCTCAGAAATACAAGGGATCTGAGGAGGCCATTCAGTTTAATTTTCCCTGGGTACAGGAGTTAATTAAGTTTTTGATGCCTAGACTGAGGCCAGAGGAAATCAGACAAGCCTGGTAAACTGCTGACATGAGGTGGGTCCTTTGGGATCTGTGGCTTTTCTATGCCTAGTACTCAGTTCTCCCCCATCCCTGAGCTGTTTCACTCCTAAACAAGGACTATTTCCAGAGACTTCCAGCTGAGTGATAGAGGGTTCCTGTGGCTATATGTAGGTCATTTCATTAACTGTGTAAAACTTGAATATGCCCTATAATTGGTGTCATTCTTAACGTATATTTATGTGGTATTTTTTCCCTTTCAAAGATCTTATGGAGAGAAAGAATAATCCTGTTAATTCAAAAATGTTTATAGCAGCACTTTTTGTAATAACAAAAATCTGGAAGGAAAATGGGTGCCATTCTATTGGGGATTGGCTAAAAACATAGTGGTATATGAATGTAATGGAATATTATTGCACCATAAGAAATTACCCAGTTGGAGAAACCTGAGAAGATTTGTATAAACTCATAGAGAGCTAAGTAGGCAAAACCAGGAGAATGATTTACATGGTTACAATAACGTAAAGGAAAACAATTAAAGACTTTATGATAGCATAAGTCCTGACTGCAGAGGACCAAAAGTCCTCTCTGGGGAGGGAATTACTAGAAAGGGATAATATAAAACAAGAAAACGGCATCAATAAAACATACAAAAGAAAAAAAATCTTACTTGAACAGCAAAACTTATATTTGGAGATATGGAATGTTGTTACCCTACCTAACATTTATTATGATATCCATTATAAACCTCCCACTTTCCCCCCTCCAATATTGCTGAATAAGAGGCAAAAAGACAAAGCTGCATTTCATTTTCATTTTCATTTTATTTTTAGAGCTGGACAGGACTTTTATATTTTTATTTTCAGTTTCAAATTCTCTCCCTCCCTCCACCCCATCCCTCACCTACTGAGAAGACAAGAAATATGGCATCTATTATGTGTATGGGGAAGTTATGAAGTGGCTCAGTGGATAGACTGCCAGACTTGGAGTCAGGAAGACCTGAGTTCAAATGCAGTCTCAGACGCTTAATGGCAGTGTGACCCTGGGCGAATCACTTAACCCTGTTTGCCTCCGTTTCTCATCTGTAAAATGAGATGGAGAAGGAAATGGCAAACCAATCTTGGATCTTTGTCAAGAAAACCCCAAATAGAAGTAGAATCAGATGCAACTGAAATAGCTTAACACCAACATACTTATGAAGTTATGCAAAATATATTTCCATAATAGCTGTGTTATATTTTTTAAAAGCAAGAAAAATAAAGTGAAAAAAAGTTTCAATCTGTACTCAGAATTCATTAATTCTTTCTCTGGAGATATGGACAGCATTTTCCATTGAGTTTTTTGGAACTGTCGTGGATACTGATTGGAAGAGTTAAGTCTCACAACTGAATATCATTATAATATTGCTGTTAATGTGTACAGTATCTTCTGGTTCCGCTCACTTGACTTTGTATTAGTTTATATGAAAATTCCTAGGTTTTTCTGAAACCATTCTCTTTGTCATTTCTTACAACCCAACAATATTCTATCACAATCATTTATCACAACTAAACATATATTTTTTAAAAATTTAACATTTATTTTAAACAATGAAAAGATAAAAGAAGATATTTCACTGATCCTTAAAAATAACATTTCATTTATTTATTTTTAAGATCTCTTCTTCTTCTTAAGGTTAGCTTGGTGCTAACCTCATGCTGCACTTGAGCCATTGTAGCGACCTCTGGCCTCAACAGCCAAACTCTCACTGTGGTCTCCAAAGGGGCAGGGGTAGTGATGGTGGAGGGAGTAAGGAAGGACAGGAACCACCTTTTTCCTACCTAAATTTTCTTCCTGTAACTTTTGGACCCAGAGGAATGGAAATAATAATAAAGATCTAGCCTGATTCACAACACTATCAAGAGGAAAGCTTTGCAAACCATAAAAGGCCATGCAAATATAAGCTAATATTTTTCTTCCTCCAAGGCTTTGTCTGTTGAGTCCTCCTGGTTCTGGCTCCTCCCTTGGATAGATAGCTGTGCTGTACTGCTTACTGACCCTCACTGTTTAGGAATTGCCATGTTCTGATTCCAGGGATCTTGAATGGTAACATTTCTTTAAAAAATCATTTTGGAAGTGGGGGAGGCTAAGCAGCACTCACTATATGTTGAGTTGAGTCTGACTCTTAGTGACCCCATTTGGGGTTTTCTTGGCAAAGATACCCTAGTGATTTGCCATTTCCCTCTTCAGCTCATCTTACAGATGAAGAAACTGAGGCAAACAGGGTTAAGTGACTTGCCCAGGCTCACCCAGCTAGTAAGTGTCTGAGGCCAGATTTGAACTCGGGAAGATTTAGGCCCAATACTCTATGCGCTGCACCACCTAGCGGCCCCAGCCCTCACTATCTGAATTCTTTATCCTAAACATTTTATTCACTGATCTAAAAGTACATTTTCAGAATTAAAAATTTCTTTCAGATTAACAAGAAAAATATCTCAAGAAGGGTCTTTTATTTTTTCAACCTTTCTGAATATCCTCCCCACCAGAGAGGTCACCTTTCTCTCTGCTTCTCCTTTCCCCTCCCACTCTCCTATCATTAAGGTTAAATTGGGAAGACTTTAGGAACTGATTCTTTAGTGGTAGTGAGAGAAGGATAGTGCTCTAGTGACCTCAGCTGGCCCAAAACCAGCAGCTTTGGAGGGAAGGCCCAGAGAGGGAGAGAATTCTCCCAGTTGCCCCTAGAGGCTAAGGTCTGGGGAAAGGGATCAAAGCAACATAGACCTAGAACTAGCTGAAAGGGACTCCAAGGATTATCTAGTACATTGTCATTTTATAAATAAGGAAAATGAGACATAAGAAGGTTAAATGACTATGTACAAGGTCACATAGGTGACCTCAGAGTCAGGATTTGAACTTGGGTCCTGTGACTCCAGCTCCCACAGTATCGCCCTTCCTTTCAGAAATCACACCAGCTAGGAGCTGGCCAATATCCAACTTTCCCTGGAATGAAGCCCTTATCTCTGTTTACCCCAGTTGGGCCAATGTGATCTAACTGCTATGTCCAATGGAGGAATCTGATAGAGGAGTAGTATGCCCTAAGGGGTTGTGCCTGTAGTATGTACTAAGGGGAATGAATGTTAGGGGGAAGTAGTCTGAGTGGGAAAGTTCTTTTTTGTCTGTGTGCAAATTTGGGGATCCATAAATTCTGGGGTAGGGAGTAGGGAGAAAAACTGGTCTGCCCGGTTTAAATCATTAAGAGACCTTCTGCCCTGAGGCAGAAATCTCCATCAGTTAACACCTGGCTCAGGTATTAGGGAGAGAAGAGCTGGAAAGAATATTTGTGCCAAAGTCCAACTTGGAAGGCCTGGAACCTGCAGCACTGCACTGTGACCCAGAGAAATAGAGATCAAATACAAACTCTCAGTCTTCCATTTAAAGCCCTTCACAGTCTGGCTCCATTCTATCTCAAGAGACTTATTTCTCATTAATCCTCTTCTGGTATCCCACATTCTAGCCACACTGACCTTGAACTCAGCATTTGTCTCCCTCTTGTTTCCAGGAGCAAGGCTCTTCTTCTCTTTGTCCCAGTTTTCTCACCTGTGATGATAGTAATGGGGCATTATATAAAAAATGGGGATAATAATACTACAACGATGGTAACTTATGCTTGTCTAGTGCCTTACTAGTAAAGGCAGCTAGGTGTTAGAAAAGATTGAGCACTGGACCTGGAGTCTGGAAGACCTGAATTCAAATCCAGCCTCAGACACTTACTAGTGGTGTGATCCTGGGTGAGTCACTTAATCCTATTTATCTCAGATTCCTCAACTCTCAAATGAGCTGGAGAAGACAATGGCAAACCACTCCAGTATCTTCTTTTTCTGTTATCATTTGTTTTCTTTTTTTAAAAATTGAATTATTGTATTTGTTTTCAGTGTTCAATAATCACTTCCATGTATCTTAGATTTTTTTCCACTCCCTCCCCCTCATTCTCCTCTCCCTCCCCACTCCCTCCCTAAGACGGCATACAAGCTTACATAGGTTCTACAGGTACATTCCTATTAAATGCATGTTGCATAGAATTAAAATGAATGGGATAAACCATAAAACAAAACAAAACATAAAAGAAAGTGGTCTGTTTCTATCTACAATTCAGATTCTTAAAGGTAACTATCCTGTTCCTGGTAAGTCTTCTCTTTTCCAGGCTAAACACCCCCAATCCTTCACATAGCATGATCTGGAAGGCCTTCCCATACTTAGCATTTCCTCTGGGTGCTCTTCAGTTTATCAATGTCCTTCTTAAAATGTGTCACTCAGAACAGAACAGAGTTCTTTAGACGTGGACCTTGAATAAGGTAGAATTTAGATCTGGGCTTAGATCTGAGGGCCTCTGAAGTCCTTTCCAACTCTTGAGTTTTGAAGAACTAAGAAGGGGAGGAGGAGGAGGAGGAGTGAGGGTGGCAGCAGCTTCCCTGCACCTTCCCCATGGAAGAGGATGAGAACGTTGATAGTAAGGATTGAATTTCCTTATAATTGGCAGCTGTTCAAACAGTAGTTCTCAAACTTTTTGGTCTTGGAATCCCTTTATACTCTTAAAAGTTGAGTGCCCCCAGTAACAGCAACATCTGACAACGACTAACTTTGATAGACTTCCCTCTTTTTAGCAAGGCAAGGATCTAAGATGATTCCAAAGGACTCATGATAGAAAATGCTGTCCACACCCAAAGAAAGAACTATGGCGTCTGAATACAGATGGAAGCATTCTGTTGGTTCTCTCTTTCTATTTTGTTTCTTCTTTCTTGTGGTTCCTCCCATTGGTTCTAATTCTTCTTTACAACATGACTAATAAGAAAATATGTTTAATATGGATATTTTTATATATGTTTAATATGAATGTATGAGTAGAACCTTTATCAGATTGTATGTCATCTTGGGCTGGGGGGAGTGGAGGGAGGAGAAAATTTGGAACTCAAAATCCTATGGAAGTGAATGTTGGAAACTAAAAAAAAATATTTTTTAAAAGTTTGAAAAAAAAATTTTTTAAATTGAGTGCTCCCCCCTAAAGAGCTTTTGTTTGCATGAGTTATATCTATATTTATTATATTAAAAGTTAAAATACATTAGTATCACTTTGGAAAGTTTTGACCTTATAAGCCCCCTCAGAACTGCTATGTTAAGACATTAGGACCTGTGAGTAAAGAAGAAGTCTGACAACCACATTTGGGCTCTACTTTCCAGAGCTGAGACATGGGCCGTATGCTATGGCCGAGGGCACATGAGTCTCTGATATGGACCAAGGAGGCTTACATGCTTTCAGGCAAAAAGCAGCCACTCAGTTTTCCAGGCAGGCCATCGATCTTGCTTTAGAAGAGACAGCATGGAAAGAAAGGAAATGGATTTTCTCCACTGTTGTCCATGAACTGTTAAACCCTACTTTTCTCAGACCCACCTCTGACAGTTTTTCTATTACAATCAGATGCCTGGGCTGGGGGGAATACTGAAACCCTGCTGGTGGCTTTGTTTCTTTTTAATAGTCAATAAGAAACCATGTGGCATGTTGGAGAGAGCTGGGTTGGAGAGCTGGTAAAGAAGACCAGGGTTGAAACCCCACTTTTGATTCTTTCAGGCCTAGAATGTGAACCTGAGAGGAGGAACAGGCTTGTTTTTCTATTTGCATCTCTAATGCTTTAAAAAAAAATGCTTTTTTTTCATTTATTTACTTAACTTCTCAATTTTGCCAGGACACTAAGATTCTGAGTTTCAGTGAAAGCAAAATTTGGTTTAACATGACATATTAAAAAAAAAACCTCACAAACTTCTCTACAAAGCAGATTCTACCCCACTCCCAATAATTAACTCATCAATTGTGAATAGAAAAGGATGTATCCTTTTCTTTGACAGTATGGCACTAATATCAACTACAGTATTTAACTGGTTTTGTTGCTTCTGGCTAGCTTTATTTACAGGGTAGTCATTGTGTATGATTCCTGTGTCACTGCTTTTTTTCCCTCTGTATTAGTTCATACAACTTTTGCCATATTCCTCTGAAATCTCATTACTATATTCCTGGACATCCTTATGCCATGATTTGTTTGGCCAATTTGTTCCCCAATCAGTGGGCTCTTATGTTGCATCCCATTTTTTGTTTTGATTTCTTCTTTCAGCTTTCGAGAGTTAAAAATTAACTTCAAACTTTTGCTTCTTATGGAGTTCAGACACCATAGAATTGGTTTATCTGAGCATCTGAGACCTCAGATGCTGAGTTACCTGCTCACTGTGGTCCATTCACCAAAGCAGCCAGTGCTGGCAGAATCATGTCATGTGAGGCTATTATAAGTCTCTGTGTAAAGAGGTCACGGATTCACTCAGGTTGAACTTATAGACTCAAGAATGTCAGAGCTACCTCTCCCTACCTCCATATTGTCTGTATGAGGAAACTGAGGCTCCAAGAAGGCCATTTTGCCTTAGGTCACCTGAATCCACCAGAGTAAGGCTAAAGAGAATGCTGATTCTAAAGAGGGCCTTGTTACTGCGAAAGCAGTTCCTTTGGATATTTAAATAGTACATAATATAATAGTGTTCTTAAATCTAGAGTCAGATCACTAGCAGGGAAGCCAGGTTTCCAGGCGTGATATCAAGTAGGTCCCTTCCAAGAAGTGACCATGAGTGAAGTCAAGTTCTCTATTGATAGTGAAGATAACACTAGGTGGACTCTTCCTACTGTCCAGTGAGTCTGTGGGAATAAAGGATAGTGACCCTGGCATGGAGGCTTAAACATCTCTATGGCATACACAGTATGATGGTGATCAACAAAGGGAGACTCCCGCCTCTCCCAATCCCACTCCTGACCACGATCAGTTTAGCAGGGAATGTGACTCCTGATGCTGTGTTCTCATTCTGCCCTTCCAGGTGGTGGGTTTGCTGACGTGGGCCCTAATCGCAGACACCCCTTATCACTACTACTCAATCTATGGCTGGGTGATGTTTGTAGCAGTCTTCCTCTGGCTGGTGACAATCATCTTCTTCATCATCTACCTGTGGCAACTACATTTAAAGCTCTACATGGTCCCCTGGCCTTTGGTGGTGAGTGTTGGGAGTAGCCTGTGAAGTCCCTGGAGGGCAGGCATTTATGGAATTAGCTGTTATATTTAGGCTTTTTCCATCTCTTGAGTTATTGTCAAGAGGCTGAAAGCTACTAACCAAAACAAGGTTGCTGACTTTAAATCATTAAACAAACTTGTGTACTGAGCTTTGGATTAATACTGGAGATGGCAAACATTTTACCTAAGACAATGTCTCTACCCTTGTGGAACAGTCTGATAGGGGACTGGCAGAAAAAATCTTGGGTTCTTAGATCATAAGGTCATAGTTTACAGGATTATAGGTCTATAGGGACCTAAAAAATCATCCAGTCCAATCCCCTTACTCTAGGCCTGGAAATGAGAAGTAACTTGCCCAAGGTCACACAGGTATAGTAAGCATCAGAGGTGATTTGGAACACAGGGTCCTCTTAGAAGACCCAACTTTGGACCATAGTAGTAGCTTTGATACTGGTCCATATGAGGAGCTTTGTGGCTGTTGGGAACAATGGATAGACCACTAGGCCTGGAGTGAGGAAGTCCAGAATTCAAATCTGGCCTCTGACTCTTACTAGCTGTGTGACCTTGTACCAAGTTACTTAACCTGTATGCCTCAGTTTCCTCAACTGTAAAATGTGGATAATAGCACTTAGCGTAGTACCTGGCACATAGTAGGAGCTATATAAATACATTTGCTTGACATATAAATGTTTATTTCCTTCCATTTCCTTTGTATGTCAGAAAAAGAGAGTTAAGATAAAAAATTTATTTCAGATATTTAAAAGGATTGTCACTGGTTTGACAAGGAGGTCAAAGATTTGACTAACCTTCTAGATAAAAAATTTGAAATGAGGTGACCCCTCAATATTTTGCAATTAAAAGACAATTTTAAATTGCAAGGGGGCCTTCAGGTCCTCATAAGTCAAATTTATGCCACTGCTGGGCCTTTGGTGATTAAGATCACATTAGTAAAGGCTTAAATGTTGAGTCAAAATACTGTTTTGGCATTTGTGGGGATTTGGCATCCAGATTTCATTTGCAGTAGAGAAGTGATGAGCCTGCTGCAGAGGCCTGAGGTGCAGCAAATGGGTTGGTAGTATTCCTAATTATATATAACTGGCATTGTCCTCATCGATTCCCTACCCTCCACCCAAGGGAGCATCAGGAAAACATTCAAGGCAGAGCTTGCGATCTGAGGAAGTTCCGCCCAGAAGGGTTCACCCATGATCCTGTGATACAAATATAACAGGCTTCACTAACCCTCTGTATCCTGATTCAATTCTGCAAAAAATGTGATCTCATTACTGTGCTCCCCCCATGGCCTCCTTATTTGTAGTTGAGATCCGAAGAATCCCTGCAGCTGGGATCGGGAGCTTTCAAATGGTAAGAGGCACATGATCTTAAGATAAGCGAAGCTTGGAATAGGCAGCATTGTTCTGAATTCAATGACTTTTTAAAATTAGGAAATGTGAGTCATCCCCAGAGACAGAACTGTTTTGTTAGATCTTTACATCACTGATTAGAAGGCTGTCTTCCTTCTACTGGCAGGGCAAGACTGGGAGGGAAAATCCTAGAGCTACGAAAAGAGGACTAAACTGAGTCATAGAATCTGTCCCAGGGCTTGTTGTCCATCCCCGTGTCCACGAGAGGCTGCAACTGACTTTAAAAAAAAAAAAGCAAAACTCCCCAGGAGAGTTTCTAATGTCCCATTTAATTACTCACTTCAGTATTCAGTGATTTTATAGCCAAAGAGGAAGTGTTTGCCTTGTAATAGTAACTTAGAAATTCCTCAGTCCCTGGCAGTCTTTTATTTATCATTGGCTTCAGGTATTCTTCAAACTCATCTTCTAAGCCAGAGATTGTTAACTTTTTCAGTCCCTGAACCTCTTAGCTTTTGGCAAATCTTCCTATAACCCCATATTAAATATGAAACATGAGAAATTTTATCATGGACAGGCACGATGAGTAGTAACAGATTAATTTTAATAATATTCTCTATATTTCTTGACAGATTTTTCAGACTCCCTGTAGACGCATATACCCCAGACTCAGAACTCCCTACCTGAAACAGTGATATTACCTGCACCCATTTTACAGCTGGGGACAGTAAAGGACAGAAATAATGCTTAACTTAGTTTGGAAGGAGGCATTTGCTGGCAGAAGTGGGATAAGATTTTGTAGCCCCCAAATCTTAGTTACTGGTTGGCTGACATGCAGCAATGCTTGAACATATGTGCCAGGATAAATGTGTTCATCCTTTGTTGCCAAAGATGACCATGCCATCAATGATGACATGACTGGCACTTGACTTTGAGTGAGGGAGGGCTGTAATGGGGACATATGGATGGAGGACTCATTCTTGAATGAACTAGTGGTCATATTTTAAGTTACAAATCATGTAAAAGGTTTTTTTCTTATATCCACCACTGTCCCCTCTTTAGGCTTAAGTGTCTTCCCAGTTGCCTTCATTTCTCAGCCTCCCAAAAGCAGAGTCCACTGTCTTTGGCTTATTGTTTCAGAATTGTGTGGGGTTCTGTACTGTGTCTGCTGTGAAATCCTAGATTCACCATCTATGGGCACTTAGCCTGTGGCCTGTAGAGTTGCCTAGTGGAGCCAAAAAGTGGAGATGCCTTTTCCTTCCTGGTATTGTGGCCTCTCTACTTGAGAGTACTAGCCAGACTCTTGGAACCTTCCTGAAAATAGAGCCCCTGGGGGACAGCCACCTAATGAGGCTCACTCCATAGTCAGAGGAAAGTGAGGCCATATGCATACTTCCAACATTTGACTGAGTGGGCTTTTGTGTACCATCTGGTGAAATACAAATGATAATTGCTGATACTCAGAAACGGTAATTTATCAGAGAGATGGAATGCTGGGTGGGTTTTTAAGTTAGCCTAGTCCCTTACACGTATGATACTGGATCACAGTGATAAGGTGCTTTAGTTTGCCAAGCACTTTTAGATACCTCATATCTCATTTTTACATCTAGCCCAGGAAGCTGGTAGAACAAGTTATATCATTTCCATTTTACAGATGAGGAAACTCAAGACTTATAGATACTGTAATTCGTCCTAGGTAGTCTTAGCTTGCTGTGTAATAGAGTCATTTTGTAATGACAGGACATATTTGTTCTTTATGTATCCAAACACACCGTCTTGCTAGATTAAGCCATTTCAGTTAAGTGGCTTAAGAATGACAAATGGTTGATACACGGTTTTTTTGCCTCTCTGTTATCTCAACAGCATATTCTGGTTTATAAAGAGTTGGGAGGGCTATCCGATCCCTGTAGGCTCCGAGCTAAGTGTTGTGAAAATTTTGTCTGTCAGGCTTCAGATGATACATTCCTAAAATAGTGAAAAATCAAATCCCAAGAATAATAAAACAGCTAGGAGGCAATACTTTAAAGTTTGCCAAGCACTGTACACACTCCTGATTTGATCTTCATGGTTCTATTAGAGGGAGGTGCTACAGGATTATCCTCATTTTAAAGAATAAAATAAGTTGTGATTTGCCTTTGTCATGTAGCTAGCTAGTGTCAGGGGTGAGACATGATGTTGCCTTTTGAGAATAAACGTTTTAAATTGCTGAACTGGAGCCTCTTTAAGCTTTTTTCATTCCCTTCTCCCAGCTAATGATATTTAATATAAGTGCCACGATTCTCTACATTACTGGATTCATCACCTGTGCAGTTGCAGTTCAAAAAACATCAATAGCTGGTTCCTATATATACGACAAAAGAGCTGCTGCTTCTGTAAGTCCCTTTGGTCTTGTCCTCTATGGTCATGGAGGGTGAGCCCTGGGTGAGGAGGGGAAAGAAGACTGGACATGGAATGTATCCAGAACTCAAACCACAAATTTGGCCAAGGGAAACATGCAACGGCAGGACTATTTTCCATTCCAGTCAAACCTATCTTACGTTATAGTTATCAACTCCTTTTTCTTAACAACAATGCAAAGGGAACTGAGTGAGCTATGATTTCTCACTTATATTTAATGAAGATGTTTGCAGTGAAACCTCAGTTAACCAGAATGCTAAGGAATGGGTGGCTCTAACTAAATCAATCTTAATGTTTTGTTGAAAATGTTTCTAGAGCCTGCTTTCCTAATGTAAGAAACTGGGAAGAATACCTTTTTTTTTTTTTTTTTAACAAAAAAATAAGCATTTCACAACTAGACTAAGAACATTAATCTTCCCTTCACAGATGCTAAGAAGTTGAGTTAAATCTGGATTGATCCCAGGACATTCCCCTGGAAGATTCCCCCTCTCCCCCCTTTCTTTTGACTAAATTAGCTCATAGGGATCTTAAGAGATTTCTTGTCTAATTTCCTTATTTTACAGAGGCAAAAAGGAGGCCCAGGAGAAGTAATGACTACCTAATATCACAAAGAAAGTTAGTGGCACCACTAGGACAGCATCCAGGTCTCCTGATTTTTGCCCCTACACTCTTCAGTTTATCTGGCTGCATTTGATATTTTAAAATTCTGGTTAACTGCCTGCTCCAATTCACCAAAGTTTTACTGTATTTGCTAGTCAGATCAAGCAGGTGGCTCGCATTTTCCATATGACACCCAAAAAGCTGATTCACTGATCACCAGTTCATTTCTCTGTTTCTCTTCTCAGTTCTTTGCATGTGTGGTGATGATCACCTATGGAGTGAGTGCTTTCTTCAGCTTCCGAGCCTGGAAAGGAATGGGCAGCAATGCAGCTACTAGTCAGATGGCTGGTGGCTATTCCTAAATCCAGAAATGCCCAAGGACCACCTTGGTACTGAAGTCTGCGTGCCATTGTGTAGAGGCCTAGATACCACTGGTCATCACAAGGAGGCTATTACCAGCAGAAAACCAGCCCAGCTGTGACCAAATTTGCTATCCTCTGCTGATGGAATCTGTGCTCTCACTCCACTCCTAATGGAACACAATCCACCGCCCTGGATAAGCGTAAATTGGCATTTGTGAGCAGGGGCAGGGAACAGTCTAAAGAATGAAAGGGTCAAGAATGTTAAATGACCTCACCATCCCTTTAGTCAGGGAAGGCCGCCTCTCAGGAAATGGGGTTGTGGCCATCCCTGCTTTGAATTTGTAAGACTTCAGTTTCCAGGGCCAGGAATTCAACTCCTTTTACCAGCATTAAATCTGCTAACAAGTAACACCTCAAACCTTGTGATCCTATCATGTATATACTGTAAAGGTAACCAGGGTAATGAGTAGTAGTCTCATAATTTTGTAAAAAGACTTCAGCTACTCAAGGTAGTTATTGGAATTTCTTAAATATGCACCCCGAAGCTGGTCTCACCTCAAACAAAAAGTCAAAGTTGGAGTTACACACAGAGTATCCAGCAATGTAAACCCTCCTCTTCTATATCAATGGGAAAAGGAACAAACTGTCATTTTCACTTTCACAACATCCATGGCTAGTGATGAGACAAAGGCAAGGAAAAGCCTATATTTTTAAAAAATAAATCCCATTAATAGGCTACTAAAATAAGATAATGCTTAGGTCTCACTAATATATAGGGGGCATTTCCATGAGGATTTTCATATTTTAGAAGCTTGTATTTAATGGAAACCCCCAGGTCTTATTACCTGCTTCTCAAAGATACTTGCTGTCCATTATTTCCCCATACTTTAAAACATCATTTTCATCTATACATTGTCTTTGAAAAAGCTAAATACCAAGACTGATTTCCTTCCTCACACCACTGCCTCAAACCCAAAGGCTGTGGATTTGGCAGGGTGGGTGGCTCAGAAGCTTGCCTGATTGTTGCATAATAATGATTTTGTTCTTTGTACATAAATAAAGACCATGGAAGTGTTTGTTTGGAAAAGATGTGGATGGAAATATTTATAAATGGCTCAGTAATACTGTTGCCTTTTGGCTAATTTGATTCCTAGCTTTTGGGGGCTGGGTGATGCTTCTGGCCTCAATATCTTCACTATTCCTATCACTAGCAGGTTGCTGTGGAATAAGTTTTGTTTTCTCACTGTGAATACTAACCTTTGGTGTAATTCCCAAATGTGACTCCCTTCCCAGGATACCCCAGTCTTCCTCCTTTACTTATATACTTGAAGGGTACTCTGGTATTACCTCCTTTAAAACTTCCAAGACCCTACTGCTGATGAAGGCCATTGCTTGGATGTTTTTCTTTTTGTCTATGAGGCCAGGATAAAGGACAACTGCTCAAACCATTGACCTACTTAAAAAGGTCCTTTAGAAACCCCAGTGAGTGTGGTAATTATGAAGTAGCCATGTCTCAAATGAGCTCCACTGGTGAGATAAGACTGAGACCGTAAGGACAAAAAATTAAGAAGGCAGACAAGCTTGGCCCAAAGCTTTCATGGATTAATCAATCTAAACTGATTTTCCAAGCCAAAAGAGTATCTGCTCTCAAATAGCACAGATTAATATGACTTACAGTTTGCTCAACAAGATCCAGTCCAAACCTGTACTCTTAGGGACAATGTCATACTAAACAAACTGCAGAGCTACATGGGTTAGAAAAGACAAAATAAAAGGAAGCCAAAGTCTTCTAAGTAAATATCGTAAGTTCTGAGAGAGGCTCCAGTTCAGCCTGACCACTCTGTGGGACGTGGTCACAGGTTGTTCTCATGAATAATTACAATTCCTTCATATTTATTACAAATTTGGTATAAGGGCACTGACTAAATGTAAATTACCTACAGACTGACATCACCTTCAAGCTTGGAGCTGGTTATTTACCAAGGTAACTCTTTCAAAAGGCCGTTAATAGAAAAGGCATAAACTGGGAGTAATTGTAACCCTTACAACACCTGTCCTTTGCTACGTATCCCAAATTTTGAAAAGCAGACAGGGTTATAATTTGATGGCACATTCTAAAAGTTCTTTAAATAAAATTTCACCTATTTTCACTTGTCCTCCTCCCTCAGATGTTAAAAATATGATCATACACAAGTACATGTGGTCTGAATAACATGCATAACATACATGATTAAGTTGAGGATGGGCTATTTCACTACTAACAGTGGAAGTGAGATGAAAAAAGTCTTGCTGAAAAGCTCACCAACCAGCACATAAGCTTCTTTTCAGGGTAAAGTGATTTAACACTTCACTGCTCTAAAAGTCTGCCTGTGCCAGAACACTACTAGGCACAAATGTGGTCATCATTCAAGCCATCCAGTTATTTTGTAGTCAACACCCTATCCAATACCTTAAGTCTGTTTACTGAAGAGGTCATTTGCTTAGGGCTTCTTTTCTTTACAAAATGGGGACACCATTCCCCTGTCCTCAATCTTTTACACAGTCCCACTGACAGGCATGTATCTATTGGAGTGCCTTTACTGCCCACTCCCTCCTACACAGTATCTAAACTAGCAACGGGCGCTGTGACAAAAACAAAAAGAATAGTTTTTTTCATTATTGTTTCTTGGAGGCAGAGGAAATCTTAACTTTTGTCTTTGTATCGCTAGTGCCTAAGCAAAGTGGAGCTTAACAAATACTTGTTGGCTGATTCATAGCCAAGTCAGCACCAGACTTTGTCAGTTACAATTTCTAAACCTGATAAAACAGCAAATACTTTTTGAAGACTCAAGCATGAGATGCTGGTAATAGAAATATGCCAACAAGGTTCAAGGCAAAGATGTTTGCTGGATAAACTAATAAATTTCAAAATTGGATTATTCAGCTTACCTCCAAACCCCAAAAAGCAGTCACCTGAGGACAGAGTTAAAGAAAGAATGATCTTTAATATCTAAATATCCTATGTTCTGGCGAAGTGTGTCAGATTACATTTACAGTAAAAAAAAAAAAACCCAACTCGTGTTTCTCAACACATGACACATGTATATATACATTTAATACATACACATTTTTAAAGATACAGTCTTCAGTTCATGCCTTAAAACCGGAACAGTCAAATTAAGATTCAATAGTCTTGTTTTCAATTTAAAGGTCAGTCAGATAGCCACCTATTATCTTTCGTCCAAATGTTTGACATATATATGCATTTTCTTATCAATACCATGACAGTTATTAGAGAAACTGAACATTTTCCTAAACTGAATAAAGCAGGCTAATAATTAAAGCTTTGCTTTTAGATCACTGCTTTTTAGAAAAACTGAACATTTCTGAAAAAAAAAACAGATGATAACTGAAGCTTTTGTTTACTTCCTCCTTTTCTTACTCATCTGGACCAATGGTACACCATCTTGGGAAGAGAGGTTTTAAGAGGAGAGAGAATATTAACAAGTTTAGGATTTATACTCTTTTGTGTGGAAAAAATAGATCTCTGATGCATAGGACTTTTAACAAATTTACACTGACCATGGGAGCATCATGAAAAAAGCACATATTTCAGTCTCTCCAGTATAAATCAAACCTCAATATGTAACCTGTAGGGTTTGACAAAACAGAATAACAATGTAGGATAACTTTTCACCCAAGAATACTTTAAACCTAAAAAACTTTACAACATAATACTTAGTCTTCTTCTTAACTGGATGTTCACGGAAGGGCCCAAACTAAATTCACAAGATCTTAGAATATGTTGCTAAAATGTACACTGTTAGTATTCTCAAAGGGTGCTTTGGCTAGACATAATGAGATTGCTGCTATGAGCACCAGCACAAGGTCATGCTGAGGTCACAAGATTTTCACAAACCCAAGACTATGAGGTGGTTTATATATTTTACTTCTAGGCAAATAGCATGTTAGTTTGGGGAAAAATTAGCCAAACCTGTGTTCTCCATGTTCCTAATACAGTGGAGAGAAGGTAAAAACATTAACTTCATAAATCCCTAAGAAAATGAGCTGGGGTTGAATAATTGCCCATAGATGAACAAACACTGTCCAAAAAGACACCATAAAACATATAGGAAGGAGTAGGATTCCTTGGGTTGAAATGTGTACCAGGCAAAGGCAGCCTTGTGTCCCAAAGATGTGTGTGGAAAACCTGTCCCATGTCTAGGATGGCAAACATGTGTTGTAATGTTTTAATTTCAGAGAAACATGTGCTGCTAACACAGTCATCCTGGGTCATCTCCCCCCACCCCCAAATATACAGAAAGGGAACCACAGCTGAAATGGACAGTGTAATTGCGCGCACACAGACACAGACACACACATACGAGAGTCCTCTTTCCCTAACTGTCATAAGCACCTGAGAGTTGAGGCCACTCTGGCTGCTATTCTAGGGGTAATGAGGATATTTCATGAGAAGCCAATATTCCAGCAGGGTTCTTTATGATCACTCTATACTTAACATTAATTAAAAGCACCAGAACAAGATCAGTCTTTTCCAGCTGTATTCCTCAGTCACTGAGCATGCTGTTCATCACGCTGAGGTCACTCACCATCCTTCAAGTTTGCAATGTCCAAGATGATAAAACTCTCATCCAGAGAACATGAACTAATGTCGTAAATTGTTCTGGGAAGCACTTATGGAAGATGACTTACATAATGATGTCACCACTAAACCACTGCTTAAGTCCAGACTTCGACCTTCTTTTTCCTTTAGAAAGAAAGAAACAACCCTTTAGAGTGAAAAAAGATTAAAAACTCTTGAAAAACATCATCAGTGAAGTCCTTCTTATTCTTTGGATTCTATATTCCTTGGGAATAAAGTATTTCTCTCCCTGGTAGCTTAATGTGAATGAGATTAGTAGATATTGCCTTTGCCCACAGGAAAAGAAGGCTCAGCAGCTGCACTCGCAGGGATGAATGCTGAAAGTGACAAATGGGAGGGGAATCGCTGTTCATGTTACAATTTTGCCCAAGATCAACCCTGGTAAGATTCCTCCAAAATAAAATATATTTTCTTACCCTAAAACACTTGAAGCCTATCCCCTGATATGAACACTCGGGAAAATCAAACCCAAGTAGGAGATGTGATCATTTTTTTAGGTTTGCATTTATATGCATCATTACTGAAATAAAAATGTGAACAAGCAACAGACAGATCCAGTAGGCCACTGACTGCAAAACATCACCAGTAACTGCACAATAGCCAGACTAGATCAGCATTACAGGCTGGAAGGGGCCAAACATAGTGCTTCTATATGACAGATCCACAATGGGGAACTTATTTAGGGTTTACTGTGAGTGCTTTCATTTCCTCTTCAAATTATCTTGCATTCACTCAGTTTAGGTATTTATCCCCTTGTAGAAGGCTAGTTTCCTAAGGGTAGGGGCATTTTTTCATCTTTGTTATCTCCAAAGCCTGGCACAGTATCTTACACATAGTAGTGCTTAATGTGTTAAACTGAACTAAATTCCTACAGATGCAGAAGAGTTATTTAAACTGTAGAAGCTACTTACAGCTCTGTAGTCCAAAAACATTTCTTTGAAGGCCAGAAAATCCGTAAATGTGAGCAGCATGTCAAATATATCACCTGCTACTTCATCTTTATGCTGTCTATTAATGGAAAGGTTAGCAATTTTAGAAATCAAACATATTAAATTTTATAGTCTTTTTCTGACTATTTTCAATGTCCTAAAAGACACTTCTACCACCCCGAAGACATTCTCCATGAGGTACTCTGGTTCTTTCACCACTAAGATATGCAAATTAGAAAAGGAGAGGGGAAGAGTCATATATCTCAGGCTCCACTTACTGTAATGTTGTGGTGAAAGTGGCCATGTTAAACCCAGGAATTCTCTCAAGCAGTTGTTCCTCAATATATTTTTCAACCAAAGAGATCTAAAATATATGAAAGTCTCCTGGTTAATCATACTTAAAGAAAATAAATGTTCTTTAATAGAGAACACTTCTGTATGCATCAACAGCCAATATATAATGCAAAGGTAAGTATCATTACTCCTAAAGGTATATATACTTTTGTAATTATGTATCCTATTTTCACAGGGTAGAGTTACACAAATATCTTTACTTGATAAAGCCTTCTAAGTTGATTATTTAATTAGCTATTTAGTTTCTCGATTCTGTGTTAAGAAAATTAAGTCCCTGAGGCTAAAACCTATTCTAAATTAGGCTAACTAATCCTACTGAAATCATGAGAAGCATCAGAGTCAGCAGAAAGGGCTCTGGAGTACAAGTTAAGAGACTTGGAGCAGAGTTCCCAGTCCTACCACCAACTTTTTGGGTGACCCTAGGCAAAACTTAAATATGTTTATTATATCTTAATTTTCAAATAGGTAAAAAGGGACTATAATAACTATCCTATCTACTGGGTTGTTGTATAATTATAATTTATGATAATTTTAGTAAAATGAAAACTGTGAAAGAATTTGGAAAAGTAAAAAGTATTATTTTTACTCTTGACTGGATCTATGTACATGGTAAGTGAGGACAGGATCATGCTGTGAGGATATTCAATACCAACATTGTTTTTTAAAATAAGAAACTGATGATCTCTCCCAGACATTTTGATGAAAGGTTTTTGGAAAGAAAAAAATGGGAGGTAAGGAGAAGAATAATTAACAGGAGATGAGAGAGAAACTCAACTAGGGTTGAAACACTTACTTGCCTGTTTATCAAAGCAGTTATGTTTTTATTTTTAAATATTTTATTTTTCATTTTTAACACAGTTCATATCACATAAAACAATTCCAACTTTTAGTCAGGTGATACTTCTTTTAAAGCATTTACAATATAGACCACAAATGAATTTTTTTTAACATTAACCAACTGAGACACAAATAATAACTATGTATGCCAACTTCGTAAGGCCTTCACCTGTCTCCACACTATTACTAAGAATTAAAGGACCCTAACTTGTTGTTGGTCTAAAGTCCTAAGCCTAATAGCTTAATTTTAGACTTAACCTCATATGTTCCCCTACCAACAATCTATAATTTAATAGATCTGGTATTAAGTTTACAAACCTTTTGACTATAGGAAATTGCCACTAAAAGTAGGGACATTGCAGGGAAACAATATCTCCCCAACTTCATGTCAGTTCCAGGTAGGAGTAGATTGTCAACTTGCATTTATTGAGGCTTAAAGTAAAGCAGTTACGTTTTAAAAAACATGGGGTACACTGCTCCTCTATGGAACTAGGAGACCCATGGGTTTGAGATACTGCACATAAGATTAGCTTTTTCAATACAGTGTTTAATTTTGCAGAATTTTTTTCTTTTTTCCTTTCTTAATACTTTATCATAAGGAACTGTTCTCTGGAAGAATGTAAGGGGAGAAATACAGTGGGACAAGGTAATATAAAAACAAGGGAGGAATAAAAACTCATTTTAAAAAAGACATGGAATACTGCTGACATCTTTTGGTTCTAGGTCTAAATTCAAAGAATATCTAATCTCTTGGAAAGGGAAAAAAAGGAAACAAACTTACATATTCATTAAAAATAGGTGTATAGATGAGCTTGTTTTCTTCTGTGTCTTCGAATTCTTGGTAGTACTTTTCCATGAAGTTTCTCTGTAATAACTGGAACTCACCATCTGAAGTGAAGCCATTAAGGTCATTTAAAAAAGGGATAAAATGCTAAAGGCTAGAAACCGTCAACTACCTGAACAATTTTACAAATTTTAACTCACCCTAAAATTTAAGTTTGCTTTAAATCCTGTAAGTAGTAAATTCACTCAGGGAATAAAAAAAGATTAACAGATCTCAAAAGGCATTTTGGTAGAAAGCTCGGTTAGCATGTGTAAAATTAGAACAAAATAAAAGAAAAACTACTTGAATGGTTAATTAAGTCCCTGTAACTGGTGGTTTCTCTATTTACAAACTACTTCCTTAATGGCAAATCCCAAGAGAAAAGAAAGCTGATGGCTATTTTAAATGGGCAATATGATTAAGTTTAATAGCACATTAGTATCTTAATGGGAAAATAGTACAGTTTAAACACAAACAAACACATACAGGAAGGCCTAGGAAATCCTCTTAATTAAATCTTCCTTTCTCTTTGAGGGAATTAATTGGCACACATTTCTCAGTTTTGTCACATCCCAGTCTAAAGAGAAGACTCTTCCTAGAAAACACTTCAAGAGAAAATTTACAGGTTTACCAATTAATTCGAATTCCAACTTTAAAAATAAAAGTCATGCTTCACAGTTGGCATCTCAGGAGCACATCTGTAGGAAAAGAAGCCCCAAAGTCTGCAGTAAATAGTCAAAGCTCTTTATTAATACCACTTCCATAGCACACTGACGGTAGATGTTTTGTAAAGGGAAAAAATCAATTAGTAGATATTAATGGCATTAGAGTACCACTGCTAATTTCATCTGAGTAAAAAGTACCGAAATCTGAGCCCTCTCAGTCCTTAACAGTAAATAAAATGTTCTGAAAAAGACCCCTTCCTCCCAAAAAATCTATCAAGGCACCTAACTACCCGGTGTCACAGGATTACAAATTTAGTGCGAGAAGGGACCTTAGTGGTCACTAAGTCCAAGTCTCTTATTTTACAGATGAGGAAACTGAGGCACATATAGGTCAAGTGATTTGACCCAACCTGCAGAGTTAAGTGTCTGAGGCAACATTAAGATTCAGGTCTAACTGTTTTCCACACTCTTAACCACCGTGTCCCCTAGCTGTTTCCAATGAAGTTCTTGATTGCAGATCTTTTCCCAAGATTTTCAATTTTTATTTAAATTTTTATCTATCCTTCTAATTTTGTTTAGGACCAATCTAATTTTTCTCAAGGCTGAGGTCATTAAATGTGTGAAAATCTGAATGGCTGATACAAATCAGGGCATCTCTACTGACAAGATAAAAATGGAACTTGAGGCAGTCATCACTGATAATTTAAAGCCAATGGGGATTTTGACTGGACTATTCAGGTAATCAGTGCAGTTCTGCACTAAACTTTGAATGAATGAACGTTGCCACTCTGTGGAAAGAAGTCATGCAGCTGAACATCAAATACAATGGAAAGTTCAGTCTGAATAAGCAACAGTGTACAACCACAGAAGCATTAATTCATCTCAAGATCAGGTAGTTAACACACTAAAAATGAATTGTCCTAATTGCTTGGGAGAACAGCAGCAAGATATACTCATTCAAAAGAAAAAGAACATCATGAAAGGATAACCACTGTGTCCCAAAAAGTTATTTTCAATAATAGATATTCTTCAACATGTCTAGTGAAGCACAAGAACATTTAAGTGAAAACCAAAGGACTATTGTGGGAGTAAAGTGCAAATATCAGGATAGTTTCAGGATAATGTGAATAATTTTTATATACTTTATAAAGTATAGTAGTTTATATAGCATATAGTTACTAATAGTATAGATTTACAAAGCACTTCCCTCACAACAACCCTATGAGACAGAGTATTATTATTATTCTTTTACCGACAAGGAAAGGCAAGGCTCAGAGACCTGAAGTAACTTGCCCAAAGTTCCCTGGTTACAAAGCCAAAGAGTCAGAATTTAAAACTATGTTTTATGACTTCAAGTACGGTATTCCTTCCATTATACACTGCCTCAATGTAAAGAAATGATCACAAAATTGCTCCAGAGGCCAGCAAAGATGGGTGACTTTAACTGCCTAGTGTTCCATCTACATTTCAGCTTGTGGAAACTTCCTGACTGGCTTTCTTAACCCTGGACCCCTTGGGGGCTAATTAGATTGCTAATCTATCCCCCTGGCAGGAGCAGATTTTAGGAAGTCTTCGAATTTTCAATACTTTGATAACTAAATTTCAATATAATTGGTTTCCTTTGAAATCCTACGTATATTTTATACATTAAAATATTACTCTGAGGAGGGATTCACAGGCTTCATCAGAAGGCCAGAGAAGCTTATGACACAAAAAAGAATACCTACTCCAGATGTTATCTTGACCAACAGGGAACCAATTTCTGTAGCAAAAGTAATGGGAACCCTGGGCAAAAATTAAGTCACCTTAGAGTTTGTGGGATTCAAGGAAGACAAAGCTAAACATGGTTATATTTCAAAACGCTAATTAAAATAGAACCTTAAAGTTTTAATGTACCTTAGAAATCATCAAATCCGGCCTCCTTTTTACAGAAAGGAAGAAAGACCTACAGAATAAATAACTTGGTCAAAATAGCAAAGCTGAACTAAAAATTTGCAGTTCAAAGCTCTTGAGTAAACTACAGTGATGTTAATTTTCCAAAATGATGAAAAAAAGATAGATTTGGAATAATCAGTCTTGTGAAGTAATGAGTTTTCTGTTATTGGAAATATACAAGCAGAGAAGAGAATGCCACCTATCCTCAGGTACGCGGCAGAGGAGAGTACTGCAGGGAATGAAAATGTGGGCTAAGATCTTTTTCCAATTCTATTGGCTATGTACTACATTAGAACAAAAGTCTCTAAGTCAAGATATATTATCTTCTTTTCAACACTGGAAAGAGTCTGTATTTTTTATGCACATAGAGTTTAATTTTAGTTGAGGCATCTATTTTTCTCTTTTATAAATGAAACTCACCCATGATAATGTCCTCTATACATCCAACTACTGCATCAAATTCTGCATCAGAAGCGGAAGAACTGAAAATTAATATCAGGATTATAGGTCAGACAATTTATCAAATAATTTAATTCTAAAATCTTTTAGGGGTACATCCCACCTTTATAAGAACAAATTGTTTTACATAAGGTTTTCTGAAACAATAAGCAATAAAAGGAGTCACTACAGAGTTCCTTTAAACATAAATTTGAGCCACAACTTTTAGGCAACATAACTATGTAATTAAGCAAGGATCCCTTTTCTGCTCCACTTACCGCATCTTTGAAGCTGACCCCAAAACTAGTACAAAACTATCTGCTTATGGTCACCACAATCTGGAGCATTAAAACCTGTGTACCACAGCTGAAGTTGGCCACCTATTTAGGAGTATAATTCAAAGAGATGACTTGGAATTCCCCCAAACTCTGTATGATTTTTGTTACTTTAAGGGACCTGTTCTTATGTTGCTTATCAAGGCAACTCTAATCAGTCAGATTTCATGACAGGCTTTGAATATCACTGGCTTGAGATAGGCTGGTCCTCATTGTGATGGTGACATAAAAAAATTCCATGGCAACACACACTACTGTACTTGACAAATCTCTGGTTGGCTGGAGATATGGCACTCAGGGTTCAAGCACAGAGTGAGCAGGAGGAAACCTATTGAGTTTCACAATACAGTATAAAAATCTACTTTATTCTTTGGAATACCTTCTAAGAGAGTTTCCTCTGAAAGTTCTTTTACACAATTTAATAAGAAGATCCAAATTGTAGCAACAAAAGCTGGAAAGAATCTGAAAATTACCTAGTCCTGGGCTTCTCTCAACTATGGCTGCTGCCTACTAGCTAAGCATGATTTCTACATTAAAAAAAAACATTTTACTGTATTTAAAAATATAAAAATCATTCTTAGTTCTCTGCTTGTACAAAAACAGGCCATGAGTTCAACTCTTTCATTTTACAGATTAAGAAAACAGGCCCAGAGGGGAAAGAAGTGGCTTGCTGGAGATCAGACAGGTATTAAGTAGCAGAATCAGGATTCAGACCTTGGTCCATCGGTCCAAAAAGCAGTGGTGTACAATGGAAAGAGCACTGATTCTTAAGTTAGAGGCCAAAAATTCAAATCCCACCTTTGGTGCTTACTTACCACCCTGTGTGATCTTGGACAATTCCTTTAGCCTCTCTGGTCCTCATTTTTCCTCATCCATAAAATGAGGAGGCTGGATTAGATGGTCTCAGAGGTCCCTTTCAAATCCATGTATACACACACGTGTGTGTACGTATCTGTATGTATAGGTGTATACATGTATGTACATGTGTGCAATACACATTTGTACATATATACATATATGTATGTGTATATGATCCTATGACTCCAGATCTTTCTACTACACCAGGAGTTCTTGACCAGGGGTCCTGTAGGTAGATGAAGGGGGTGCTTGAACTTGGATGGGGAAAAAAGGAAAATTACAACTTTGTTTTTGCTAACCACTAACTGAAATTGAGTACTTCCTTCAATCATTGAAAAACATTATTTTGAGAACGGGACCGGATCCGTGAAAGGAGGGACAAGTCAACAGGCATTTATTAAGTGCCAGGGATATAAAAAGGAAGGCAAGGCAAGGCAAACGAAAACCAAACCAAACCTCACCAAACCCAATTCCTGCCCACAAGAAGCTCACAGACTAAAGGTTAAGAACCCTGAGACCACTCCACCGCCCTCCCTCCTTACCCCCATTTTACTTATGAGAAACCTGCTTCATAAAGTAGTTTAAGTGACTGAGGCAGCACTCGAACCCAGGGCCCGATTCACTCCTCCTTCTACTCCAGCAGCTCGTGTAGCTAAAAGCACGGGGGGTGGGGTGGGGGGAGGCTGGCGCATTGCAACTTTGGACAATGTCTGGAAATCTTGCACGCGTCGTAGCTGTCTAGCAACTTCCCCTCCCCCATCCTCGCCCCTCCAAAAAGTTAGTGCTCTGCGGCGAAGCTGTTGCTAGGGTTACTCACATGGCCAGAGCGAAGTTTTCTTCCTCTAAAGTGTCCATCATAGCTGACCGTGAAGCCCTTAGTCGTTCCGGGGCCTCCTCCCTCACCTCTACCTGGTCTGAGACGCGGCCTGGGCTCGGGAGGGAGACTCCGGGCACCTCGGGCTCCTCCCACCCCGATTCCACCCCCGCCCCCGCCCCTTCCCTCCCCGTCCCGGGTGGGCCGGGTCTCGGGGACCAGCCTGCGCCTGCGCACTGTGGGGGTCCACCCGGCCCCCTGCGGGGTGCTCCGAGTGCCCCGAGGCTCTAAGTGGCTTCCCCGCCCTCCCCAAACCGCGGAAGTGGCGAGGGTCGAAACCCCAACTTCACTCAAGCCGAGGGGACCGTGAGCTTCTCCCTCGGATTCGATGCCCCATGGAATCCGTTACGGTTCTGGTTCCCCCCACCCCGCCCCCCTCCGGCGTCGCCTGAACGCGCCTGAACGTGGAATCCCTCCCCGCCCCCGCCGCGCTCCCGTTACCATGACGACGGCTCTTTCCGCCGGCCGTTCCAATCCCGTGCCGGCGTCCTTCCTTACGACAAGGGCGGGGCTGGAGGGCCTATCACAGCGGACGCCGTCTGCGTCTGCCCGCCCTACGTGGGGCTGCGTGGAGCTAAGGGAGGGGGAGGGGAGGGAGGAGGGGAGGAGGGGGAGGAGGGGGAGGAGGGGAGGAGGAGGGGGAGGGGCGGTAAGTAAGTGAGCCAAGTCTTGCCTGTTGTTGTAGAGTCGTTTTCAGCGTGCGCGACCCTTGGTGACCCCGCGTGCGGTTTTCTTGGCAGAGACAGTGGAGGGCTTTGCCTTCTCCGTCTCCGGCTCATTTTTCAGAAGTGACTTGGCCCGGTCTCTCAGCCGGGAGTGTCCGAGGCTGCATTTGAACTCGGGGCGCCGGGTCTTCCTCGCGCGTGGCCTCGTGCTCTGCTCGTGCTGACCGTGAAGCCCCCAGCCCAGCAGGGTTACCGTCATCTGCCTAAATTGGGAGCTCTCGAGCTGGGGTCGCGAACTTAAAAAAAAATTAATCAAATTCAGTATACTCGGTTTCTTTTGTAACCCCACGTGTTTCATTTTATACATTTAAAACCATTATTCCGAGAAGGGGCCCGTAGACTTCACCGGTTGGCCGAGGAGTCTGTTGACACGAGAGAAATTAAGAACCCAGGGTTCAGTGCCTGGGGTCTTCGGACCCCCAACGCTATTTACTTTTTTCCACTAAAGCCAGCAGAAGAGAGAGGGAAGAGAAAAGAATTCATTTAAGACATTTGAGGTGCAGAGGAAAAAGAGTATGATAAATAGGGCTGGTAGCCCTCCCCACCCCCGCACGCGCAGTTTCATGGGCTAGTTAGTGGATATGTATCATGGTCAATAAGTGCAAAACGATTTCTGTAAAGGATCAAGCATGTAGCTTACAGCAGCTGGCCCAGAGTTCAAATCTAACGTCAGATACTATGTGACACTGGTTGCCTCAGTTTCCTCATCTGTAAAAGGAGTTGGAAAACCACTCCAATGTCTCTGCCAAGAAAACTCCTAATAGGTCACAAAGAGTCAGCTACGACTGAACAGAAACATCAAGAGTAAGCTACCGGGGGGAAGGGGCAGTTCTGCTTTCTGAAGATAATGATGTTTGAGGCGAGCTTTAAGTGATGGATAGAAATTCAGCAGAAAAAGGGGAAAGAATGCATTCCATGGGAGGAGAACAAAGTCTTTGAGCTGTGAAGACACTGTCCAGTTTGACTGGAGGGCAGTTGGAGAAAAAAATGAATAAAAATAAGGTGCCATTAGCTTTAACGTGATATTAAGGGATAAGAATCTTAATTGGTAGGTTCTAGGGAGCCACTAAGTTGTTTTGTTTTTTAACAGGGGTGACCCTTTGTCTGGA
Organism: Bettongia penicillata ogilbyi; assembly: GCA_023548195.1. Classification (NCBI taxonomy): domain Eukaryota; kingdom Metazoa; phylum Chordata; class Mammalia; order Diprotodontia; family Potoroidae; genus Bettongia; species Bettongia penicillata. Next base: position 2,379,828 of record JAJHZJ010000397.1, on the reverse strand, counting down.
CATCTCAAACTAGGAGATTTCGGACCCGAATTCATTATCATTCTCTCTCTCTCTCTCTCTCTCCCTCCCTCCCTCTCTCTGTCTCTCTCTCTCCCTTTCCCTCTCCCTTCCTCCCTCCCTCTCTCCCTGTCTCTCTCTCTCTCTCTCTCTCTCTCTCTCTCTCTCTCTCTCTCTCTCTCTCTCTCTCTCTCTCTCTCTCTCTCTCCCTCCTCTCCTCCTCTCTCTAGTGATCTTCTCAGCACCTTTCATAGTACCTGGCACACAATATAGTTAAGTGCTTAATAAATACTTGTTAATTGCTAATGGAAAGATCCCTGGATTTGGAGATGACTTAAGGGCAAATCCTATTTGTGTACTTAGAAGCCTTTGTGAACTTGGGCAAATTACTCCTTGATCCCCCTTAATGCTAGAACATTTTCTGTACTGATTGGTCTTCAATTTATCTTGTATATACTATGATGTTTGTGTATAGTTATTTTCTTGTTGTATTCCCAGTTAGACTGAGCTCCTTGACAGCAGGGACTGTCTTTTGCCTTCCTTTGTATCTCCAGTGCTTAGTATGGTGTCTGGTCTATAGTAGGTGCTTATAATGCTTACTGACTGCCTGCTGGACTGATTTCCCTTCTCTAGGCTTCTGGTTGGTTGTTTTTTTTTAATTCTATAATTAATTTTTTTATTTTTAGTTTTCAGCATTCATTTCCATAAGATTTTGAATTTTGAATTTTCTCCTCCTCTCCTCCCCTTCCCAAAGATGGCATGCAATCTGATATAGGCTCTACTCATACATTCATATTAGACATATTTTCACATTAGTCATGTTGTAAAGAAGAATTAGAATTAATAGGAGGAACCATTAGGAGAAAGGAGAAACAAAACAAAACAACAAAAGAAAAGGAGAGCAAATAGTATGCTTCTATCTGCATTCAGTACTCCAGAGTTCTTTTTCTAGATGTGGATGAGTCTTTTGGAATTGTCTTAGATTCTTGCATTGCTGAGAAGAGCTAAGGCTATCAAGGTGAGTGATTGCACATTTTAACTGTTACCATGAACAATGTTCTCCTGATTCTGCTCACTTCATTCAGCATCAGTTCATATAAGTCCTTCCAGGTTTTTCTGAAGTCTGCTTGCTCATCATTTCTTATAGCACAATAGGATTCCATTACATTCATATACCACAACTTATTTAGCCATTCATCAATTGATGGGCATCCCCTCAATTTCCAATTCTTTGCCACCACAAAAAGAGATGCTATAAATATTTTTGTACATGTGAGACCTTTTCTCACTTTTATGATCTCTTTGGGACACAGGCCTAGAAGTGGTATTGCTGGGTCAAAGAGTATACACAATTTTATAGCCCTTAGGGCATAGTTCCAAATTGCTCTCCAGAATGATTGACTCAGTTCACAACTCCACCAACAAAGCATTAGTGTTCCAATTTTCCCACATCTCCAACATTTATCATTTTCCTGTTTTGTCATGTTAGCCAGTTTGACAGGTGTGATGTGGTACCTCAGAGTTGTTCCGATTTGCATTTCTATAATCAATAGTGATTTAGAGCATTTTGTCATATGACTATAGAGAGCTTTAATTTCTTCCTCTGAAAACTACTTATTCATATCCTTTGACCATTTATCAATTGGGAAATCACTTGTATTCTTACGAATTTGACTCAGTTCTCTAAAAATGAGGTCTTTATCAGAGATACTGATTGTAAAAATTGCTTCCCAGCTTTCTGTTTCCCTTCTAATATTGGTTGCACTGGCTTTTTTTGCTCAAAAACTTTTCAATTTAGTGTAATCAAAATCATCCGTTTTGCATCTTATCATGTTATCTATCTCTTGTTTGATCATAAATTCTTTCCTTCTCCATAGATCTGACAGGTAAACTATACTTTGTTCACCTAGTTTGCTTATAGCATCAGTCTTTGTATCTAAATTATGTACCTGTTTTGTCTTTTGTCTTGGTATAGGGTGTAAGATGTTGGTCTATATCTAGTTTTTGTCATATTATTTTCCAATTTTTCCAGTAATTTTTGTTAAATAGTGAGTTCTAATGCCCAAAACTGGAGTCTTTGGATTTATCAAATAGTAGATTATTATAGTCATTGACCATTGTGTCTTGTATACCTAAACTCTTCCACTGATCCTCCACTCTGTTTCTTAGCAAGTACCAAGTAGTTTTGATGATTGCTGCTTTATAATATAATTTAAGATCTGATATAGCTAGGCCACCTTCCCTTGCATTTCTTTTCATTAATTCCCTTGATATTCTGGACCTTTTGTTCTTCAGATGAATTTTGTTATTGTTTCTCTCTGGCTCTATAAAATAATTTTTTGGTAGTTTGATTAGTATGACACTGAATAGGTAATTTAATTTAGGTAGAATTGTCATTTTTATTATATTAGCTTGGCCTACCCATGAGCAATTGATATTTTTCTAATAATTTTGATCAGACCTTGTGTGAAAAATGTTTTATGATTGTGTTCATATGGTTCCTGGCTTTGTTTTGGTAGGTAGATTCCCAAATATTTTATAATGCCTCCAATAACTTTAAATGGAATTTCTCTTTCTATCTCTTGTTGTTGAATTAGGCCTCAGTTTCATATTGACGATTCCTTTCAATTATGGATCCTTTGATCTATAGAAAAAGGGAGACATATGCTGACATTATGCGTAGACCTAAGCTGAAAAAGATTCTGGAAGTGACATGAAAGATGTAGTGGACAGGACAGAGAGTGAAGTGATAACGCCTATGTCTTTAGTACTTGCTTTACAACACCTGGGAGAGGGGGTGAGGGGGCTGTAGGTAGTGGAAGTGTTAAATTTCCCCTTTTACCAAGGGGGTGTCAAAGTTGCTTGCTTAATTGAAGGTCACTCACTGTCAGAGCTAGGATCCAAGTCCAGGTCTTTCCTAATCCCAGGGCTCTCCCATGTATGCATAAGAATCAGAGAAAGATGGAGTCTGAGAGATTAGAAAGCAGAGGCAGGAGGTAGAGAAGAAGAAATTTACCTTTTAAAGCTTTTGCAGAATTTGCAAAAAGATTTCTAAGAACAGGGTTTGGGCCCATGTATAGTGAAGACTTAATGCTTTCTCAAACTAGTCAGCTATTCCTTAACAAAATTAACCGATAATCTCTATTAGAGATTAGCCTTGTATAGGTGTTTAATTTTGTTGCATATGCTAAAGGCAGAAGGAAAAGATGCCAGAAGAAAAATGAGGGAAAAGGTGGGGTTCAGCAAAGTGACCAGAATCAGCCAGCACGAGAAAATCTCTCCTGAGGTCACCCAGCCCCAAGCAAGGTGACCAGGGATATGTGGCAATGTCCAGACCTTAACTTCAATTTAAAATAAAAGTTGTGACAGACTTGTGTAAAGCTTAAATTTTGGTCCACGAAATCTAACTGGTAAACAAATGCTGTATCAGTGTGGGCACCGTGGATATTAGAGAGTAAGTGGAACCCCAAGCCATCTAATTTAGGTGATTTGAAAGACAATTACTCCCTCTTCTGGATGAAGAGCTACACCACAAGGAGATGAGATAAAAAAAAATTTAGGCATCCAAATTCAAGTCAACGGCATTTATTAAGTGCCCACAATGTGCGAGGCACTGTCTAAATACCGGAAATATGAAGAGACATAAAAAGAAATCTGAAAACATATAAGAAATCTGAAAAGACATATCAAGTCATGTGAAGTGGAAAAAAGAATCAGCAATGTACTGCTACTGTACTAAGAACTGTGCTAGGTACCATTCAAAAACAAAATTGAATAGTCCCTTTCTTCAAAGGACTTTCTTTCACCTGGTTGAGATTTGAAGGCATGTAGGGTATTCTAAGACGCACTCATGAAGAAGGATTGAATTTTATCCATGGGCTAGCCAATTGAAAGGCATGTAATGGAGAGATGGAATCTCATAAGTGGTACAGTGAATAGTGCTGGACCTGCAACCAGGAAGCCCAGAGCTAAAATCTAGCCTCAGATCCTTACTAGTTGTGTGACCCTTACAACTCACTTCATTTCTGCCTCAGTTTCTTCATATATAAAATTGTTGTTCAGTTTCCTTGGCAAAGACACTGGAGTGGTTTGCCATTTCCTCCTCCAGTTCATTTTACAAATGAAGAGCTAAGACAAACAGGGCTAAGTGACTTGTCCAGGGTCACACAGCTAGTAAGTGTCTGAGGCCAGATTTGAACATATTTGAGTCTTCCTGACTCCAGGTTTGGCACTCAATCTATGGGCCACCTAGCTGCTTCCTCATATGTAAAATGGTGGTAATAATAGCATATACCTTTCAGCATTGTTGTAAGGATGAGATAATATTTATCTTTGCAAACTCCTTAATGTACATATAAATGCTAGAGAGCATTTTCTCTTAGAAATTTTGATTGTACTTTGTTAACACATTCCTTTGCGGGTCTGGCATATTTTTCCCAGTGACTCTAAATTATTTTTCTTTTATTTATACCAAACTAATCTTCCTAGGATTTGTCAAAATTCTGTTCTGCCCAATACTAGTTTTATGTTTTCAAAGAAACAGCCATTTCAAATGTTTCAGCATACCCATATTTGTACTTTGGATAGTTTTTCAATCTCCATTTTTATTTCAGTTAGTCAGTAAACATTTATTAAGTACCTACTATGCTCCAGTCACTGCGCTAACTGTTGGGGATAGAAATAGAAGCAAAAGAATCCCTATCCTCAAGGAAATCACAATCTAAAGGGTGAGACAACAAGGAAACAAATATGTGCAAACAATATACAGGCTAAATAGGAAACAATTAAAGATGGAGGACACTACTAGAATTAAGAGGGGTTGGGAAAGCCTGTAGAAGACAGGATTTTAGTTGGGACTTAAAGGATGCCAAGGAAGCCAAGAGATGGAAATGAGGAGGTAGAGCATTCCAGACATAGGGGACAGCCGTTGATCAATAGTGTGAAAGGCTGCAGAAAAAATCAAGGAAAATGAGAATTGAGACAAGACCACTGGATTTTACAATTAAGAGATCATCGGTAAATTTGGAGAGAGCGGTTTCAGTGGTATGATGAGGTCAGCAGCCAGACTGTAAAGGGTTAAGAAGAGAATGAGAAGAAAGAACCTTTTTAAGGAGTTTCATTACAAAGTGAGAAGAGATATAGGAGGGTAGTGGGGACAGAAAGATCAAGTGAGGGTTTTTTCAGAATGGGGGAGATATGGACATGTTTATAGGCAGTGGGAGAGACAGTAGACAGTATGAAATTGAAGATAAGTGATAAGAGTGGAGATGACAGGGGGCATCTGCTGGAGAATACAGGATGGAATAGGATCATGTGTGTAGGTAGAGAGGTTAGCCTTGACAGAGAGTAAAGCCATCTCTTCACATAAGAGAAATGTAGGAGGAGACAGTCACAGAAAGCATCTGAATAACAAGAAATGGGAAAGTGGGGAGTAGCAGGACTTCGTGGCAAATGGCCTCAATAATTTTCTGTAGACTATGAGGCAATGTTCTCACCTGAGAGAGGGGGGAAGGTTAAACAAGGGATGAAAAGGTTTGCAAGAACCACTGTGGAGAATGGGATAGTGAGCTAATTAGGGAAGTATAGTAAGATTGCCTAGCAGAAGTGAGGGCTTAGCTGAGATTTATGTAATGTAAATTTGTAGTAGACTCAATGAGAACAATCACATGTTTTTCTCTAGTTATGTTCAGCAGCACATGTGTAAGAGTAAAGGTAATAACTGGTGGAAGTAATCCAAGGCTGAGATTTGGCAGCAGATAATCAGTGATATAAGAGGGCTAGAGACTCCAGAGAATAGGATAGTACAGAGTTCAACTGGTTCACCAAGGGGTCAAGATGAAAAGGGGCAAGAGAGTCTGGGAGAGAGGTTGGAGATCGTGGTGTGGACAAAGAATAGGGTTTGGTAAGAGACGACAGAAGGAGAGGTGTAAAACCAAAAGATTACAGATTATAGGTCAGATAAGAGGATTTCAAAATCACCTTCAGTGTTTTTGTGGGTGATAGTTTAATAGCAAGAGTATGAGCATCTTTGTAACTGAAGTGAGGTGTAGGCATAGGTCATAAGAAGGAGGCTGATTGAGGAAATGAGGGGATAGGGTGTTCAAAAGAGTTGATATGTATGCTGAAGTCTTAGAGATCAGGAGTTGGAGAAGAGCGAAAAATTGTGAGCCAAGTACAAGAATTTATTGAGGAAAGAAAGATAATGACCTGGAGGTCTACATACAACAGCTACCAAGATTTTGATAGGTGGTAGATATGAATTATACAATCCGCAAAGGAAGAGAGATCATTGAGTGATGGGGTAGAGAAAAAACCTAGAAGTCCCAAAGGGAAGCAAAGAGTATTCCAACTCCCCCTCCTCACCAAATAAATAAAAATTTATTACACTAGGAGAATAAATGAAGGTACAGTCAGTACTGGAAAGGGAGGCCAAGGAGGCTTTATCATCAAGGGGGACCCAGATTTTAGTGATAACTAGGTGATCAAAGGAGTGGGAAAGGACTATTTAGGATGAAGGGAAGTTTCTTGCCTATAGAACATGCATCCCAGAGGGCATAGTTGAAGGTGTGAGTGATTTTGAGGGTTGAGGGAAGGAAAAAAATCAAGTGGTGGGGGGATGGGTAATGTGGTTTGGATGATGGTCTTGGTTTGGATGACGGTTCTTGGCAACAGATTGGATGGGGGAGGGGGAGTGAAAAATAGTGAGGGTTCAGCATCACTGGAATGAATATACAGGGTATGACCAGGTGGGAAATTGTTCATTGAGTGGAAGATGCCATACTTCTTCCAAGAGCAAACTGGTGATCAGGCTGGAGAGAAGTGTAGCATGAGATGGAAAGCACACGGTCTGATGTTATAAAGAATGCCATCAAAAGTAAAAAAAATGACAAATTTTCCTGAATCTTAAAAATGGATGAATTCTTTCATCAATCAATATGTCATGATTCAAGTAAGGGGTTGTTTTGTGTACATAATTTCATTCTCTCCTAATTTTGAAAATTGGAGACTACCTTAATTTAAAATGAACCAATATACATACTGGTGGCCACTCCATATATTTAGTTTCCATAAAATGACTAGACCACTCCATCCTATCTATTCTAGACAATTACAAGTCTCTTAATTGGTTTTCCTCTCTTAAACCTTTCCCTTCTCCAATCTATCCACACAGATGCCAAAGTGATTTTCCAAAAGAATGGGTTTGACCATGTCATTCCCCTACTCAAAAAACTTCAGTGATTCATTATTGTCTCTATATAAGCTTATTTGTTTGGCTTTCAAAGCATTTCACAACCTGACTCCATCCTACCTTTTTATTCCCCACCCCCCTTTTCTCTTTCTTTTTCCTTTTTTTTTTTTTTTTTAAGATTAAATCTCTCTATCTTGCCCAATCTAGAAGCTGGTTCCACTGCTGATCAGTACTGAAATTTTAACATGTTTTGTTTCTATCCTGGGCCAGTTTAAGTAGCCTTATAGACTCTTGCTCCCAGAGTCTCACCATGTTGATGGGGTACTTGCCCTGTTGGAGCTCAAGACTCCTAAGCATGACCTAAACTTTTCCAGTGGCAGGGATCACACCACTATAGCCTATCTCCAACCTACCTTTTCAACTTATTATAAATTACTCTCCTCTCCCACTCCATGACCCAGTCAAATTCTCCTAATTACTGTTCCTCACACTTTACACTTGTCTCCTGTCTCTGAGACTTTTTCCTAGCTGTCCGCCTGTCTGGAATATATTTCCATCTCCCCTCTGCTTCTTAAAATCCCTTGTTTCCTTCAAAACTCTCCTCAAGTGATACCTTTTACACAAAACTTTCCAGATCCCCCCAGTTGCTAGAAGGAGTTAGGGATAGGGCTGCCCTTCCCCTGCAAAAAGAAAGAAAAGATCATTGATGCATTGTTAAAATGCACAGAAGAGAATAGAAGGCCAGAAGGAATCACAGATAAGGACAAGCTACATGTTTAATTTGTTAAAAAGAAAAGTAAACTAAAGTAGTAATTTTTGGTTTCATGTGTAATCCTCTTTTTGTTCTACTATGTAGATGGAAATGCTCATTTTATTTGGTGTCTGTTAAGTTCAAAATCTTTTTAGAAATTTAAATATTTGGGTTTGAAAATTAGGTGACTGGAACAGTCATATTTAGAAAGATGAAATTCAGAAGGATGAATTTTGGAAGAAAGGATAATGAGTTTTGTTTTGGATATGTTACGTTTGAGATACGTATGAGCCATACAGTTTGCAATGTGCAGTAGGCAGTTGGAAATTCGAAATTATCTCATGAGAAAATCTAGGAAAGAAGATACAGTATAGATCTGGAAGATGATAAATAAGCCCATATAAGCTGTTAGAGTATCCAAATGAGATAAGGAGAGAAGAGAAGTGGACTCAGGGTCCCAAGTCTTGGGAGTACATGGACCCATAGTTAGGAACCATGATACCTAGCCCTTAGCACAGTACCTAACATTTAGTAGGTACTTAATAAATGTTTATCCATTGGTTAATGAACTAGCAAAGGAGACTGAGGAGTAGTTAGACAAGGAGGAGATTACAAGAGAGGGGTCACTAAAACCCACAAGAAAGATACAGAAGGATGAGAATTTAGGGGGGAAAAAAGCCATCAGATAGGACAATCACTGGTAACTTTGAAGAAACCAATTTCAATTGGGTGATGAGGTAGGGAGACAGGCTGAAAAGAGTTGGGAAGTCTGTGAGAATAAATGAAGAGAGATAATGAGTGTAGACCAGTGGTGTTAAAGTCAAATAGAAGAAAATCCCGAAGGTTAAACATTGACTTGGAAAGCCACAAATTTAATGTTATATTTTTATTTTCTTAAACACTTTCAGTTGCATTTGAATCTAGTTCAATCACACTCAGGGGTTATGCTGGTGAATTGCAGCCAGCTGGACCCAAGTTTGACATCTTTGGTCTAGATAGCTTCTTCTAGGAGTTTGACTCTGAAAGGTAGGAGGAGCCTAACAAATGTTTGTTGAATAATTTCTTTCTCTTCTCTTTCTTGCACCTATGTTTGACTTCTCTGTACTTACTCCTTTTCAAATGGTCAATTTTGGGTAACTTTTAAATTATAAGGTTCTGGAGAGCAGGGACTGGGTCTTAATTAATCTTTGTATCTCTATAAAGCAGCACTGTACACATAGTAGGTGCTCATTGGATGTTGAATGAATTCAATTAAATGTCTCCAAAACAAACAACCTTCAACTCCCTGAAAGAAAAGGGCTCACTTGGCCTCTCCTGGAGTGGGTAGCAGTCCTCCATGCATGGTGCAGTTGTGACCCAGTTTTTATGTGAGAGAAAAGCTTTTAAAGTTTACCAGGTTGTGACCAAATTGTAAGGGAGATTAACTCCCAGGAAGGCCATGAGTCACTGATTTCTGTAAGCCAATTAGTCAGTGAATCCACAAACATTCATTAAGGGCATGCACCACAGTGCCAGGCACTGGGGCAGCCTTTTGGGATACAAGAACAGTGAGCTAGTACTTGCCCTCCATACTCTACTAATAGAAGTCAGTGATGTCGAGATCAAATAAATTGTAGGATCCGAGAAGAATCGGGATGACGCGGGGTCAGAACTGGTGGGAAGGAGATGTGGAGTTAGAGAACTGGAGGCCCAAAGGAGTCGGAGAGGATTAACCTTCCTCACAATTCTTTCGCAATGTGGAGCAAATTCTAAAAGCTGCTTTCTCCCAAAAAGCTTGGGAACTTGTCCGGGTTACGAGATCTACGCCCCAGAGGGAGGGCTGCAACCCACCCTTGGAAGCTCTCTGAAAGCCGGTCCTCGAAGGGAGGTGGAGCGCGTTTCCTCTGGGCACAGGGAAAGGGGCTGGTGGTGTGAGCAGTGACCGGGCAGTGCGGGGAAGTCACAGGCGGCCGCCGAGCGAGTTGGAAGGGGTTCTCATAAACGAATGAGATTCTTTTTCTGGAAAAACCCAGCGGGTGCAGGGATAGGTTACAACCTTTCCTTTCACCTTTTAGTTCTCTCTCCTCCACGCCTCCTCCAGAGTTGGAGTTCAGTGACTAACTTTCTCTAGAGCAAACAACGCCGGCCAGCAGACCCAGAGGAAAGTCCACCTGACTTTTGGCCACCAGACCCAGAGGAAAGTCCACTTGAGTTTTGGCCACCAGACCCAGAGGAAAGTCCACCTTACTTTTGGACATTCCTAATTGTCATGAGCTTTCCCCGCGGACCGTTACCTCACTTCTCACAAGTCTCACCAGAACAAAAGCGAACGCGGATGCCCCGTGTGAGGATCGAACTCACGACCTTCAGATTATGAGACTGACGCGCTACCTACTGCGCTAACGAGGCTCCTTGGCGCTCGGTCCCCTAAGCTCCCGTAAGTCTCCTACATCCCGGGACTGCTGATTTCCCTTTGCCCCTCGGCATTCTTTGACCTTGTCTTTCGTTCATTCCCATGTTCTCTCCAGCGACCTGCCCGATTTCCCACTCCGCGCGGATAATCGGCGGCACCTGCGTGAACTCTCACAAGCGCCCCAACTTGCGCCTTCCTCACCCCAAACCCGTCTTCGCTAACCTCCGCAAATCCCAGTCTTTGTGCGTCCCCCGCCCCGCCCCGTGATTTAGGACATTATGTGGACTCTCCTCCCTCGCTCTCAAGAATACCCACCTACGACACTCCCCAGCTTCCTCGTAAACCCCAACCCCCCTTCCTTCCCCTCCCCGTTTCCTTGGGCTTGTGGGTTTTGTTGTTTTCTCCGCAGGGACCCGGCCTGGTCCTGGTCTGGGGTCGGGACAAAGGGAGGTGGTACCCCTCCATCAAATTCAGGTTCTGGGCTGGTGAATGGATACGCTTGTGAGCTGGGAGTGGGAGGGTTTATCCCAGGCAGCCTCCTGCTTTAATCCCATTGCCTGCCTATTCTCCTCCACCCCCAATTGTCTTTCCCTTAAGTAGTTCATTCCAGGTGGATGAAACCCAGCCTTTAGAGGCAAAAAACTTTGGGAGAGGGAGGCAGGAAACCGGACCGAAGTCTGACTGTGATGGGATACAGCAGAATTTAAATACAGCATCCTCCCCTCAGCTTATTTCCTTGCTCTGTCCTTTCTAGTCTTGGGAGACAAACTATGATTTTCTCCTGTATAGCCTTTTTTTGCAATGGGGTGCAGTGTTCGAATGATTTTAAAAAATAATAAGACTGGACTTCCTCCACCCACCCACCCAAGGATGCTAATAAATAAATATGATTGGATTGAGAGACAGTAGCTGCAGCCATCCTATTTCCCCTCCACACACCCCAATTTATTTTAAGTAAACTTTCTCATTCAAATAAGTTGATGAACTCAATTCCTTGATCTAGTGTCCAGAAGTTGTTCAGTCGTGTCTGATTCTTCATGAACCTATTTGGGGTTTTCTTGGCAGAGATACTGGAGTGGTTTGCGATTTCCTTTTCCAGTTCATTTTACAGACGAGGAAACTGAGGCAAACAGGGTAAATGACTTACCTAGTGTCACCCAGTCAGTACTCGTCTGAGACATATTTTGAGCTCAGGCCTTCCTGACTTCAGGTCCGGTTCTCTGTCCTCTGCCCCTCTCAGCTTCCCTGCTGTCATTCAATTATATTGAATTCATTTATCAATATAAATATAGTCAGTCAAGGTACCACGTGACTCTGGCCACTTAATCTGTAAGTGCTCACGAGCAATTCTCCCAGACTGTATAATGCAGAAAAGGTGCCTGGGGAGATAACTGGACAGAATTCCTTACACACTAAGGAAATCCCAGGGGCAGTCCTTACACCACTATTAAGGGATATCTCAATGTAAACTCCTTCAGGGCAAGGACTATGTATTTAGAGAAGGGGTTTTTGTGTTTGTTTACATCCCACTGGGTCCTGGTGTTTGTATCCCACTATGCACATATTTTAAATATTAATAAATATTTGTTGACTTGTTGATTTGTTTAATTGAATTGAATCTGAACTCTCAGGCCTCCTTAGCATATATGGGCTGCTTTTTCTCAGGTCAGTGAATCTGAAAGAATTGATCTCTCTTCCTGCCCCCTTTTTCTTACTGAAGGACAGTCTTGGGTGTGGGTTGGACTTCAATGCTAGTTATCAAACTATGTCCCTTCCTGTTCTCAAATTCTGAAAAGATGGTAGTGTTCAATTCTTTGCCTCAAAAGTCAGGAGTGTCTGGGGTTCAAATTTTATGTCTCTTCTGCTTTAACTCCTAGAAAGTGAAGGGAGCTGGACTAAATGATCCCCAAGGCCCCTTTTTTAAGACAATCTATTAAATCCTTCAAAATCTCCAAGGGAGTTAGTTGTTCCATGGTCCAGAGTTGAGACAAAATCTTATCTCACTATTTAATGATCTAATGTCTGAAAGGTGACCTAGGAACTAACTTCACTGAAGGTCACCCCTTCAATATAGTGGAATGCATAGCTAAACAATGTTATCCACGTTTCATGTGAAGTTTTTGAAAAATGCATTCTATTCTGTCATGGGCACTGGGAATTGCTAAGGATATTTAGCATAATTCATATGAAAGTGCTTTGAAAGCTGTCACTAACATCAAATTTTAAATGAATCCATTTCAGATTGGGAATCAGAAAAGAAAGATTGAAAGAAGGTTTTCATGTTTTTGTGTGGATGCCTCTGCCTGTGGGTCTTGGGGGATGGGACAGAGAGTTACAGCCATATGACAGTTTTTTAAGTAGAGCCATTGGTCTCTAACCACCAACCTTCACCCAACCCCACAATCACTAGGGGTTAAAGAAGTGTTAAACTACCTGGGGAAATAAAGTGGTCACTGGGTGATACCTGTATGGCTTGCAAACATCTTTCTGATTGTGCCAAAAAGGAAACAAATATGATTGACTAATCAAAAAATTAGCTATACCCCTGTAGGTTTTAAATAACGAAACTCTGGGGATTTGAAAAATTTATTAGGCTGTAGAAGAGGCCCCTATAGAGGCAGAAGAGAGATTTCCTTTCTCCTTCCAAATGGTCTATGGCATCTACTAGTAACTTGCCTAGAGGGAGACGTCCCATCTTTTAGTTTGAGAGTTTGTAGGTTCAGGAGAGCTGTAGACAAAACTGAGAGATCAGAGACACACACTAAACAGACATAAATACAGAGAAGTAGACCCTGGAAGGAGAAAGCAGCTTTGAGGAATGAGATCATCGGTACTGAGAGGAGAACTGTGTATAAGAGCAAACCCTGGGGACCCAGATGACAAACTCACCCAGCAGACACTACACTTAACATAAGCCTCCTGAGGACCCTACAAAGAGAAAAAAGACATAGACATCTGGTAGTGCCAGGGATTATGTGTCCATTATCCACCATTTGTGCCCACTTTTCCCACTGATGACACCTCCAGCATCTGTGTAACAATAGTGTACATTATATAAATGGCGATTTATGTAATGGAAAATTTTTGTAGTTATTGTTCTTATTATGCTATTTTAGTGAATGCCTTTGTTAAGAGCTATTGGCTGTTAGAAAGTACATCACAGGAAGCTCTTGAACTAAGCTGTACATAAGAATCCCTGCAGGTGGCACTTTGACTTAGAAAACTACATTTTAACATTATCTATGTTCTATTGTATTTTTATTTATTTTGTTGAATATTTCCCAATTTTATTTTAATCTGGTTGGTCCACACTGGGGAGTGTTGTGATTTATAATATGACCTAAAGTATTTGACTCCTCTGATGTACTCTATCTCCCTATTTCTTTAAAGAAAAGGCACAGAAGGAAAACTCTATGATAAGGATCAATCAGTCAACCAGCATTTGTAAAATACCTATTGTGTGCTACCTGGAGATACAAAGACAAAAATGAAACAGTTCTGCCCTCAAGGAGCTTATATTTTATATAGTCTCCTTACATTTTATACAGGCCCGTTTTTTTTAAATGGCAATGAGTTTTTCTCCAGCTCCAGCTCCAGCTCCTGTTGTATCGGGGCTTTTCAATAACATAGTATTCCCAACATCACTAAGTTTCAATTGTGAAGACATAGCATAGGGTCCCAGACCCAGTGGAGTAACACAAGGTACAGAAGGTAAAATCCCTAGTTGGTTACTAGAGAAAGAGGGTGAGCCTCATTTCTCAGACTTGCTATATAAAAAGTTACCAACAAAAAGAGATCCAAGACCCCTCAGCAGTCAAGGATGCATCAGAGCAGACAGAACAGTCTTTTATACAGTTGGTTACATAAATTACCTAAGGCACAAAGTGGGCTTACATTTAGTCTGATCATGCTGACTTGCTTGCAAAAGGGGGTTTCCAATGTCCATGGTAAGGGGAAAACACAGAGTTAGTCATCATCCTCAGGAAAGTTTGGAAAGTCCCACGTCATCAACCCCTACAACCGGGGTGCTTATGACCAAGCAGAACTTCTCAGAAAAGGGTCAACCTATCCTTCTTTTTCCCCCTCCATCCTTCTAGGGTAAGACAGACTGAATGCAAACTGTACCCAGGAAAATAGGAAGTTAAATTATTTTAAACTCTACTATTAAAATCTGCAATCAAACCTAACTCTAATCCATAAGTACTGATGTTAGTGATTATTTACAATTTTCCATCAATAATTAATAAGTAAAATAAAATAAAGTATAGGAGGAGTCAATTTTTGGCTTCACAGAGTCTCACCCAAACCCCAGGCTATCCTGTGTATAACTTTGTACGTATTTCTTTGCATGTTGTCTCTCCCATTAGACTGTAAGCCCCTTGAGGGAAGGGACTGGTTTTTACCTCTTTTTGTATCCTCAACTGTTGGAACAGTGCCTAGCACATAGTATGTGCTTAACATATGTTTGCTGATTAATATAACTGAGGCCTCCCGCTCTCTGGGAGGAGGCAAGGGAAGCTGGGAGGGGAGATGATGGCAGGGCCAAAGGACCGTTATTAGGAAGAAGTCCTTCTTCCATGTCAGAAGCCTTAGGCCAAGTCCCAGTCCCCTATCCTCTCTATGATCATTCTGCTCCTGTTAGGATGTCTTCCTCCATTTACCATCTCTGTTCTGGCTGTTAGTAAGAGAATCACTCAGGAGATTCTGTCCTGTGTATAGAGCTGTCTGTACTTCCTTCTTATCTCTTCTTATATTTTTGGCTCTTAATAAAGAGGCTGCCATTTTGCAAGATCCTGGGTTTGGGTTCCTTCAGTAGCTTCAGTACCTTGTATGGAAATGCTTCCTTTGTTGAACTGATATATTTTTCCTCTTACCTCAAAGGGGTTACAGAAAAAAAAAATTGCGTTTTATATTCTGATTTCGTTCACCACTGCAATGATTTTTTAGTGTTTTTTTTAAAATATAAATTTATTTATTTAACTTTTTACATTCATTTTCACAAAATTTTGGGTTCCAAATTTTCTCCCCATTTCTCCCCTCCCCCCCACCCCAATACACCGAGCATTCTAATTTTCCCTATCACCAATCTGCCCTCTCTTCTATCATCCCTCCCTTCTCTTGTCCCCATCTTTTCTTTTGTCTTGTAGGGCCAGATGACTTTCTATTCCCCATTAACTGTATTTCTTATTTCCTAGTAGCAAGAACAATACTCAACAGTTGTTCCTAAAACTTTGAGTTCCAAATTCTCCCCATCCTTCCCTCCTCACCCATTCCCTTTGGGAAGGCAGGCAATTCAATATAGGCCTTATCTGTGTAGTTTTGCAAATGACTTCGATAATAGTCATGTTGTGTAAGACTAACTATATTTCCCTCCATCCTATCCTGCCCCCCATTCTGTCTTTTGATCCTGTCTCTCCCCAAGTGTTGACTTCAAATTGCTTCCTCCTCCCATTGCCCTCCCTTCCATCATCCCCCCCACCCTGCTTATCTCCTTCTCCCCCACTTTCCTGTATTGTAAGATAGATTTTCATACCAAAATGAGTGTGCATTTTATTCCTTCCTTTAGTCGAATGTGATGAGAGTAAACTTCATGTTTTTTTCTCAGCTCTCCTCTTTTTCCCCTCCACTAAAAAGTCTCCTGCTTGTGCCTTGAATGAGAGATAATTTACCCCATCCCATTTCACCCTCTCTCCTCCCACTACATTTCTCTCTCACCATTTACCTTAATTTCTTTTAAGATATGGTCCCATCCTATTCAATTCACTCTGTACTTTCTGACTCTGTATATGCGTGCATGTGTGTATGTGTGTGTGCATGTGTGTACATGTGTGTGTGTGTGTGTGTGTGTATGTCTGTGTGTGGTCCCACCAACTACCCAGATACTGAAAAGTTTTAAGAGTCACAAATATTGTCTTTCCATGTAGGGATGTAAACAGTTCACCTTTGGTAAGTCCCTTATGACTTCTCTTTGCTGTTTACTTTTTCATGCTTCTTCTCATTCTTGGGTTTGAAAGTCAAATTTTCTTTTCAGCTCTGGTCTTTTCATCAAGAATGCTTGAAAGTCCTCTGTTTCATTGAAAGACCATATTTTCCCCTGAAGTATTATACTCAGTTTTGCTGAGTAGGTGATTCTTGGTTTGAGTCCTAGTTCCTTTGACTTCTGGAATATCCTATCCTATGCCCTTCGATCCCTTAATGTAGAAGCTGCTAGATCTTGAGTTATCCTGATTGTATTTCCACAGTACTGGAATTGTTTCTTTCTAGCTGCTTGCAATATTTTCTCCTTGACCTGGGAATTCTGGAATTTGGCCACAATGTTCCTAGGAGTTTCTCTTTTTGGATCTCTTTCAGGTGGTGATCGATGGATTCCTTCAATATTTATTTTTCCCTCTGGTTCTAGAATATCAGGGCAGTTTTCCTTGATAATTTTATGCAAGATGATGTCTAGGCTCTTTTTTTGATCATGGCTGTCAGGTAGTCCCATAATTTTTAAATTGTCTCTCCTGGATCTATTTTCCAGGTCAGTTGTTTTTCCAATGAGATATTTCACATTCTCTTCCATTTTTTCATTCTTTTGGTTTTGTTTTGTGATTTCTTGGTTTCTCATAAAGTCATTAGCCTCCTTCTGTTCCATTCTAATTTTGAGAGAACTATTTTGTTCAGTGAGCTGTTGAACCTCTTTTTCCATTTGGCTAATTCTGCTTTTGAAAGCATTCTTCTCCTCATTGTCTTTTTGAACCTCTTTTGCCAATTGAGTGAGCCTATTTTTCAAGGTGTTATTTTCTTCTTAGCATTGTTTTGGGTCTCCTTTAGCAAGGTATTGACCCATTTTTCATGCTTTTCTTGCATCTCTCTCATTTCTCTTCCCAGTTTTTCCTCCACCTGTCTAACTTGATTTTCAAAATCCTTTTTGAGCTCTTCCATGGCCTGAGCCCACCGGATATCTACCTCGGATGTCTGGGATAGAGAGGCCCTGACCTCCATGTCTTTCCCTGATGGTAAGCATTGTTCCTTGTCATCAGAAATGAAAGGTGGGAACATCTGTCCCCCAAGAAAGTAGCTTTCTATGGTCTTATTTTTCTTCCCTTTTCTGGGCATTTTCCCAGCCAGTTACTTGACTTCTGAGATTCCTCTCCACCCCAGCCTAGATCCTCCCAGCTAGTGCTTGGGGTCTGAGATTCAAATGCTGCTCCCCAGCCTCAGGGCTTTCAGCGGCAGGAGTGGCTGCTATTCAATGTGAGCTTAAGTTCTGGTGCTCAGGTGGGGGCAGGGCCACCTCCCAGGCTCAGTTCCCTCACAGGATTTATGCAGAGACCTTCAGTAATGGCCCTGAGCTCCTGCCTGCTTAGGGAGTTCCAGGCTGCTGCAGCTGCCTCTGCTGCTGCCTCTGCCACTGCCTCCCGAGGGGGCCTGAGTCATGGAGACACCCCACTCCCCTCTTGGCCAGTCCAGACGTCTCTCTCGCTGACCTGGAGCACCCGTGGGTGAAGGGACCTTCGTGGCCACTGGAGGTTCCGTCCCTGAAGCCTGCTCAGATCTGCTCCTCTGGGGCCACGTGGCCAGGGCAGCACAGGGGTGGACTCCGCTGTCCAGAGCGCGATGGACCCCTGGGGATGGCTTTCCAGGGCTCTCTGGAACGGAAATCTCTTCCACTGTGTTTCTGTGTGGCTTGCAGTGCTCCAGAATTTGTGGGGAGTTCTTTTTACAGAAAATTTATGGGCTGTGGGTTCGGAGCTAGCATATGTGAGTCTTTCTACTCCGCCATCTTGGCTCCTCCCATTTTTTAGTGTTTTTGATCCCAGATTGCCATGACAATGACAATGATATGTGTAGATATGTTCCCTTGACCTATGGGGGGAACTCTTTAAATGCCCACGCTGCCAAACTCTCCATATGGTAGGCCTATAACCAGTAACTTCAGAACTCAGGAAAGTAGCATCAACCCTCAAATACCAAGGTAAAGATAAATTCAGTTGGGGGTGAAGGGGTGGTACTTAAAAAGACCATAGGACAAGAGGCCCCATGGTCAGAATGAGGAAAGATGCTATGAGAAGTGAGAAGACAAAGAAACTCCAGAACAAAACCCACTGTTTACAGAAGGTGACGGTAAAAGAAGCACTTGCTTGTTTTGGGGAGGGGAAGCACTTCTGGTAGCTTCCTTTTTAACTAGTAATTCGTAGTAATCAGGTTCTAAACTCACTTGTTTCCACTCTGCTGAGCTCTGGGAGAACCCCAACCTGGTTACAGCTCTGCCCTGGGACTTGTACAGAGGAGCAGGGCCAAGAACTCAACTTGGGACTGAGAAGTCTGGAAGCAACTGGAACTGCAAACTGAATGGAGTCTCCCAAGTGATATCCAGATGTTCCTCATGGGGGAGGTAGAGATAAGGAAGTAGGTGCAAAGTTGCTCCCTGGCAGTAAGAGAGGGAAAATAGATTTTTATTCTTGCTTTACAGAATCAACTGGGAAAGATTTAACTCCAGATACTAGAGAATTTCTCTGCTTTCCCTTCCTAGTGAAGAGTTAGACTGTTTGGTACAATGTGGAGAAGAGAGGGGGCAGATTTCCTATTATCTCTCATCAACCCTTTCATAGATGACCTCTGATGCCAGGATCCTCAGTCTAGGGAAAAAGGAGTCTTGGAGGGGTAGTAGGGAGATTCACTAAACTACACTGGCTCCGATTGCTTCGAGGAGCAAAGACAAAATGCTTTGCTTGACATTCAAAATCCTTCACAACCTAGCCCCCTGCTATCTTTCCAGTTTTCCTATACCTTATTTTCCAACTCCTAGTCTTCAATCCAGTGACACTGGCCTCCTGGCTGTTCCACAGATAAGACACTCTATCTGTGTTCTGTCATCCACGCCTGGAATGCTCTCCCTTATCTCCTGCAACTACTGACCTTTCTGACTTTCTTTAAGTCTCAACTAAAGTTTCACCTTTTACAGAAAGCATTTGTTCCCTCTTAATTCTAGTGCTTTTCTTCTTTTATATATTTCCTTTATCAAGTTTATAGGTTGCTTTGTATATATTTGTCCTTTCCCTCATTAGATCATAAGCTCCTTTGGGGCAAGGACAATCTTCTATATTTTGTCTCTTTTTGTATCCCTGTGGCTTAGCACAGTGCCTGGTACATAGTATCAGATATATGCTGATTGATTGATGAAAGATCAGAGTCTGCACAGTAATTGGATTGCAGTACATTCTGGATAAACAGGTATGGAAAAGTTTTAGTGACATTGAAGGGCCAGGAGAAAAGGGAAAGGACTAAATCTATTCTTGTGTCTTATCCCATGTGGGACAGGAGCTGTGATTTGTCTTTTTCTTTGAGCTGAGCACGTTTCTTCACCTGTTTCTCAAAATGGAGACATTTACTTGTCCCCCAGAAGAGAGTGGACATGTATATGAAGGGAGTTTTCTACTTTAAATGTTATAACCATTAAAAGTTAATAAAGCACACAATTTTAGCTCTCTCAGCTTCATATAGTAGGCATATTTGCACAAAGTCCTGTAACCTCTGGAATGACACCCAGGTTCCTCAGGTGGGAGTCACCTAGTAGAAGAATTCTGCTTATGAGATGATGAGAGCTGAATGGGGTGGGAGGCTAGACGTGGGTAAGAGGGAGTCAGATTCCCTTACTGAGAAGAAAGAATTCACTGCAGTGGTTGCACAGGGGTGAAGTGAAGAGGGCTCAGGGAAGGAGGAGGCAACTCTTCGTATACCTTTTACAATGGAATTGTGATCATCTGTGAAAACCATACTCCTAGGAGTTTCTGGAGGAGCATCAAGACTCACTGGACTAGATTCTGCTCTGGAGAAGCTTGTACTATGAACTTTTATTGCTATTTGGGGGAGGGATGTTGCATTTTCATATCATCCTTGACCCCTTTTCAATGGAATTGTTTTTAAAAAAAGTTTTAATAATGTCTTTTGTTTATATATCACAGTGACTCCACTTCCACATTGGACTTTACCTTGTGGCAAAAAAAGATATCAGGCTACACAAATATACAAAGCAAGAACATCAGATACAGAAAGGTGTTTGACTATGCGTGCAATGTGCTGTCCCAACAGCACTCTGTCTCGGTGCTTTGAGAGAAGAGGTGTGTTTCCTTGTCTTGTCTGCAGGACCACGAGCTACAGGGGATCACTGAGGCTATCTAGCTCACCTCCCTCCTTTTTCACAAGGGAGGTTGTCACTTGCTCAGGGTCACACAGATAGGGTCAAAGGTGGGATTTAAACTCATGTCCTTTGATGGATAGAGGACCCCTAGAGGACTTACTACCTTATAGTGAACAACATAAGACTGTCAGTCTTCATATTGTGTCACATTGAGCCCCTTTGTCCTTCCCTAAGGAGGCCTTGCTGCCAATTCTCTATTCTGAAGGGATGAAACCTCTGGAGAACAACTGAGTGAAAAGCAGGGTCAATGAGACCTAACACAGGAAGCTGGAAGCAGCCCTGGTGCCAAGTCCAGTGCCTGACTGGATGCTAGACTTCCTGACTTTTGTACCAATTCTTACTCTGAATTGGGGTCACCTTTGGTCTCAGGGACAGTTTTTATTGATGCCTTTCAAGACTGATTTGCAAATCTTTCCTCTATGCTACAGATTTTCAGAACATTCATTTAAACATCTACTGTGTGTAGAGCACTGTGCTAGAGAAAGTTCTTTTGATTAATTTTACTTATTAAAAGCAAGTTTTTAAAATATGAAGAGATAAGATTGGATACTTTTCCCCTACTAAATATGAAATGAGGGAGGGATAGGGTGACTGAATGGAACTTTTCTTACATATAACATGGAGTGCATGCTAGGAGAACCTTCACATGGTGGTGTGTAGTCATTTACCCAATGGTTTTGTTAAATAAACGTCCTCCCTCTTTGGGATTCTGAGATGAGAATCCAGTCCAGTTTCCTAGGCTTTCAAAGACAACCCTTCTTCAAAACAAAGAAGACGTGATCTATCCCTCTCAATTCTCAAAGAAAGATATTGGCTATGACAAGTGTTCTGTCCACACACGCTAATACCACCATGGGAATTGGGGAAAGGGAAGATAGCTGATGAGATATGGTTAGGATTGAGCTGGAGGAATGGTAAAAAGTACAGGGAGGTACAAGAAACAGATGAAACCTGTTGGGAGGAAGGTGGGCCCAGGCTAAAAGGGAGAGCTGTGGAGGGTTCAAGGAGAGTGTTCTCCAGAGGAGAAATTTTCCCTCATGAAGGCCTGGAGGCGGGAAGACCTGAGCTCAAATTCAGTTGCAGCCACTTAGTAGATGTGTGACCTTGAGCAAGTCATGCAGACTTCTTCAATCTCACTTTCCTCATCTATAAAAATGGGGATAATAGTAGTATTTATTATTTGTGAGGATGAAATGAGATAATCTCTATAAAGTGCTTTGCAACCCTTAAAGCATTATGTAAATTTCCACATTTCATCTGCTGCTTTTTCAACTCCACAGAACAACAAAAAAACCCATGTCAGGTGCTCCCAAGGTGTCCTGTGTCCCCAGGTGTCCCATCCCCCAACTTTCTTGTCTCCTTTTGTATCTTATGTACACTTCTTGAGGGCAGGGACTGTGTTAATTGTATTCCCATGGCCTAGCACAGCACTAGGCACATTGTAGGTGCTTAATAAGTAAGTGTTCATTGGATTGAAATGGATATCATAGTTATTATGAAATTTGTTAATTCAAGAACTTAATTTATGAAGACCTTAACTTATTAAACCCTTAAGATGTGGAAGGTACTGAATCATATGGGCATATTTGAAATCTTGTTCTATCTTTTCGTATGCAATGAGAGGTTTGCCTTTTAGGCAGAGGCAAGAGTTGGCCACCTTTTTGGGCTGAGACTTCACCTGAAACTAAGCAGTTTCTAAGGAGGCTCTGGGTTGGTCTAAGTAGAGACCAAGGGACAGGAAGACAAGGTGTATGAGACCAGACAAAGCAGGAAAGGAAAGGGGGAATGAAAAGAATAAAAAGGGTCATGTGGCAGGAAGGGGTAGAAAGGTGGCTATCCAACATCTTTTGCCCCAGTGAGGCTTTGTCACCTGGCTCTGCACTCCCTAATCCAAAGCTTTTTTAGTATGAAAGGCTATTTCCTGCCTCTTTACCCTCATCTAGACACCGGTGGAGTTTGGGTTCCCTGTCCTGGGCAATCTACTCACTGCTTGGTCATGGGAAGTTACCTCAGGAGAAAACTGTGATACTCTTTTTTGGACCATCCTCTCTAGCTTATGTAGGAAGAGGCATGCCTTTCTCCAAGGGACAAAGCTCTCTAGAATGGTATACGGTTAGAAGTAAAAAGACTTGTCTCTGACTGCTGTCACTCAATTATCTTGGGTAGGTCACTTTAGATCTCTGTGAAATAGAGATGACAGTAACATCTGCCCTATCTTCATGACAAGCTGATTGTAAAGCTCAAAGGGAATACCATTTGAATAGTTAAGAACAATTTACAAATGGAAGAGATTCTTCTAATTTTTATTAAATCCCTAGGGGAAAGAGTATAGATCCAATTTGTGTGGCATTACCCTCCTGACTCCTAGTCTCCAACATCAATCCTATCTCCTTCGGTCCCTAACTTTTGTAAGATGTTCATCCAACATGCTTTTCATCAGAGAGTGGATCATTCCACAGAAAAGAAGCTTCCCCACGGTTTAAGAGGCTCTCCAGTCAGGATAAGCACACCTATCCCAACTAGCCCATGGCCACACTCCTCTGTGCAACCTCTGAAACATGACCATACAAACTAGATTTGAGGGTGCAAGCAAATTCTCAAAACTGTAAATTGCTTTCTGTAGGGAGTGGTTATTTAGGATTCATAAGGCCCAATCTGGACTTGGGGAGGCAAATTCACAGTTTAATGAAATGTAGTTCTGCCTACCTATCTGGTATATTTCACTCACTGGCAACATAAGAAACACAAAACCAAAACAAATCTCTGAGAAGGCTGGAGTCCGAAAGGACTACAACAGAGTACAAACATTACGGCTAAGGTTCATAGGATTCACATATATAGCCTATACTCTTTAGTTATATACAATTCTAATAAGCCTGGGGATTTGCTTTCAAAGCTCAAAGCCGATTAGAAGGGTGGGCTTGGCAGCTACAGCAGACTCATGGACAAGCAGCTACATTACAGAAATGAAAGAGAGAGAAAAAGGTAAAATAACCAGACAAAAGACTTTATAAAACACAATGTGGTCTAGGGGAATGTAATGGGGAAGGGAGGAAATAGCCCCACATACCTGAGGATGTAATCATATTACAACACTGAACAGTAATAGGCATTCTTTAATTAGTCATCAGGAAGTTATGTACAGTGCCCTCAGTTAAAGAATGGAAGGAATTGAGTGATATAATTGAATTTTCAGCAAAAATGGCTAAAACTGAAAAAAAAGAGGGTAAACTCAGTAACCCAGAAAACCTTTCCTCCATTTAATCAAACTGGATTACTTTGCCTCCACCCATACTGAGCACTGTTGAGTACACTGATGGAAATGAGTTTAGAAAATCCGCAGTGATTCTTAGCCCACTGTACACAAAGAGCATTCCAAACAGTGAGCAACTGATTGATTTCTACCATGTCATATCAACAAGTCATCTGAACAACTGCAGAGATGCAGAGGGGGTTCCTGGAGCCACTTAAGGCTCAGAACATCTCAGGATGGGCCAGTTCCCTCACAAACCTTTCTCATCAATTAAATAAGTTCATTTATTTTCTGCTGGCAGAGGCCAGTCAGTCTACTTCAGTCATTCCATAGTCCAGGCTTTTTCTTTAAAACAAACAACTGCTTTTTCCCCCCTCTTCATTGCTCAAGAATTAATATTGTGCTTCTCTGACTTCCAGTTGTGGGGGAGGGAAGGAAGGAAGGGAATAAACATTAAGTGCTTACTACATGACAGGCACTGTGCTAAGTAAGAACTTAACCAAAACTGTATTTGATCTTTACAACAATCCTTCAGGTAAGTGACTAGATGAAGAAATTGAGGCAGATGGGAGTTAAATGACTTGCTCAGGATCATGTGGCTGATGTGAGACTGGATTTGAACTCAGGTCTTCCTGACTCCAGGACCAGTGCTCTGCCCCCTACCTCACTGCCTATAGTTGTAATACACCAGGGCCCATAGGATAGACTGTATATATAAGTATGTACTTTTTTTTTTTCTTTTTGCATCTGAGTGTTACAAAGGCCTTCTACCCAGGTGCATGGGTACCTTTTCTGAAACTTAAAGAAAGTGTAAGAGAGCTGCTGGAGTCAGAGAGGCTAGAATCCAGGTCTTCCTGACTATTGCTATTCACCACAAAATGCTGCCCTTTAAGTGAATACTTAAGTGTTACTATTTAGGTGATGGCATTGTTAAGTTCTCATGGCTTAAAATGCCATATTATCATGCATTTAGTCCTTCAGTATTGGATACTAGGCACAGACAAAGAGATTTGTGTTTCTTTCTACAAGGCCTAATTCTTCCCATTTCTCTGTCTCTAGCAAAACACAGATGCCTAAAATCAGGAGTAGGCTGGTAAATATTTAACAACTGGCTCTCTGGGTTTGAGGCGAGGGGAATTCGAGCACAATACACTTTGACTTGTGTCCTGAATTGGAGCATTTGTCAACTTCTGAAGTGTGAATACTTACACTGAAAGTCTAACAACTGACTCTCATGAGCAGGTTTGAGTTGGCTTCACACACCCTGCCTAAAACTTGAAGTGTCTCCAAGGCTACCATTTCCTTCTAACAACAAAGTTTACTCCAATCCTACCTGTAATGCTTCCTGGGCTAAGGGCTAAGTTACTCCTATGAAAAGTAAAGATTCTATTAAGAGTAAAGCTCAAGGGTAGGTTTTTCCAGAGCATACTGGCAGTTTCTTTGACTAACCTCACCTCAGCACCTAACACATGCTCATCATCCCTCACATCACACCTGTTCTCTCCCTTTCCTCTTTGCAAGGATTTGTAAGGTCTTGGAAAGCAGCCATTATTAGCAGCTTCCTTCCCTTGTCTCCCCCACCTCCAAAATAAAAGGATGAGAACTTCACATCTCAATCTTAGCAGTATGTACCACTGAAGGCTGTCAGACCTTTTGTCTGAAAAAAAAAATGCAACAAATACTTTATTTATTTAATACAAATTATCATATTCACCACAAGCTAAGGGAAGAACAAGAAATTTTAGAGTTTATGGAAGACTGAAAACATGGGGAAAAACCCATCATCCCAATTTACAGGAAGAAATGAGCTCTGTAATAGCACAGGCTTCAGGTTACTGTCACTTTATAATCTAGAAGGGGCAGCAATGAGAGGGGAAAAAAGAATATGCATCCAATTTAAGACATTGTAAAGCTCAGAAGACACCTTTACTGTTCAAGTATAAACTCAGTAAGTAGTTGGCATAAATTAAAAGGCAACTGCTGAGGTACACCCTTATAAAATTAAGTACTGTGAATTTACAATTCTACCTTCCAATTTTCTGGGAGAAAAACAAAACAAACTCTTGAAGATCTTCATCAGAGACCCAGAGAGGGACTTGTACTTTTGATGAAGACATAGTCAGCAATCCATGATTGAATTTACTATTCAAATAACATGTATTTATTTAAAAACAATATTAATACGTTTTTCAGAATTTCCTCCAGATCTTTTGAGACTATTAAGTTCAAAAGTTTCAAATGTACATTGCTTTCAAAAACAATACTGATTAAAAAACAAACAAAACAAAAAAAAAGCAAAAACAAAAAACAAAACCTGATTGATGGTACCTTAAAAATACCCTAAATAGTAAATTTTCTCCAGTCCAGCATTGTAATTAATGTAAGAATTCCTCCTGCACTGGTAAAATGTATTATTTCTTTCACAAAATGCGGGTACTGAAATTGGATAAAAACACTATGAATGTGAAAATACCACCAATTTTCTGTGTTAAAAAAAATTAGAATGTTCTTTGGAATCACTGAGATATATCAAAAATTTGGATTTTTTTTTTTTTTTTACAGTCTATGCACCTTCTTTTGGGTCCTTCATGTAGCTTGTAGTAAGACATGTTTATTTTTAATTTTAGGGATTCAAGTCTTGCAGTTCAATGTTAACACAGTCTCTGACCAGCAGGAAGTTACACTTAACCGAGAAACACTGGCAGACTACTTCTCCATAATGACTTCAGCCAAAAATAAAGACTTTCGAGTATGAGACAAAACATCCTGTTTTAAACAAGTGAATGTACTGAACATGTAGTAGGATTCCAGTGCAAATTCAATTTCGGCATTCATGCAGGCAGTGTCTCCTGGTGTATTTCTCAGAGGGACCCAAGACTAAGCCATAGCATACAGCTCTCCTTGTTCATAAAAGAAATTTCCCAGTGCTGGCATCCTGGGTTAGGTTCTAAAGGATTTTGTCTTAAACAAACTACTGCTTAGCGTAAAATCTGGCCATGGCTATAGTTTCAATGTGCGCACAACTGGTTAGAGATGTTTTTCCTTTTCAGACATTGGCTGGAATAGATTAAAAATGAGTCCATCTTGCTTCTCCACATGTGTCATGAAATGTGAGAAATCTGTCTGACCCTAGACACTATTTCTTGTCGACACAATGGGCAAGTCTCCAGTTGCAAGGCACAATCCATACACAGGTCACTGAAGAAAGAAAGAAAGACCAGTTAAGACCATATTCATATTATTGCATTCAAAGCATTAGATAGGGTCTGATCATATTCTCTAATCCCATCTAAGGCTTATTCCTTATATGGATAAATAATGGGACCAGAGAGTACTGGGGAATTGAATTCAACTTTTCAGAGACTACAATGGACAGCAGTTATTCCTTCAGTGACGTCCCTACTTTTGTGCAGTGACTAAAATCTCAAACTGGGGTCTCTGCTAAATTAATCCCAACTCCAGGCCTTTAAGGAAAACCCCCAGCTACACAACTGCCCCAGTTCTCCTGCCTTTTAAGGATAGCAAAAGCTCACATTTACACAGTGCTGAACAGTTTGCATGGCACTTTATTCATTATTTCCCTAAGGGGTGGCGGCGAAAATGATTACTGTCCTCATATTTTACAGATAAGGAAACAACACACATTACTTTTTCCAGGGCATACACCTCCCTAGGGCTACTTCTTTTCACAGGCAATATCTGTGCCTATGGCTCTTTCTAAGGCTGCTGCCTTTGACCCTTGAGTTCAAGGTTGCCTTTGACAGTGTGATATAGTAGAAAGTGCTTTGAGAAGCAGCAATCAGATCTTTCTCTTTCCATTTCATCTTGCAAAACTGGAATTCCTGTTAATTGGGATGAATCAACTATTTTTAAATATAATTTTAGGGATCTAAGAAGTGCCGGAGGCCTGTTTGGTACTACCATCCTCACATAGAGTACTTTAGAGTTTATAAAAGCCCATTCCTTAAAGTCATGCTGAATGACAGGTAGTCTGAATTCTACTATCCCTATTATACAGATGAAGCTGAGGTTCCCAGAGGTGACTTGCCCATGATCACACACTTTCGTTTCACATTGTACTGTCTGTTATTAGTCTTCACTTTTTTCACAGGAAGTTGAGCAAAACTGGAAAGCAGTTATGGGAACACTGTTCTTAACAATCATAAAAGAAACAGACTGAAACTTTTATCTGCCAACCTCAGACAAAAAGACTTCCGACAATTAGTCATACCTGTGTCCACATGGCTTGAGTTCTGTGTCTGCTACTTCGTCACAACAAAGTGAACAGCAGTTTTCTCTGATACTAACTTGCTTCAACAAAGCAAGACGCCTGTGCCTGAAATAGAAATGAAGAGGCCATTTGAAATTAAACAGAATACACAATTTATGTGGAAAAGCAGCACACTGGAAACATTCAAGAAAATCAATGAACAGAAAAGCTGATCGGCAAAATTGTGCTGAAAACAGATCCCTGAAGAAAAGAACTCGCCAGGGTAGACAAAGGACCGTTCTGAGGATACTAGAAATATATCCCTCCATCCTTTTTGCCAGTAACTTGAATCTGGGAAGAAGGAAATTTAAGATAAATAAAAGGCAATATTGAGCTATACAGTGTATAATAAACTTTTGGAATCCATTAAATCTAGATAGGGTACAGAGTTTAAAAACAGTTTCGAAATTATGGATGACAGATTTACTTGTGTAGGCTCTTAAGGAAAACTGGAATTGTTTGGAATATATTCCTAACTATAAAGATGACACTAATTTAGTGTAACTCTGTTCGCCCATAACAGGGCCCTTGGGGCCCCTGTCAGAGAGAATTCTGGGCTGAACTCCAGTGCTGGTTCGGTGCCACAATCTTGATATTCTCATATACTGGGCAGATCCTATGGTAACTTCTGGTTCTGACTTAATCATGCAGCCTCACAGCCACACATATGTATATGAAGTGAGCTTTTTAGAAATTAGATGTCAATGGCTTCCAGGGCTATGGACAAGCCAATACTAAAATGGATTAAAAACTAAAATGTTGATGCAGTAAACACAAGCAGATATCAAATAAAGTTAAATGAAAACAGGGAGTGTGGAGGGGAGAGTGGGGAGCTTACTAAAACTTGAATAAAGAAGATGTAAGGAAAGGAAACAAGGAGAAATGAACAATATTATAGTTAGGGAAGAACAATTCTTAAGGGAAAGAGAATGCTTAATTCCAGAATTTCATCTAAATGAAGTCAGTGTCCTATAGATCTTTGTTCTTCACATGTAGAACTTACTTTATAAAATATAAGAAAGTTTTCTAAGAATAAACCTAGGAGCTTCCTGTGAAAGTTTTTCTTTTTGTTTGATGCTTTTTATTTATGGAGCACCTTGGAACTAGTTTTTCTAGATCAACAATTCTTAAATGATAGGATTCATTTTAACATCGCCTACATTTCCCAATGAATTTCACTTCTTTCCCTCACAGAGTGCCATTCATTTTAAGAAATAATATGAAGTGCTTTACAAACCTCAAAATGCTTTAAAACTGCCAGATATTATTACTATTATTATTAGAAAAAAATTTAGCAAAACTAACCAACACATTAACCAAGTTCAGCATTATATACCCAGTATTCCATATTCATAGTGACCCATCTGTGCAAAGAAGCAAAGGAGATACACTCTTATACCTTTTCTTTAGGGCTAAGCTTGGTTATTATAATTTTGTAGGATTTAAAATTTTTTAAAATAAATTTTTATTGGTAATTTGTTTCTTACATTATCATAGTTATCTCAAGTACCCTCCCCCGCTCCCATTATCTCATATGACAAACAGTATTTTTTAGAGGGAAAAAAATCAGATAATTAGTTAATACATTGAAAATGTGTGAAAACCCATGCAATGTGTAACACGTGTGGATCTCCCATCTGCACATGGGGGAGGACTGAGGTGTCCTCTCATTATCTTTTCATTGGAGTCCTGCTTGATTTTTGTAATTTTGTTATATTCAGTTTTGATTTTTGTGTAATTCTTTCCATTTACATTGTTTTAGTTCCTGTGTATATTGGGTTCTTAGATCTGTTTATGTCACTATGCATCAATTCAGAAAGAACTTTCCATGCTTCTTTTATTCATCATACATAATTTCTTACATTACCTTCATGTACCACAATTTTATTAGCTATTCCCTACCTGATGGGGATCTACTTTGTTTCCAATTCTTTGCCATAACAAAAAATGCTGCTATAAATTATTTTGGTGTATATGAGGACTTTCTTTTCATTGGCTTCCCTGGGGTATACAAGTCTCTGGTTCAAAGGATATAAAGATTTTGGAGACTTTATGTGCAGAATTCCAAATGGAATTTCACAGCTCCATCAACAATATATTCGTGTGCCTATCATTCCACAACCCCTCCAACATTGACTCTTGCCGTGTTTTGTCACTTGTACCACTTTACAAGGTATGACATGAAACCTCAGGATTGTTTAGATCTGCATTTCTCTTATTTCGAGTATTCTTTCATGTGGTTGTGCATAGTTTGCAGTTCTTTTAAAAACTTAATATCCTCTGACCTCTCATTTATTGTGGAGTGGCTCTAAGTCTTATGTATAATTATTGTTTATATATCTTAAGATAGCAAATGTTTAACAATTTGATACAAAGATTTTATTCTCATTTGACCACTTTCCTTTTTATTCTATGTGCATTAACTTAGTGAAGAAACTTTATAGTTTTATGGAATCAAATTGTCTATTTTACCTTTTGTAGTCGCCTCTATCTCTTGTAAGAATAAGTCTCCTGCTCATACCTGTGAGAAGGTCTGTCATCTGTTTCTCTTCTAACTTTTTTTAAAATATGACCTTTAATATTAGGGTGACATGTGGTACATGGTTTAAGATGCTGGTCTTAGTCTAATTTCTGCCCGACTGCTTTCCATTTTTCCCAGAAGTTTTTAATCAGATTGGGAGTATTTTTCTAGGTGTTTCTATTTTCTATTTTATCAAATACTGGCTTCTTGAATTCCATTGTTTTTGATTCTCCTTTGTCTAGACTGATCTACTGAGCTATTTCTCTAAGCAATGCCATCTGGATGTGCTATTCCCACTTTGTCTCAACTTCTTTTCATCATTTCCCTTGATAGTCTAGATCCAAATGAATTCCATTACTATTTTATAAAATTTAATAAAGTATCTATCTGGTAATTTGATTGGTATAGCATTAAAAGTCTAAATTAATTTTTTTGAAAATGTAATTTTTATTATATTTGCATGGCCAACCCATGAGTAATGAATATTCCTTCATTTAAAATTTTTAAAAATTTCTTTAAAGGAGCACTCTGTAAATGAATCTATACAAATGTTTTGTGTGCTTTGGCAGGTAGATCCCTAGATCTTTTATGCATTTGGAAGTTATTTGGGATGGGATTTCCCTTTCTGTTACTGCTTCTTCATTGAAATGCTGTTGATTTTTGTAGCTTGTGACTTTCTTAAAGCTATTTCCTCAATCAGCATCTTTGCCAATTCTTTTTTTCCATGTGTGCCATCATATAATCAGCAAACGGAGAGAGTTTTATTTCCTCTTTACCTGCCTCTATGTCTTTGATTCCTTTCTTTTGTCTTGTTGCTCACATTTCTAGAACCACACCAAACACTAGTGGGGAGAAGGCATCCTTGCTTCAATCCCAAGCATTCAATTTCATTTGTTTGTGTTGTTTTTCCATTAACATTGTTGTAGTCATTTTACAAAATGTTTTTCTGGTTCTGTTTACCTTACTTTGCATCAGTTCATAAAAGCCTTCTCATGCTTCTCCATCTATTCATCATATTCATGTTTTCTTATACTGTAGTCATTTTATTTTACATTGACATATCATAATTTATTTAGCCATCCCCCTAAAACAGGGACATCGACTTTCTTCCTAGTTCTTTGCTATCACAAAACCACAAAAAGTGCTGCTATAAATATTTTGGTGAACATGGAACTTTTCTTTATAACACTGACCTTCCGGGGGCAGGGAGGTTTCCTCTCAATGAAATCTTTAAGTCAAAGATATAGGCATTTTAGTCACCTTCTTCGTATGACAAATTGTGAGGAATGTGCTTCTTAAATAAGAAATAAATACTTTTTTAAAAAGATGAGGTAACATGGCAGAGTAGAAAGAAAAAGGGTTTGCAATCAGAAGACTTGGGCTTGAACCCCAGCTCCACTATTTACTAGTTACTTCCCTAAGACTCATTTTCCTTGTCTGTAAAAGAAGTAGTTAGGTTAGAATCAGCTACAAAACAAAGTCTATGACCATATCTTTCCAAATTTCTCTTTCAGAAAAAAACAGGTCATTCTTCAGGTGTGTGTTCAAAGAAATGCTTGAATCATTACAAAAAAATAATTCAGAGAAACTTGGAAAGACAGGTATGAATTGATGATGTAAAGCAAAGAAAATGAGAATGATTTACACAAGTACAATAATGAAAAGGAAACCAACATTGAAAGACTTCATAACTGTTCAAAACTGTGACCAATCTTGACTTCAGAAGGAAAATGCCTCACCTCAGCCTCTTGGCAAAGATGGTGGACTATACACAAGGAATGAGCCACATATTTTCAGACATGGCTAATGTGTTGATTTGTTTTGCTTGACTGTAATTGTTGTAAGGGGCAGTTCTACTGGAGTGGGGTCATTTTAAAGTGATTACTGATATAAAAAAAGAATATCAGTACAATATTTTAAATGATAGGAAACAAATCCCAAAACAAAAAATCTGCAGGTAGAGGGCACACATTTTTCCCTCCTCAAAACACCTAAATAGCAGAATAATATATGAAGGACTTTAAGAAGAACCAGCAGTCCCCTGAAGAGGCTGTAAAAATTGGGCCTACTGTTACTTGAGATCTTCCTTCCACCAATATCAGTAGTTTTTTATATATCCCAAAACTACTGGTAGTTTTAGTGCAAGTAAATGCTTGGTAAAAAGGTAAGATGGTGTGGAGAAATTACAAAGAGAACTGGTTTTATAGCCAAAGCAGAAACTTATCAAACTCCTTTATATCATTTTAGAGACCTATATACACACAGTGGACCTAGCAGGCTGAGTTTACTAATATGTTACCAGACACTCAGATTTATTGTTATGACAGACAGTGCATTACCAGTAGGAATATTCTTAATGACATAGGCTTTTTCTCTTTAAAACAGAAAGTTGCATTTACTACAGTGAAATGGTCTTAAACTAGAAGTAATTACTCAAAGCAGCTGGATTCTTTCACCAGCTTATGGAAGCTACATTCATTTCTCAAGGAAAAGAATTCAGTAATTGTGAGATAATTAATGCCAATCAGGTTTTGTCAAATTAACAGCTATGAAAACTGTGGTGAGAGGGTGGTTATTGTCCCAGCAATTGCTGAATACTGCTGGCATCTTCCCTATGCCATTCAAGCTACTTAAAGGCATAAAATGGCAAGCTCATCAAATCTGCAGATGCCACAAAGCTTGAAGGGAGAGCTAACACACTGGTTGAGAGGATCCAAAAAGATCTCAACAGACTAGAGCATAGAACTGAACGTAATAAAATGAAATTCAATAGAGATAATAATAAAATCTTACACTTGAGTGAAAAACAAACCTATTTCCTAAGCACAAGATGGAGGAGGAATGGTCAGAAAAAAGTTTTTATCAGTCAGCAGCATGATATGGAAATAAAAAAAAAACTATTGTATTTTTGGGCTCATTAAGAGAGAAATTTTTCTGAGTAATACAGAGATGATAGTTCTAATATTCTCTGTCTTTGCTGAACCTCATTTGGAATATTTTGTTCAGCTATGGGCATCAGAGTCTTGCTTTTTTTTAAAATAAATTTATATGGACATATATGTGTATATACATTTGTATTAGTTATATTTCCTCATGTAGTCTTCCACCTCCTTATTCTGCCAGAGAGTTACTCATTGTAACAAAGCAAAGAAGAAAGAAGAGAAGAACAGTTTAAAAAAAAAATCAACATTATCTTGTAATGCTCCACACTCATATTGCCCCACCTCCCCACAAAGAAGGGAGGGAGGCTACTGTCTCCTATCCTTTCAAAGGAACAAATTTAGTTATAATTTCACAGCATTCAGTTTCAATTGTGTTGTTATTGTACTTTTCACCTATATTGTTGTAGTCATTGTGTATATTGTTTTCGTGGTTCTGCTTTCTTCACTTTGCATCAGTTCACTATAGTCTTCCTATGCTTCTCAATATTTATTGTTTCTTGGCAAATATAGTATCTTATTACTTTCATATACCACAACTTGTTTAGCCATTCCCCAGCTGATAAGCATCTGCTCTGTCTCTAGTTCTTTGCTCCTGTAGAAAATACTATTAAATATTTGTGGTTTCAAGAATCTTTCTTTTTGTCATTGATCTCCTTGGCTAACATACATAAGAGTAAGATCTTTGGGTTAAAAGATGTTTCTTGGAATAAGATCAATTGCTTTCCAGAATGGCTGGACAAATTCATAGCTACACCAACAGTGTATCTTTCTGTAACTTAGGTGCCATATTTTAAGAAGAGAACTGACAGGGGGCGGAGCCAAGATGGCAGAGTAGAAGGACGCGCGTTTACGAGCTCCAACCCACAGCCCATAGAATTAATGTAAAAAGAGACCCCAATAACTTCTGGACCACTGAAAGGGGTACAGAAACAGAGTGGAAGAGATTTCCGTGCCAGAGAGCCCCGGAGACCCGTCCCCAGAGTCTGTTGCGCCCCAGAAAGCTGACCCCACCCCAGCACTGCCCTGGCCGCGGCCCCAGAGAAGCTGACCCGAGCAGGCTTCAGGGACGGAAGCTCCGGCAGCCGGGAAAGTCCCTCCGCCCACAGAAGCTACAGGTCAGTGAGAGAGAAGGCTGGGCTGGACGAGAGGGGGAGTGGAGTGTCTCTGTGACTCGGGCCCCCTCGGGAGGAAGCAGCGGCAGCAGAGGCATGGGCGGCAGCGGAGGCAGCAGCGGCTGCGGCCGGCCTGGACTCCCCCCAGCAGCAGGCAGGATCTTCATTACTGAAGGTCTCTGCATAAACAACCTGAGGGAGCTGAGCCTGGGAGACAGCCCTGCCCCACCCCGCTCTATTACTGAAGGCCTCTGCATAAAGCCCCTGAGGGAACTGAACTTGGGAGGCGGCCCCCCCCCACCCGCTCCGTTCCTGAAAGTCTCTGCATAAAGCCCCTGAGGAGGCCAAGCCTGAGAGGCGGCCCTGCCCCCACCCCAGCACCAGAACTAAAGCTTGCTGTGGAAAGCCCATTTGAACCTCAGACCCCAAGCACTGGCTGGGTGGATCTAGGCGGGGGTGGACAGGAATCTCAGAAGTCAAGTAACTGGCTGGGAAAATGCCTAGAAAAGGGAAGAAAGCTAAGACTATAGAGAGTTTTTTCCAACAAATGCAAATGATCCCGACATTCGGATCTGATGACGAGGACGTATTCTTGCCATCAGGGAAAGACATGGAGGGCGGGGCCTCGGTACCCCAGACACCCCAGGGGGATGTCAGGTGGGCTCAGGCCTTGGAAGAGCTCAAAAAGGATTTTGAAAAGCAAGTTAGACAGGTGGAGGAAAAACTGGGAAGAGAAATGAGAGAGATGCAAGAAAAGTATGAAAAACGGGTCAATACCTTGGTTAAGGAGACCCAAAAAAATGCTGAAGAAAATAACACCTTGAAGAATAGGCTCACTCAATTGGCAAAAGAGGTTCAAAAAGCCAATGAGGAGAAGAATGCTTTCAAAAGCAGAATTAGCCAAATGGAAAAAGAGGTTCAAAAGCTCACTGAAGTAAATAGTTCTCTCAAAATTAGAATGGAACAGATGGAGGCTAATGACTTTATGAGAAACCAAGAAATCACAAAACCAAACCAAAAGAATGAAAAAAATGGAAGAGAATGTGAAATATCTCATTGGAAAAACAACTGACCTGGAAAACTGATCCAAGAGAGACAATTTAAAAATTATGGGACTACCTGAAAGTCATGATCAAAAAAAGAGCCTAGACATCATCTTCCATGAAATTATCAAGGAAAACTGCCCTGACATTCTAGAACCAGAGGGGAAAATAAGTATTGAAAGAATCCATCGATCACCACCTGAAAGAGATCCAAAAAGAGAAACTCCTAGGAACATTGTGGCCAAACTCCAGAACTCCCAGCTCAAGGAGAGAATCTTGCAAGCAGCTAGAAAGAAACAATTCCAGTACTGTGGAAATACAATCAGGATAACTCAAGATCTAGCAGCTTCTACATTAAGGGATCGAAGGGCGTGGAATAGGATATTCCAGAAGTCAAAGGAACTAGGACCCAAACCAAGAATCACCTACCCAGCTAAACTGAGTAAAATACTTCAGGGGAAAATATGGTCTTTCAATCATTCTTGATGAAAAGACCAGAGCTGAAAAGAAAATTTGACTTCCAAACACAAGAATGAGAAGAAGCATGAAAAAGTAAACAGCAAAGAGAAGTCTTAAGGGACTTACCAGAAGTGAACTGTTTACATTCCTACATGGAAAGACAATATTTGTAACTCTTAAAACTTTTCAGTATCTGGGTAGTTGGTGGGACCACACACACACTTGTACACGTATGCACACACAAACACACATGCACACACACACAGAGACAGAGAGCACAGAGTGAATTGAATAGGATGGGACCATATCTTAAAAGAAATTAAGGTAAATGGTGAGAGAGAAATGTAGTGGGAGGAAAGAGGGTGAAATAGAATGGGGTAATTATATGTCATTTAAGAGGCAAGTAGGAGACTTTTTAGTGGAGGGAAAAAGAGGAGAGCTGAGAAAAAAAAAAACAATTAGTTTACCCTCATCACATTTGACTAAAAGAAGGAATAAAATGCACACTCATTTTGGTATGAAAACCTATCTTACAGTATAGGAAAGTGGGGGAGAAGGAGATAAGCAAGGGGGGGGGATGATGGAAGGGAGGACAAAGGGAGGAGGGAGCAATCTGAAGTCAACACTTGGGGAGGGACAGGATCAAAAGACAGAAGAGAAACAATGTGGGCAGGGTAGGATGGAGGGTAATTCAGTTAGTCTTACACAACACGACTATCAGGGAAGTCATTTGCAAAATTACACAGATATGGCCTATATTGAATTGCCTGCCTTCCCAAAGGGAATGGGTGGGGAGGGAGGGATGGGGAGAATTTGGAACTCAAAGTTTTAGGAACAACTGTTTAGTATTGCTGTTGCTACTAGGAAATAAGAAATACAGTTAATGGGGAATAGAAAGTCATCTGGCCCTACAGGAGAAAAGAGAAGATGGAGACAAGAGAAGGGAGGGATGATAGAAGAGAGGGCAGATTGGAGATAGGGAAAATTAGATGCTTGGGGTATTGGGGTGGGGGGAGGGCATAAAAGGGGAGAAAATTTGGAACCCAAAATTTTGTGAAAATGAATGTAAAAAGTTAAATAAACAAACAAACAAACAAACAAACAAATAAATAAATAAAAAGAAGAGAACTGACAGAATGGAATGTCCAGAAGAGGACAACCAGGACGCTGAAGGCCTAAGTCCATGTCATATTGCGTTTGTCCTTTGTTTTCAAAGAGGACCATGACATCAAGATTACATGAAAAAACTGGGCATGCTTGGCTTGAAGAGAGGAGTCGGGAAACATGCTGGCTATTTTTAAAATTTGAAAGGTCATCATATGGAGGAAAGAATATATTTTTCTATTATGTTCCAAAGGGGAGAACTAGAAAAAGCCATGTAAGGATATTTCGGAAAAATTTTCTAATAATGAAAGCTATCCAAAAGTGAAATGGGGTGACTCAAGAAATAATTTGTTTCTCTTCCCTGAAAATGTCTAAGTAGATGCCTGATAGGCTTGTTAAGTGTGATATTGTGGGGATTCCTTTGTGTACGGGTTGGACTAGATTGCTATGATCCTTTTCAATTTCTCAAATTCTGTCATTCTGTGTCTACAAATCTGTAGATGACCAAATTTACAAACACATAAAACACATAGACACACACACACACACACAAACACACAGAGAGTACCCACTTTGAGAAACACTGGTCACATCCCTTACCTTGGCAAAATGATTTTTTCTTCTGCTGACAAGAAGGCATAGTCATTGAAAGTGCTAAATTTGATAGGAGGGGGGTATTTGAATGGTTTTGCTCCAAAGTTGAACTCACATTGTTGATATGACATGAAACTTGCTGCAGCAAAAAAACCTGATCTGCAAATTAAAAACATACAAAATTAAAAAAAAAAAACTAGGTTTCAAGGCAAATTTTAAGTTTTAAAAAGTTAATAGAGGACAAAAGTCCTTAGTGGACAAAATAAAAACTGGAAAAGATGATTAATAATCTTGATAATCTAGTTCCAGTCTACTTTTCTGGCATTTTCACATTATTTCCTTTAATATACTCCCCATTACAGTTAAACAGCATTACCAGTTATTCTCTGATTTTATCCTGTCTTCTGCCTCTGCATTTCCACAGATCATTCCGTCATTCCATTCTGGAATATATGTCCTCATTTCACTTGCTGAAATCCTTCTCTTCCTTGAAGCCCCACATAGATGCTCTCTTATTCCATGGAGCCTGTCCTGACTGCCCAGAGGAAGGTGATCTCTCCACCTTCCAGTTTTCTTTGATCACTGCATATCTCTTTTTCTCCTATAACACCATTCTTATTTGCATACATGTTGCAGTCTACCAATTCCTTGTATAAGCTCTTTGAGGAGAACATCATTTTTCATCTTTGTATCTACACTGCTTATGCACAACAGTTCTTCGGTCACTCCCTCTGTTAGTTAGGGGTTCTTAACTTTTTTTGTGTCAGATTCCTTTGGCAGTTGAGTGAAGTCTGAGGAGCACTTTGGGCAGATAGGTGGCACCACAGAGCACAGAGCACAGGGCCTGGAGCCAGGAAGACTCATCTTCCCAAGTTCAAATCTGGCCTCAGACACTTACAAGTCACTTAATCCTGTTTGTCTCGGTTTCCTCATAAAAAGTGAGCTAGAGAAGGAAATGGAAAACCACTCTGGTATCTTTGTCAAGGTAACTCCAAATAGGGTTACAAAGAATCAGACACAACTGAAAAAGGACTGAACAACAGTAGGGACCCCTCCTCACAACAACATTTTAAAATGTATAAAATAAAATACAAAGGATTACAAAGGAAACTAATTAGACTGGTACAATTATCGAACTATTAATAAGACAAGTTCATGGGTTGTAGATTAAGAACTCCTGCTCTACCCTCATCAATATTCTTTGTTTACTCTCATTTAATTTTCCTCTTACTTACACGGTCGCAGTGTGGCTTCTAGTCTTCTGCTCACCACCACCCTTGACCCCACCCCCATCACCATTCTGCATTCTTTCAAAAAAGTTGTCCCAACTTTCTTTGTATTCCTCATACTTGTTAGTCTTAATTACATTCAAATAAACCATTGTATTTTGGTTGCTTCTATTTTTTTCTATCTTTGAATAGATTGTGTGTGTGTGTGTGTGTATACAATTCCAACAATTGGGTTACAGAATATGGCTATTTTTAGAAAATTTTACTGTGTCTGACTGGATTGTTTCTTAAATAGATTTTGCACCTGCAGTGTACAAATGTACCTGTTACTAAAACCCCATCAGCACTGAGCTTTATTGCTATTGATTTTTTTTCTCCCAGTTTGATGGGTATTTATAAAGAGAAGCAACTTTGAAAGCCTTAAGAGCTCTGATTAATGCAATGATCAATCACAGTTCTAAAGGAGTG
Organism: Bettongia penicillata ogilbyi; assembly: GCA_023548195.1. Lineage (NCBI taxonomy): Eukaryota > Metazoa > Chordata > Mammalia > Diprotodontia > Potoroidae > Bettongia > Bettongia penicillata. The sequence continues at coordinate 2,340,321 of JAJHZJ010000397.1, read as the reverse complement.
ATGATAAAGGAGGTTCCCTCCCCTGTGTTGTCACCTGTCCCTGAGAAAAAGGTAATGGAATTCAAACATGGAGAATTTTTTTCATTTATTCTTTTACAATTTTTCATTATTTTCATTTAGATTCAATGTGAGAATTCGTTTTGCTTGACTATGCATAATACTTGTTATAAGGGCTTTCTTTTTCTTTTCAGTGGGGGATAGGGAGGGAGAGGAGAGGTGAGGGATAGGGTAGCTAAAAAAAAAAAGAAAGGAGGTTTTCAAAAAACAGAAGAGAATAGAAGGCTAAAAAGAATCCCAGACAAATAGGTCATATTTGAAAGTTAATTGATGAACTTATTATATAGTTTAAAGAGCCTTGCAGTTTCATTTACAATCCTTTTTCTATTCTGATGTTTATATATAGAAATGCTCATTTTATTTGATGTTTAAGGTCAAAATTTAAACTGTTAGAGAAAAAACCCAAATTTCAATTTGATGGGTTTGAGGTAATCTTACAAATTTGTTTTAGTTTGTACTGCTCTGATTATCAGTGAGGTTGAAGTTGAAATTTTTTCAAGAGATTATTAATAATCTGTGTTTCTTCTTTTAAAAATTCTCTGAACATATAAAGGCTGATACTACAAGCAAACTAGGGGAGCAAGGAATAGTTTACCTGTCAGATTTATGGAGAATGGAGGAATTTATAACCAAACAAAAGCTAGAGAACATTGTGAAATGCAAAATAGATCATTTTCATTATATTAAATTGAAAAGCTTTTGCACAAAGCCAATGCAACCAAGATTAGAAGAAAAGCAGAAAGCTGGGAAACAATTTTTACAGCCAGTGTCTTTGATAAAGGCTTCATTTCTAATATATACAGAGAGAATTGAGTCAAATTTGTAAGAATATAAGTCATTCCCAATTGATAAATGGTCAAAGGATATGAACAAAGCTTTCAGATGAAGAAATTAAAAGTATCTATAGTCATATAAAAAAATGCTCTACATCACTATTAATTAGAGAGCTGCAAATCAAAACAACTCTAAGGTGCGACATCACAACTTTCTGACTGACTAACATGACAAAACAAGAAAATGATAAATGTTGGAGAAGATGTGGGAAAACTGGAACACTAATACAGCATTGGCGGAGTTGTGAACTGATCCAACCATTCTGGAGAGCAATTTAGACCTATGTCCAAAGGGCTATAAAACTGTGCATACAGTTGATATTGATCCAGCAATACCACTTCTAGGTCTGTATCACAAATGGATCATAAAAATGTACAAATGTACAAAAATATTTATAGCAGCTTCTTTTGCGATAGCCAAGAACTGGAAACTGAGGGGATGCCCATCAATTAGTAATGGCTGAACAAGTTGTGGTATATGAATGTAATGGAATACTGTTGTGCTATAAGGAATGATGAGCAGGGGGACTTCAGAGGCCTGGAAGGATTTATATGAACTGATGCTGAGTGAAGTGAGCAGAACCATGAGAACACTGTACACATTACCAGTCACAGTGTGTGATGACTTTGATAGACTTATCTCTTCTCAGCAATGCAAGGATCTAAGACAACTCCAAAAGACTCATAATGGAAAACGCTGTCCATATCCAAAAAAAGAACAAGAGAGTCTGAATGCAGATTGAAGCACACTCTTTGCAATTTTTGGTTTATTTTGTTTCTTCTTGGTTCTAATTCCTCTTTACAACATGACTGATGTGAAAATGTTTAATATGAATGTGTATGTAGAATATTTATTAGATTGCATGCCATCTTGGGGAGTGGGGGGAAGAAAATTTAGAACTCAAAATTTTATGGAAATGTTGAAAACTAAAAATAAATATAAAAAAAATAAAATTTATCTGTTCATATACTTTGACTATTCATTGTATCCTTTAGTCCAGACTAACTTTTTAATAGCTCCTCTTATAGTTTAGATGTAATATGTGCCTTAAATATTTTTTCCTAATCTATTCCTTTCTTTTTAATTTAATCATATTGTCTTGTCATATATTTCTTATTTCCAACTTAGGGAAAATTTCAGTCCAAGCATTAATCGAAGGGGCACGAAAGATACTTTGATGTGTCAACAAAGAAACTTATAGAAAGGGACAATATAAATTCAGATTTTCTGGAAGAACATGGATATTGCTTTGTTTAGGTTCACAATTTCAAATGGGAACAGACACTTACACAGCAGATGTAAAGACTTGCTTCTCAGCAGGAAGCTGGTTGCCATTTAAGCAGAAGATCATTTGTTTTTCTTGCAAGTCTAGAAGAAATCCTATTGTATCTCCTAGAAGATAAAACAAACATATTAAGATTATAGATTTTAAATTCCAGTGTTCTAATATTTGAGCATATCAGAACACGAAATCAGGTTTCCAGTTGTAGTTGGGCTGAAAACTGGCTTTTTAATTTAGCATTCAAGTTCCTCTGTAATCAAACCCTAACTCATCTATCTAAACTTTTTTTTTTCCATTGCCTTCCAAAATAGATCCTTTGCTTTTGCCAGGCCAGTTGATTCTGCCAACACAAAAGGGACTCTGTTTGAGGTTTGGTAGAGCCTGTCTGCCACCTCATGAGCTCCCCACTAATGAGAAAGAATCTACTGGGCTACCTGTGTTTAATCAATCATTCTAATCTATCGATCAGTTCAATCAACTGAGCAGGAGGCATTTATGAAGCATCTCCTGAGCCAGGTGCAAGGGATACAAAGGCAAAAAATAAACAATTCTTGCTCTGAAAGAGCTTCACAATATTACTCTACTATGAATCTGTTATTCCAACAATGGCGGCGGGGGCCTAATTTAAATGCTTTTATTTCCAAATGTGTTACATATCTGGTACATATCAGCATGGAACCAAAGGTATAGGGCCTCAGAAAAAGCAGACAGAATCAGGATGTAATAAGTATTTCTCATAAAAAATGAAGTCCTGATTCGCTAAGGGTCTGCTTTTTTTCACTAATGGTCTACCTGTTCCTAACTGCTACTGACTGTATATTGGCTGCTGGGGAACTACTTGGCAATCATCTTAAACATTTCTAAGCTGAACATTGTTTTTTATCTACCTATTTGCAAGGCTGCTTTATGCCGAGCCAAGAATGTCATTAAGTAATGAGCCTTTGGCCATTTTAACTTCATGCATCCTGATTTTTAATGGAATCATAATTTCAGTATTCATGATGGCCAAGTTCACACAATTACATATTTTGTTCAAAATATGATTACAGTGGAAAGTAGAATTCAAACAAAATTCTAGAACTGAATTAAAGAACTAGAACAAACAAAATTCTAGTTGAAATGTCAGTACACTTTAATTGAATATAATTAAATTAACATACCTGGAATTCAAGTGCTAGAGAAAATGCAATTTTATGAGAAGGTAAATTCTTAAAAGTCTAAGATTTAAAGTTCGGATAAAAATAGTTTGCTGCAATACACTAGATTAGAAGAGCATTGCTTTTCCCCTTTCATTTTTTGTGACTTAAACCCCCACCCCAAACCACATCAGTTACTGAGTAGTAAACAACAATTTCAGCCAGGGCCCAGCGCCTAAAGTTCCATGAATACCTTCTTTCCAACAGGGGTGTGAGTGTGGCTTACTTCTGGCATTATACCAAATCAACTGCCGGCAGCCATCATATGCACAAGAATACTCATCGTCTCCAATGCCATAGCCTTCCTGTAGAGCAGGCAAAAGAGCAGGACTTACATGTGTGATTAAAGTTGTTGGGTAATTTTTGAAATCAATATCCATTTCTCTTAAGGAATTAACTAAGTTTGTATTTAACTACATACACACCCATGACATTTCTTCCTACTAATATGTGCCTTTAAAAACTTCATTGTTCTTTACAAGAGTACTGACAGGGGAAAAAAAATGATATTCAATTCAGACAATGACACTACTCTTTAGGACCATTAGCACAAAGCTTTTCGTAGAAGAGGTTCAAAAGACATATCAAACCCTGTTTGTTACAAACACCACAACAAAAATGTCTATTAAAAACACCATTTCATACCACCCCTACTACTAATTTGACTTGACATAGTCTATGACAAAATTCTAGAATAAGAATAAGAATTTTTTTGGACTTCTCTATCACATTTTGAATGCTGTCTAAAAGAAGGTTCCTTCTACTATTTGTGGATATCAATTATCCACCTCCGCTAAACGGGAAAGGGAAGAGGAAGGGAATAAACGTTTATATAGCACCTAGTATGTGCCAGGAACTATGCTTTTAGCAAATATTAATCTCATTTGCTCTTCAAAACAACTCTCAGGCATGTGGTATTATTCTAATTTTACAGCTGAAGAAGCTGAGATAAACAAAGGTTTAAGTGACTTGCCCAGGGTCCTACAGCTAGTAAGTGTCTAAGACCGGGTTTGAACTTTGATCTTCCACACTCAGAGCTGGCCAGTACTCTATCCACTGCGTTAAGAGTCACCTCTTAGACTTCCTCAGATGACTTACAGTGGATTATGAGCCTAGGCTTACCTTATGCTAGGGGAACATAAGTTCTTACAGTTCCTACAACAATGCAAAGAATCTGAATACAGGCTGAGTCACAGATTGTGTGTCTGTTGTGGAGGATCAGCCTAGCTGAATTCACAGGGGTTCATTATCAGAAGAACAGCAACTAAATGATGAACTTTCTCCTGGCCACGGAAAATGATCCCTAGGTATTTACTGCATCAGATAGACCCATCTGATCTCTTTGCTAGTTCAATACTTTTTTCCTAGAACTTAAGGGAGAAAAGATTCACATCACCCTAGAGTGTGGGAGCCCCTATTAAATGGTACTTCCCCCATGCTACCATTAGCCAATTCCTTCTTCCCACTCCCTAAATTTCTGGCATTCATACAGGCTGGCTACCTTGGGAATAAAAGAGCCTACTCCCCAGATACTACCACCTGCTCTCTAATCTTTAGGGACCTAAACTCTACACTCCTCCTTGGACCTACTGTCTTCAACTCTGCCCTTTGGAACCCCTACTTATCATGAACAAATTCTGCTTCATCCCTGTGTGGGTAGTGGATAGAGTGGACTTGAAGTCAGGAAGACTAGGACTCAAATCTTGCATCTGACACTCTGAGACCATGGGCAAATTACTTAACTTCTCTGAACCTCAGGTCATCTGCAAAATGGGCATAATAATGCCTATACCATAATAACTACCTCATAAGATTGTTGCGAAGTTCAAATGAGATAAAATTTTGGTGAGGGGTAAATCAATAAGACTTGGAAGGGGTGAGGAGGAGTGAGGAGTTAAGGGGGATTCCAAGGTAGGGAACCTGGGTAACTGGAAAGATAGTGGTTCTCTGGAATGAAATATAAAAGTTAGGAAGTAGGAGAGTTGGGGGTTGGGGAGGGAAGATGAGTTTTATTTTTTACATATTGACAATGAGGCATCAGAAAGACATCACCAGGCCCTTTCACTAGTACTGGAAGCTTTTTCTCTCCTGACACAATAGACCAGGAAGAAGAGTAGATATCTTTCAGGTGGTGTCTGCTGTTATCATTCAGTAACCTCTTCCATGAAGTTCAATCTGTTTATACCCAGTCACCTACCAGGTTCCAAAAAATGCTTTTAAGGAATTTAGTGAATGGATTACGCACAGCCCAACTCTCCTCTACAACCTTTGTTTTCATATTCAGGAATTTCAATGAGTAAGTGGCTGTTCCCTTGAAAACTTTGGCCTAGGAGTTCATCAAGCTTCTCATCTCTGATCATTTGCATTCTGAGTCTAACACAATCACCCATAAGGATAGTCTCAACCTAGATCTGACCACCACCCATAACCAGAAGTGTGTGAAGACTGCTCTGACAGCTGATTGTTAAATTTTCAGTGTGAACATTTTCACCTTAGAAATCTGTAATCACTAAAAATCAGAGCTTGGTTTATCATTTTGTTGATTGTCCAGGCTTACATTAAGTATTAATAATGGAGATTAAACTTAAAAGTATGTGAATACTTTACTTTGAGTTTCAATTTTTTTCTCCTACACTCTCCAAGACAGCATGCAATCTGATATGAGCGATACGTGTACAATCCTATTAGACGTATTTCCACATTAGTCATGCTGTGAAGGGAAAAATCATGAGAAAGAAAAAAAGAAAAGAAAAAGAGAGAAAATACACTTTGATCTGCATTCAGACTCCAGGGTTCCTCTGGATGTGGATAGCATTTTCCACCATGAGTCCTGGAAGGTCTTAGATCACTGTACTGCTGAGAGGAATTAACTCCATCAAGGTGGTCATCACAAAGTGTTGCTATTACTGTGTACAGTGTTCTCCTGGTTCTGCTCACCTCACTCGATATCAGTTCATATAAGTCTTCCCAGGCTTTTTTGAAATCCACCTGCTCATCATTTCTTATAGCACAGTAATACTCCATTACAATCATGTACCACAATTTGTTCAGCCATCCCCCAATTGATGGGCATTCCCTCCCTTTCCAATTCTTTGCTACCACAAAAAAAAAGCTGCTTTTTGTACTTCTGTGTAGGTAGGTCCTTTTCCCTTTTTAATGAAATCTTTGGGATATAGATCTAGTAGTGGTATTGCTGGATGAAAGGGTATTCACAGCTTTATAGCCCTTTGGTGAATACTTTATTTTTCTGGTTGTTAAATATTTACCAACACACCTCTATCTTATTCTATGAACACTGCTTGAACTCAGCCCCTAACCTCAAAGACTTACATTCCACTGATAGAGAGAGGAGGGAAAGGAGACAGATATCTTGCACCTATTCTTTCTCCTCTCCAATATATCCTTCAGATAGCTGCCATATTGGTATTCTCTTGCTCCAAATTGTTAGCATCACCCCCAAATTTCCCTGTATCTACTTATATGTAGTTTGTATTTACTTGGGCACAGAGTGAACACAAGGTAACTGGGAAATCCTAACACCTGGGGGAATTAGGAAACGCCTCTGACAGGCATTGTTACTTGAGCTGAAACTCAACAGGAGCCACGGATTCTTTTGGCAGAGCTGAAGAGGGACAGCATTTTAGTAATGGGGGACAGCCTATGCTGGGACACAGAGACAGGAGGAAGCATGTCATATGGAAAGAACAGTAAGTACACAATTGCCTGGAATATAGTGATTGTGAGTGGGAATAATGGATAATGAGTTTAGAGAGACAGGCTAGGACCTGGTGAAGGGCTTCAATGCCAAACAGAGTATTCTACATATTATAGTAGAAGCAATAGGGAGTTACTAAAAGTTTGAAGGAGTGACATGGCCAGACCTATGCTTTGGAAACATCGATATGGCAGCTATCTGTAGGATGGATTAAAGAAGGGAGTGGCTGGATGAAGGGAGAGCAATTAGAGAGCTATTGAAATTACCTAGGTCATAGGTAATGAGGGCCTGAATTAGGGTGGTTGTGGTATAAATGGAGATGACTGTTGACTTTTGTCTCCACAGCCTCTCTCACATGACTTGACAAATGAATGGCCAGGTCATCACTATGCTGGGATCAATTAGTAGGAGCAGAAGCAAGATTTCCAAGGGGTGAGGAGTGGGAAATGAGAAAGTAGAAGCAATAAATGCAGTTTTTTTTTCCTATGATGACAGCTGTAAAAGAGAAGACAGTAAAGTCAACTGAAGCTAGCAGTTTTAATTGTACTCTTGATTACATCTCACTTGTTTCCTTCAGGATTTGCCCTTTCTATCACTGTCCTAACTCTCATCTTAAAATTTAATAGTCTTCCCCATCCTTGAAAAAAAAAATCTATTTTTGACCCTTATATACAATCAAGCTATTATCCCTCACCTCCTTCTACTTTTCATAATCATGAAAGTCACCCACACTCCTTGCTTCCATTTCCTCACTTTTCAATTACTTCTCAATTCCCTGGTTTCCAACCCAACCACTCAGCTGAATCTGATGTCTTTAAAATTATCAACAATCCTTTAACTGTTTCATCAGATACCCCTCTCCCCCCCTCCTCAGGATATGGTGCACTTCATTTCATATTTGGTCTGCTAATGAGGAAGCTACAATCAATCTGATTTTCCCTTCCCCCTTCAGTCTTCATCCTCCTTGATCTAAGGCTTCTGACCCTATTAGCTAATTTTTTTCCTGGGTACTTTCTCCTTCCTTGTTTTTTTCTGATACCTCTCTTAGCCCTCCTTTGATCACTCCTTTTCAGTTTCCTTTACTAGATCATCACCATCCTTTTCCTGGTTTTGAAGCAAGAGTTGTCTCTTCTCCTTCAATATCTTCTTTTGATGATCTCATCCATTCCTATGAATTCAACTGCTATCCTGTCATAGATAACTCCCAAATCTGTATTTCTGGCTGTAATCTCTCCACCAAACTCCAGTTCTCCAACAATTGCTTGCTGGACACCTCAACAGTATCATAAAATCAAGTTGTCTAAAACAAAGCTCAATATTTTCTGAGTCTCTCATTATTTTCACTGTGATGTTCAGTATCTCTTCTCAGAAAATGAGCCCATCACCTCTGATCTGGCTTTGCTCTCCTCTTTTCCCAAAGCTGATTCTTTAGTTAATGAGTACATAATTCTTTACTCTTGAGTTCAAGGGATTAAGTCCTGCTAGGGCAAGGGTTCTTAATTTTCTTACTGTCATTGGCAATTGGTGAAGTCTACAGCTCCTTTCTAAGAAGGTTTGTTGCTTCCCATTGTAACTGAAGGAACAACTAATGTCAATGAGAGGTTAGTAAGAATAAAGATATAATTTTTTCCCCACCCAACTTCATACTGGAACTCTTGGTCTATTTATAGACTTACAGAACCCACTGCTCTAGGGTGAGGGCTGACATTTTCCTCAGGTTCAGGCTGTTTAATTACAGCAAATGGGGGCATATGATAACACATTAAATATTTAAGGGGCTGCTGTATACCAGTAGCCAAATTACTATGATACCGAAGGACCCTCAATGGATCCATAGGGATATCTCAATTTCTACTGAGGGGCAGGGAGCCTACTAAAGAGCCTCCTTGCTTATGTAAGGGTGGGTGGCAGATCCCTTGTTTGGCTCTCAGTCATAGTGGCTAATTGTGGGGAAGGGTCTTATTGTAGACATGAGTCTTACTGTGGGTAAGGCTAAATGGAAGTTTTTCAAATTGTCTGCTCCATCCATGTGGTTAAAATTAAATAATAACTGAAGGGAGGGGGGAAGAAGGTCAAAGATATTTCCTTCCTATTAATGGAGGTGAAGAAAGTTGGAGACTGACAACAGATTATTGGGAGCTGAATAAAACTGTTATGCCAATTGCTGTGGCCATTTTTCACCTTGTCAACATGATGGCCAAATGGCACAAGCCCTGGGTATGGAACTATTGATCTTGATAATGCCTTTTTTTCCACTCTCATGGCTGAGAGTTGCCAGAAGCAATTTGTTTTCATCTGGGAAGGAGTTCAGTGTACCATTCTTGCTCAGGGTTTTTTGAACTCTCCTTCATATTGTCATATTTTGGTGTGAAGAGATCTGAAAGAGGTCCTACTTCCTAAGGAAAATGACATCTATTATATGGACAATAAGGGCCAGATGAGGCCACAGTGGAAGAGGTTCTATGTTGGACAGTGGCTCATATGGGAGAGAAGGAGTAGGAGATCAACTGCAAGAAAATTCAGGGGTCCAGTCTACTAAGTTTTAGGGAAAACACTGAATGAGGAGAATGTATACAATTCCAGGTGTAGTCCACAATAAGCTATTGGCCTTCACTCTCCCATAGTGAAAAGGAAACTACAGATTTATTGGACTCTTACTGGATCAATATGGCATGATCTCAGGTCATTCTTGATCTGCCTGACTGTCAAACTGATTATTGGCTTTTTCTCAAGAGGTCTGCCCTCACTGCAGCTGATGCCTATTCAGGATATGGTACTGCATTGTCCATTTGGTCTGCTATTGAGGCAGCCACAATTGAGCCCTTACAGAACATATCCTTCCTTTATGGGCCTTTGATAAGGGTACCCAGTTTACTGTGAAGAAGGCCCAAGATTGAGGTCACCACCATTATATTTGCTGAGTTTTTTATCTTCCATATTATCCTCAGGAAGCTAATATTGTGGAATGATGTAATGGATTTAAAAAAAAATAGCTCTGTCATGACATCACTAATTTTGGGGTCTAAATGTCCTATATTCAGAGGTTATAGTTGAAAATACAATGCTCTCCTAAGAAAGGGGAAGGACCTCAGTGGTTTCTTGGATCTAGTCATCCAGAGGACTGACCAGATGAGGATGGACTTACTTCTGAGCATACTTCTATTTAATCCTCTACAATTATTCCTATTCTGTCCCCTATGTGAAGCCATCTATCTGGCTCTTGAGTTTTTTGACCCCTAAGAAGATTTTATATAATCTGGAGAAATAATTCTCATCCCCTTAAAATGGCAGGTTTCCTTTCCCCAGGATGGTATGGACAATTCCTTCCTAGAGAGATATTTTGCTTTTTAGAGATACAGGAGAGGTGAAACAGTCATTTACAATTAAAGATCAACGGGAGTTCATTTGAAAAACAGAACAAAACGAAACGGGATCCTTTAGTTGACAAGGTAGTTAACTTTGAATCTCTGAGTGGAGGTGATTAGGAGTTTTTTAACCAACTCTCACATAAGGGTGTTCAACGGAAGCCTCCAAAGAGGCAAAAATGTAGTACCATAGCCATGATGGGACTATTATGGAGAGAGAAGTGTGGACTAGTGCATTCAGGGAAAACCGTATGGGTGGCAGTACAGGATTGCTACTATTATCACCTCAGGCCTCGGCCCATGACATTCTTAGTTACCTTGATCCACAGATGGCTTTGGATGTCTAATGGGGATTAGTAATAACATCTATTTATCATCATCTGTGCTATAGATCTGATGTTCTTGTACTACTTCTAGCCTTTAAGACTGATTTCATATCAAAAGATCTACTAGAACTGCCCCTGACATTACCCTCATTTTTTAAGGTGATTGTTAAAAGTTTCTGGGCTGGTTCTTTAAGAAACTTCCCACCTCCTCTTTACCTCTTCCAGTCCCTTATCACCTCTTGCCTTGTTTGTTGTTTGTCCTTCATTCAAAGTCACCAGCCTCACTCTCTCCTCCAGAGGCATCTGGGTCTAGTAACAGCCTTCCAATTGGTTTCCTGCCTCAATTCTTTCCCCCTTCTAATCTAACCTCTATTCAGATGACAAAGCAATTTTTTTAAAGTTCACATCTGACCCTGCTTCAGTGAGCTCCCGTTTATTATCCCCATTCCTGGAATGTTCTATCCTGTCATCTCCATCTCAGTTTTTCAGCTTCCTCCCGGAATGAAGTCTCACTGTCTGCATAAAGTCTTTCCAGTCCTCCCAGCTGTGGCTTTCCTTCTGATCACCTTCCCATTGACTCCGTATATATTGCCCCTTACAATCTGAGCTTTCTGATGGCAGGGGATGTTTTACCCTGTAAAAAATACTATCCCCAGGACTTAGCACAGCACCTGGCACATAGTAAGGAGTTAATAAATGCTTGTTGACTGTTCCCCCCCCCCCTTTTTTGCTCAGATGTGAACTCCTAATATGAAATTTAAATCAGCATTTTTCCTTCCTCAAATTGTCTTCTCCTATATAATGTAACTTCTGAGACCAGAACTGTTTCCTGGTTTCTGCATCCTCTGGTACTTAGCATAGTGTTTTGCAAATAGGAGGTGCTTACATTTTTTGTATGAGTTGTGTTGAATTTTCTAAGGGACGGAGGATATTATGATCTGCACTGAGGGAAGGAGAATCAACATTGATGAAATCACGGATTCTTGAAGTATCAATTTTCCAGGTTATAGTTGCTCCTCTTCTCTTATTAGCACAGATAGTCAAGGAAAAGAATTTACTGAATACTTCAATACTTTGATGGCACTGTCACTTCACTGATGTGGGTACTCCCTCCAATGATGCAAATTACAATCCACCCACAGCTTCTTAACCCATAAGTCTTCTCCATATTCTCCAATAAATTCTCTACACGAGGGCCATTCAATATGGTAGGGTTTTCCCTTAGATCTCTTTATATTACAAAGGTGCCAATGGAGCATGCAAGCTAACCACTCCTTCATGCTTTCTACATTATTAGCCTTCTTCTTTCTCAGTCTTTTTGATGATATATTTAACATAATCTTCAATATGCAATTTGTCATGAGTAATACACTACATCTTTTCATTGCCCTTTGGGTAACTTGTAATTTTCATTCCTCAGAGGCTGTGGCATTCCATGATTTATAGCCATACAGCATCTCCTGAAAAACATTCATGTTAAAAATTTGTTTCTAAAGCTTAGGATCACTAAAGGTGCTAAATAACCATCCAAATTCAATTCAGTGTATTCTCTTTTCTTCAATTCTGAGCCCAATTCATTGATTATCTATAATTTCTGTCCAAGAGAGATGTACTTAGTAGAGAGGTAGAGATATGGAATTAAGGCCAATCAATGTTCATTGTAATGAACTCACCAACTTGCCAAAAATTATACCAGCCTGCTCTTTCTGCTGATTACAATCATGATCACTGATCTTTTTCAAATGATTATCAGTCCCCAAGACAGTTTTTGAGGGGCAAAGGCAAGTCAAAAGCAGTCCTTTTCTATCTTTATTTTCTATTATTCTATGACTTACTGACCAGGGACCCTTCAAAAGAAAAATAAAATCTTGGAGGTGGCCTAAAACAAGAAAACGTTCAGGTCACTTTAATATGTGAGATATTTTTCCTGGTAAATTCTAAAACAAAGTTCTATTGTAGAAATTTAGTCTCAAGTATTCCTGCTTTTTAGGGTTAGTTCCAATAATGTTAACCTTAGCTCTCCTTATTTCGAACTAAGTGAAGTAGCTATGTGAAAAGATTTATTCTGAAAATCCCTCTGAGTTTGTGATTCAAGAATCAGCTATGGTTATTGAAATAAGGGATGAAAAAAATTCTAGCAAGATTAGTTTGATTTTCATGAGTTGAGGTGGATAAATGGGAAATAAGGCAGTTAAGTATTTTTGGAGATCCTTCTATACTCTAGTTTTCCTAGACACTTTTATTTCTATATATACATACTAAGAAGTTTGTTGGCATTAGGTAAAACGACTAAAAAAGAATTACAAATTAGGATTTTGGCTGGTGTTCATTAAAGGTATGTTTTCAATGTCTTATGCTATTGCTCAATGGAACTGTTATTAATTACTTTTCAAAAAAATTTTATTGATGCTTAGGAAAAAAACCCCTCCCTCACAGCTATTTTTTCTTAATCTGCCCCCCTCCCCGCCCCCAATAGAACTCTCTCTTGAAACAAAGAAATACTGTTAAACAAAATAAGCCAACACATTGGCCATGTCTGACAATGACTAGTTCATTACACCCCTATAGTTTGCCACCTCTTTGTCAAAAGGAGACAAGTAGTTTTGCTGTTAATCCTCATATGCATCTATTTCTGACCTTTCATCTGCATATTTATAGATGATAGATAAACAGAAAGGCATAGTTACAAATCCCCAAAGAACTTACTCTGCAGTTGACAAGAAGAGGAAATTACCTTAGAACCCTGAGGCACATTTTAAAAATATGGTTAATAACAGTGTTTACCAGAGTTTTTAGAATATGGTTATCCTTTTTAAACTAAAAATCCACATTAGGGGATTTAAAAGGAGTCTTTTTTTTTTTTTTAAGAAATGTTAATCCTTAGAGACAGGGTGTATAACAGGAATTACTTATCCTGTAAAGGTATACACAGCATCTGTAAGACTATAACGCTTTTTTAAACTTCTAAAACAATAACAACAATACCCATTTGAAGCAAAATTGTATGCGTGGCAACATTATCAGAATCCTGCATTTGTGAAGAGACTAACTCAGACTTTATCAGCTTCTAACAGGGAACTAAATATTTAGGTAAGAAGAATGTATAAAAAGAAATCAAAGCTTGTCACACTGCTTGTAAAAGAAGAGGTTGTTCTTTGACCGCCCTTCCCTCCCACCCTAAATCCTTTTTAAGTCTCTTAATTTTAGGAGTCAACCATGTGCTATTATACGTGATAAACTAGTATCATCTATCATGTACTTAAACTCTGGCACTCTAGGCTGACTGGTGAAGTTTTTTAAATGATAACACTCAGCTACAGACATATTTATTAGGTCTTCTCCAGCCCTGAAGTGAGTTTTGCTGACAAATGAAGAGACAGGGTAATTTTATTTTTTAGTTTCTCCCTGTGTTTGAGTGAAAAGAAAAACTACCATGGCTTAGTAGAAAACCTGGGTTCTAGCCCTAGATCTTATTAGTGCTGTGTGACCATAGGTAAGTCCACTTCTGGTGAGCTTTGATTTCCTCATCTGTAAAATGGGGATAACCATCCTTGCCCTTCTCACCTCACAAGAGTATATCCTAAGGCTCAGATTAGGAGAGGGATGTGTGAAAGGGCTCTGAAAACTATAAATCACAAAACGTGGATATGGATCATGATGATGATGATGATTTCTTTGAAAATCATTCCTTGTTGGTCATTTGCACTCTCTGACCTCAATTTGGCCCTCTCTGCCCAGGGGAACTGCTCTGAATTAAGGATCAGGTTGAACTTGAGCCATAGTGGAATTGAGGTTATTCAGACCATGCATTATAGAGAACTACATACACAGAAACTCATTGGGAACTTAATTCTGACTAATTTTCACATGACCCTGCTAGCTTTTAGAAAACTTTTGTGCATACCAGGCAATGGCCCAAACGTGCCCTTCTTGCTTGTTAATATCTAGAAATGGGTCTTGAGTCTCCTAAATAACACATGTTGACCTGCATTCAGGAAAAAGCTACAAGACATGGAGAGGCAGGTAGGTGATACAGTGGATAGGGTGCTGACCTGGAATCAGAAAGTTGTTGTTCAGTCGTTTCACTTATGTCCATCTCTTTGAGACCCCATTTGGGGTTATCTTGGCAAAGATACTGGAGTGGTTTGCCATTTCCTTCTCCAGTTCATTTTACAGATGAAGAAACTGAAACAAACAGGGTTAAATGACTTGTCCTGGGTCACATGGCTAACAAGTGTCCGAGGTCAGATTTGAACTCGGAAAGATGAGTTTTCCTGACTTCAACCCAGGCACTCTATGCACTGTGCCACCTAGCTGTATCTGGAATCAGGAAAACCTGAATTCAAATCTCAGCTCAGACACTTATTACCTGTATGATGGCTAAATCACTTAACTTCTGTCTGCTTTAGTGTCCTCATTTGTAAAGTGAGGATAATAGCAACCAACTCCCAAGGTTGTTGTGAGGATCAAATGAGGTAATATTTATACAGTGTTTTGCAAACCTCAGGATGCCATATAAATAATATTATTATTACTTTAGGGTATTAATAACATGCATCAATAAAATTATTAAGTAATATCTTAGATTATGCCCCCAGAGACACTAAATACCCCACCCATCCCCAGTTCCAACTCTACTCGACTCATCTCATTAGTCCTTTTCCCCTGAATTGTTCCTTTGGCCAAGAGTTTCAGGTGTTCTATTCAGCCCTGGGGTCTGATAAGTCCTCCTGTTGTGTTCCATGAAAAACTATGCAGTCATGAGAGAAATGTTTAATGTGGCTACACTGTCATTTTTAAGGCTGACCCCAACCAGGGATGGGGATTTAGCATTGGAAGCTGGGATTTAGAGTAAGCCCTCCCCAATCAAGACCAATTTTAAAAACTCAGGACTTTACAAACAAAGAAAATTGAAAATGATTTCTAAATCACATTTCTGCCTGACTTTTGACTGACATCCAATTAAGGGTGATAGTGTCCTTTATGAGACTGACAAACTGGCACCAAAAAAAGTCATCTGTAGGGAAAAAAAGGCAGACAGAAAAGCTCTGCACTTCAGTGTTACCAGCCAACCATAATTACATTTGTCTGTTCTTCCAAAATTTCATATGACTGCTTTTGGAAACAATATGTTTTTAAAATGTTGACACTATTTATTGTTGACAAATTGCAGGTTGAAACTGAATGGCTGAGCCAACAAACTGACAATATTTCAGAAGGAAAGGAGCAATTAAAACCTTTCAAAACTGCCAAAGAAGCAGAAATAAACTATTGGCCAAGTCACAACATAATTTACAGAAGATCAAAGCTAGGGCAGAGCTAGGGATGGAGAAATAAGTGTTATAGATAAGACCATTTCGTATACTTATCTTCTAAATGAAGAATCAGACCTTAAGGACTCAAGAGGACGAAGCCCTCCTGGAGAAACTTCTTGGTTTTCTCCTACCCATAAATTAGTGTCTGGCACAAAGCAGATGATTCCTAAATGCTTGTTGATTAACTGACTGAAGGCAAACTTCTTTGGGGATTCAGATCACTGAGATTCAATGCCCAAATAATATTTAATTCAATATCAATCTAGAAGTCCCTTTCTTATTTGTTAAACATGGAGAAAAATGAAAGCCACTATGCATTTAGGGTCATTTCATTCATGTACTTACATGATTGAGAAATTTGCTGTCTTTGGTGGCCCAGCCTATCTGCATGACTCCAGAAGTGATCACTGTAACTTCATAGTACCACACCCCAGAGTCAACACAGAATGTGCAACGCACACTTTCAAAGGAGGAGGCATCACATCGAGCCTGGCAAAATCAAATGGCATGAGTCAAAAATGGTTACTTGAAAGAGGACAATAACCTAAGTGAAGTACAGTGTCAGCCTGCAGTCACTGCTTAGCATGTTTAATGTTCTCATTATTAAAGGAGACCTTCCTTTCCTTGCCATGCACAAAACACAAAATCAGAGGAGACTGGTGGGAGCCCTGCGTGTAAATGCCAGAGGAAGATGGGCCCTCTCGATGGGAGGGCTGCTGAACTCCCTAAAACCTTCTGAGTCATCTCCTACAGTGGCACGACTCTACCTCCAGAGCACTGTGCACGTTCTTGGAAATAGCAGGGAAAGGGGGAGGGGGAGAGATGAGGGAGTGGGGCTGGATTTCTTAGCCACTTCAAGTTATTTCCCTTGGCTTAAGAGCCCTACCTCGGGTAGTACTGTAAGTCTGGAGGACTCTCCAGGTCTTTGGCAAAGACAGAGGCCCCTCTGGTGAGGGAAGGGGAATTGCCTCAACGCTCAGGTAAAAGTTCTTTGCGTTTTTGGCTGGGTTAAATTTAACCTTTCTGATAGCTGATGTATTGTTATTCTGAGGTGCTTATTTGTTTTTGGTGTAGAAACCTTGACAAAAGTCAAATTCTGACGATCCTAGGTGAAACCCTAAATACAGTATAAGCCGAAGAGAAATAATTATTGAGAAGCCTCTAGTATTTGGCACTAAGCCATAGGAGCAAAAAGGTTAAGCTTTTCAAAACTATAAATTATTGCTTTTTTACCTCCAGTCCATGTGGTGAGATCTTCAGGTACTCACTAACATCATTGCTATTCAGCATGGCCCTAATGTTGGTCAGGTCCACTTTCTCATAAGTAAACTGCCTGCCTTCTTTCAAAACTGCAAAAGAAAAATAAACCATGTTGTGCTAGATCATACTCCTTTGGAAAAGAATGAAATAAGCAAAGTTTAACAGCTGTGATTGTGGTTATAAGGTCAAGTAGGTCATGTGGAATGGCAGCTCTGGTTATATATTGTAGTAAGTGAATGTGTCTTGCTAGACACCAAATAAAGCAGTATGATTTTCAACATTAGGTTCCTTATGCCTAAAGAACCCTAATTCCCATATACCAGAAATATACACATTACACAAGGCACAATCTTCTTTACTTCAGGTGAAATAATGTGCTGAATTCTTATAGTGTGAGGATTATGACCTAGTTTGGCAATGCATGGGAAGAAATGGCACCTGGCAGATGCTTCCCAGATGTTTACTGATTGACTGATAAGTCTACTAATCTTCTCTTGGCACTATGGAAGATTTCTTTTTAAAATCAAATAAGTATCCACTAAGCAGCAAATACGTGACATTACTGTTCAGATACCCGAAAATGGTATCTGGTTGAACAGAAAGGTAGAGTTAGGGTGAGTCAAGAACACATGAAAGAATTAAAAATTGATGTGAGATGCATAAGACAGTATAAAATGGACAAATATAAGATGGTGAAAAACTTATGCCAAATTTTGTGGTTCAGACTATACATGCTCTATTTCTATTCAGAAAAGGGGTAGACTGGAATTGTTAGGATAGCATTTATAGAGGAAGTCGGACTTAAACTAGGTCTTGAAGAATAGGTAGGATTTTAATATGCAGAGGAATGAGGAAAGGAAAATCAAATCAGATGAACAGAATAGGCATGGCATGTTCATGGAACAGTGAGAAGACCGCTTTGGCTATGGCAGAGTATATGTGTTACACAGTTTGAGATGCAGGGTGCAGTCAAGTTAGGGAGGGCCTTGAAAATCACATAGAGGGATGTGGAACTGATGTGGCAGGAAATAAGAATGAATGAGGATTTAAGAGCAGGGGAAGCTGGAGTTAGAAGTAGCCTAAACAGCTTTTCTGGAGGACTCCTAGGGATGCCTTTCTGCAGTAGTCCTACTCTTCTCAGGGATTTTTCAGGGAAAGATTCAGTCTTCTCATCATTACCTTCAGTATTATTTCACCTATAGTAACACTTTGTATTCCATTCCTCTCCTGTACTTATTGCATTCTAATTTGTACTGTATTTATTTATGTATGTGTCCCTGTCTTATCTTACTGTTGCCTTGATCACAGTAGACATAATAAATGTTGAAAGAATAAATGAATCATTATTAGAAAAATAAGGCTACTCATTAAATGGAAGCAACTTTTTGGCTGGAAGTGGAAATTATTTTAATAAAATACACTAACTTACAGAGATTGTCTAAACTCCACTGAGCGCAGAAACCAACTTGACGTTTCAGATAGTCAGAATTTTCTGTCCATCTCTCCAACATGACAAGACGGTCACTAATACAGGACTTAGAGATAGTCATTTTATTTTCACCTAGCAGGAAAGAAGCAAAACTTGAATTAGCTAGAAACTAGGGGAAAAAAAAGTAAAAATTCTAAATGAATGAACTGAAAGAAAAGAAGGAACACAGTACTTTCTTCATGGCTCATATGAATTACACAGTCAAAGGACAGTTGACATTTTTCCTGAAATTAGTCAAAACATCTACAGTCTAAGAATAAGAGGGTAGCCATGGTCAAATATCTCAACAAAAAGTAGTACTTGAGAAGCTATAAGCCATCACATAAGGTAAAAAAAATCACAGCAATCCTTCAACTCCTTCTCCTCCATAAGGGGAGAAGGGGAAAAGAAGAGGGGGCAGGAGAAGGGGGAAGGGAAGACTGTAAACAGAACTTCCTTTGTTAAAGCAAGTAAAACTAAGGTACTTGACTTAAAATGGCCAAGGTACATACTACTTTTTTTCCTTTATGATCGTATTTTCCCTCAATTACATGTAAAAACAATTTTCAACATTCATTTTAAACTGAGTACCAAATTCTCTCCCTCCCTCCCCACTCTTTGACTGAAAAGGCAAGCAATTTGACATAGGTAATACATGTGTAGTGAG
Source organism: Bettongia penicillata ogilbyi (assembly GCA_023548195.1). Taxonomy (NCBI): domain Eukaryota; kingdom Metazoa; phylum Chordata; class Mammalia; order Diprotodontia; family Potoroidae; genus Bettongia; species Bettongia penicillata. The sequence goes on along the minus strand of JAJHZJ010000397.1, from coordinate 2,320,836 downwards.
GTACATGTTACTTCTGTGGCACATCCAATGGCCCTAAATTCATCCTGTATAAATTTTAAAATTAAACAATTAAAGTTTCTTTTTTCATACAGTGCTTAAAACTTAAATGAGGTGCCAACGGCCCAGCTGTATCAATGTGTATTTCTGCAACAGAATGTGTGTACGTTAGAATTCACAGCATTGCCTGATCTACCCAACAAGCAAATCGCCATTTCTGAATACAGGAAACTATCATGACAGATTATTGTACACATACTGGTCTGTGCAAACTTTTCCAGTGCGATTAGTGCAAAAAGCATGACTGTAGGATGGGACTGGAAATTCTGAAAGACAAAAAAAAATTATCATTTTCAATTCCAACCTCTCCCTGCTCCCCAACATGCTAATTTTGCTTTCTTGCTGAATATAAGCTAGATACTTTTTTGAACATCAAAAACATTCAGTCACCACAAGAACTAAAACATCTTTGCTTAACACTTATGTAGTCAAGAATTATGAGTCTTTTTTTCCTAAAGTTTCTCCCTAGAACATATTGGCTATAGCTATCAGCAAAGAGGTAAAATCAAAGCATTAATAAGAAAACTAGAAATTTGGGGGATTTACTGATACTATACGATGGAACACACACACACCCCGTTTGAAGGCTAGCTAAATGTGGCCTGCCAAAGGATTGGGGGCCCTTTGCATGTAGAGGAAATCCTTGTGTGAGCCCAACGGCCACAAATGGACTGGTGAGCTGCAAACTGTGAAGCTCTGTTGTAAGTCAATTATAGAAGCAAATTTATGTTGTTACAGTTTAAAGCCAGAGCAACATACTAAATAGAATGCTAGACCTGGAGTCTTGGGTTTGATTGTTACCTCAGATGCTTAACTAGCTTTATGACCCAGGCAAATCACTGAGCCCCTGAACCTTAGTTTCCTCATCTGTGAAATGAAGTTTAAAAATAGCAACTATCTCACAGGACTGTTGTGAGCATCAAGTGTTTTACAAATCTTAAAGTACAATGTAAGTATTTGGTATGATAATTAAAAAAAAATAATTCCAACAATATACTCCCCTCCCCCCACCCCTGCTTTTGCCCCCATGTTTTAACTTAATTTGAAATAAAGACAACTTTGGGAAACACCTGCAAATACAAGATTGCCTTCATTTCCAAGGCCAATCTACGTTGTATCTCTTGAGGAAATATATAATATAATAGAGTTTAACAATTCTGTAGTCCTAAAATATAGATATGAAAATAGAAAACCTTATCCTCCCTAAAATGAAAAGCTCTACGTTCTATTTTTTGGATTAGAAGAGTTTTTACTTACTAAAAGTCAGGGAAATGAGAGAATTTCGAGAATAACTTGTGATTTCAAACTCTGGGCAGGGATTAAGGCACTATAAGAAACAAATTCTGGCTATGTTTTCCCATTCTTTTCCTCTTCCAATCTAAGAATTTTTGTTTTGTTGTTTAACACCAAGATAATTTATTACACATTAGAGTTAGATGAGTAGCAACATCAACGGCCTTTGATAAATCACTTACCAGGCTCTGTAACAAATATTCTAATATCCCTGGGCTAAGTAAGCTTATGCTTGCAGGACCTGTAAGGCAATATAATATGCTATGTGTGATTATAATGGCACATGTATAAAATTGCTGTATTGCATTTTCATATCAGCAAGTACTAAAATGTAAACCACAAGGTTAATATACAATATCATCTGGTTTATAAGTAAGATATCCAAATGTATTTTGAAATTAACTCTCAAGTTTCTTGTAGGAATACATATATATTCAGGCAGATCAATTTCCAAACTCCCTTTTAGATAAAGTTTTAAGTTATACCAAAAAGGACAATACTGTTTAACTCTGCTTGATTTGGTTTAAAAAAGTGCAGGCTTGAAGCTAAAAGCCCTTAGCTTGAATTCCAGTTTTGCTACTTGTGTTGAGCTCTGGGAAAATAATTTCCCCTCTCCAGGCCTCAATTTCTCTATATGTAAAATGAAGGGTCTGGACTAGATCACCTCTTAGAGGTCACTTTCAGTTCAAGATTTATGGACCTATTCTGTGGCTTGATCTAGGAGAGGCAGGCTTGTTTTTTTTTTATGAAAAGGTCCCTTCTTTTGTACAAGGATGTAAGGTCATATCAAAAGAAACATGTGACACTATATAAAGTTAGAAATTGTGACATTTAATAACTAATAACATAACAACAATGACATTTTCTTGTCATTATTAATTAAATTTCATGAAAGCTCTGGAAAACAGTATCCTTTAGGCTCTCAAACACCAACACAGAAATTACACATGCCATGGTAAGGTAAAAAACAGCTATTGATACCCAAACCTTTTGTTTAAAAAGGGGCAGAAAAATAAGAACTTTCATGTTCTCTTAATGTCAACTGAAAGAAAACTGAGAGTTCTGATTACATAGTGCTTGCCAAGGTGGGACAGTTCTAGTCCACAGGACAGGTTTAGTAGTTATTTAATTTCCAGGATGTGATCTCATTTATGTCTTTAGCTGAATAAACACAAACTCTTAGCTGTATCCTAAAGGGTTCCATATAGATATGAAAATGGAAAACAGGATCCTCACTAAAATGAAAAACTATATATCCTACTTTTCAGGTTAAAAAAAGATTTTTTACTCACTAAAAGTTAGGGAAAAGAGTCATTTCAAGAATGACTATGATTTCAATGTTTTCAAATTTCCTCATCCAACCCCCAATCCAAGGATTTGTTTTTAACACCAAATCTTGGGAAGCATCAGTAAGTGGAGAAGGTTTTTTTTCTTTCTTCTCTTTTTCCCCACATTATAAGGTTACGTTCTTCTCTTTTCTATTAACTGGTCACACTTTAAAGTTTTTTTAGTTGTTATAACATTTGAATATGGTTTTATATGCCTTGTTCTTAATTTTAAAAGCTAAATGAAATATTTTATCTAATTCTCTATAAATTAGCTACCTAGATTAAACTGCTTTTTACTGATATGAACCTCATTTCTCCTTTTTTCCCTTTACAAAATACAAAACACACTAGTTTCCCAACTATAATATAGTGAGCTTGGTTGCAGACATCAAATACATTTTTAAAATATGAAATTTCTCATAATTACCTGCTAGTTTCTCAGCCAAGCAGCCCAGTACTGCCGTTGTGTTCCTGTGTTTGGCAGGATGACTAGCATCCTGGCAAGCAACAGCTCCATTTAAATTTAGAATTTCAGTCAACTTCTGGAGTGCATCCTAAAAAAAAAAAAAGCACAAAGTGGACTTAATATACTTACATCGCAGTTTCTTTTGGTGCACCTAAGTGTGCAAACAACTAAGTAACAATGAAATGGAAATCAACATCATGTGATAAGGACATAATGTACCATCACATTAGATCATGTATTAGAGCAACTTTAAAGTTTTTGCATTTTGTTATACAAAGTATATCGTTCAGAATGCATCTGCTGTGACAGCTATATAAAATGCATTTTTTTTATGCTGTTGATTTTACAAGACCTAGTTCAGGTGGATGCCAACATAGCAAGAAGCAATGGGGATTAAGTAACACAGGGTGAAGAAATTTCAGTATTTTGATAGTGGCTGTCTTTCCTCTTAAAAACAAATACAGCACCAACTGAAACTGAAACAGGAATCTCAGAAACCTAAATTAGGGTCAACTCCTTAATAGCTAAGTGATAAAATTTTCCTTTCTGTCATAAGGGTCTGCCATATTGGATTTGAGCACCTGAAGCTCATTCAAGGCATAAGAGCCAATTCAATTTTGTTTTTAAAAAATAGCCAAGTTGAAGGAGTCAGTGGAATATGTAAAATAAATTAATGACATGAAAGAGAGGAACAAGTCAAGGTTACATCAATATAAGACTGACTTGCATTGTCATTTTAATTGTAACAAAGGTATATTGGCCAATTCCATATTTGTTAACTTGGTGAGCTAAAGTGTAGACACAAAATTGGAAGATAAAGAAAACACAATTTCAAGTGACACATCAGACATTTCTACCTGCCTATAATGAATTGTAGATCATGCATAAATTAGGGTACTCTAACATTACAGTAAAGAAATTTGACCAGTTTTCCCTTTCCACCTTCTCTCCCACCTTGCACTTTACTCTAGCAATTTATAGTGGCTTCTCTACCCTCTTACATGCAGCAAACAAAATAACTTATCATCAGAATTTTGGCCAAGTAATTACTTCTAGCCTTTTTCATATCATGTGATCACAAAGGAACACTGAGAAAATAAAATTCTCTAAGACTAAAAAATGCTTCTAAGCTGAATACTTTTCACTCTCAATTTGAAAAAACAAATGTCAAAAAAACCTTCTGGTATGGGAAAACTAATGTAGGAACAATTAAGGAACAAGAAAATTATAACCAAAATTACAAAGTTCTACTTTTGAAAAAAACTTTTGTTTCAGGAATTACTTATCTGACCATTACTTCAATTTTTTTTTTTTTTGCTTAAACTAGTACTTACTAATCTCCAATTAAACTTAGTTGTTTCATGGAAATAAGATCTAGCAGTTTGTCTTTAGTAAATGCTAAATTTGGGGGATGATGTTAATAATGAACAATATTTTGGCCCTAATGCATAAAGAGGAAATAGCTCACATCAAACTTTCCCTCTGGTTATTCATCCTTGGGCATGTGTGTAGGTGGCAGTTGCATAAGTTACACATGTGTTAACTTACTTTAGTTGGCAATGGACACTCGTCTAGTAATAACGTTATAACAGCTGGTCCCAATGGATCTTCCAATGGAATAACTCTAATTAAAGACTGGACAACTTCCAACCATCCTTCATCTGTGACCAAATCAAGGAGATTATCAGAGGGTGGTGTTACTATTTTTTAAAACTTGAGAATAGAGAGACAAGTCATAACAAAAGTAACATAAGATGACCTCACACTAAAATGGGAAAGCCTTTTTGGTCCTTACCATGAGGCTTTTAAAGCAACTAGTGATGGCTAGCCATCTTATGATGGCTGAAATCAAAGAACTTTAACTAGTAAATCTTGTAGTTCTAAAGGGTTGCACATTGTGTGCCATGGCCTTTAAGCTACATTTAAAAGTTCTCTCTTAAATGTATTTTTAAATAATTTCTCATTTGAAAACTGACAAAGATTAAAAACATAAATCAGTATGGTACAGCATCACAGTGATGCTTAAGAAATAAGTTAACATTAGAAAGAACATTAATGGACATTTTCCCTCCAGTTCCAAAACAGTTATATGCAGGCAGTTCTTTCATCTGTCAATTAGAGAAGAGTTAAATCTCATCGTCTACTTCCAAATCATATGCAGAAGACTGTGAATTATTCCAATTTCTGGAAAGATTGCACAGAGAGCTTGAGGGGGAGATGGATAGAGGGTTAGGGCACATGGTGAAGGTAGAGTAGGGAACCAGGTAGTATTAGGGGTGTGGAACCATCCTGAACTGGTTACACAAACATTCCCTTTCTTTCTACTTTTGAGTTCTAGACTACTTCCTTTTCCATTTCCATTAATTGCTTCTTTCTTTCCTCCCTGGCCTACTGTGGAGAAAATGAAGTATCCTGGCTTTTCCCTGATTTCTGAAGCATATAGCAGTTTGGAGTTTTGTTTTTTCTAAGGGTTTTTTTGACTGGTAGTAAAAGGAGTAAACCATAAAGTGCTACAAAAGTATAGACTGTTATTAGAAGACTTCCTTCTAGGCCTCACTTTCTTTCACTTATGTTCTATATGGAAAGCAAGGCTTAGGTCCAAAAGAATTCTTGGGGAATACCAAGGTATTAAGTAAGATTTATCTACATTTCAGGGCAAAAGCTGATACAAGCTATTTTGGGTATTTCATCACAAGAACTGGAGCAGGGGTGGGGTTTCTGGCTTCTAAAATAAAGAACAGAGAAAGACCTCTAGGGAATGGCTAGGAGTGAGGAGCTGGGTCAGGGCACTGGTAAGGAGAAGAGCAACTCTGGGGAACTTGGCACCACAAATTCTGCCAAACTTGAGCTCAGGCTAGGGTGAAGGGGAACTAACGTCAGGGACAAGGTAGGTCCCATATCACAGGAGACCAAAGGGGCCAGGTTGCTGTGACAAACAAGTCATTTGGCTGTAGTGATTGGCTATTGGTATATAATGGATAAAGTTGAATGTATCTAAATTAGGAAGGAAGTGTCTAGAAATGGAATTAACCTTATTGGATATTAGGTTTTTAGAACTAATTTTTTTTTCCATTTTAAGAATGTATGTGTGTGCACACGTGTGTGTGTGTGTGTACACACTTTTAATCACTGCATATAATGTCAGGCTAGGTTGATATATCTATTGGTTTTGTTGAACTGTTTTTCCCCCTTTTGTTCTAAGGAATAGGTCTCTGGGACGGCCAGGGGGGATGGACATATTAGGAAATGTAGACAATATAAAACAATGATAGCAAATGAAAACTAAAACAAAACAAAAATAACCATACAATTAAAAATTAACAATAGCTATGGAAATGATTAGTTTAAGTACATGATATTTAAGCATAGTAGTTATATTCATTCTATAGGGCAGGTCATAAGAAGGAAAGAAAATATGTAGAGAAGGAATTTGTAAACTAAGCCATTTTAAAATTATACATGAGATAACAGTAATAATAATAGTATACAGCACTTTGAGACCTACAAAATGCTTCTCATTTGATAATGAGATAATATATTTAAAGCAGGTGAGAACATTATGTTTGGAGAAAACACTGCATGTGGACATTGTTCAATTTCACGGCATTTAAAACATACATTCATTACACCAAAACTTCAAATTATTATTTCAAATTTCTTGAAAAGGAACTATTTTACATGAATAATTAGTTTTTTTCTGGAAAAAAAATTAACAGAGCATTTCTTTGTGGTAATAATTCTTTCTGAAAAAAAAAGTGTTATGATACCTGTTTCTGCCATTTCGTGCAATGTGATCATTGAATAAGGAGGTTCCTGGTCACTGAAAAATAGACAATTAAAATGTCAAGCGTGGGAAAATTATAAATGAAAGCTTTGAATTAAAATTCAGTTGTGGAAAGGAGAAAGAGAGTCTATGAATGAATGAATATAGAGGAAGGAAGGCAAGAAACCATGAGCTACAAACCTATAAGACCCAATGCTCATACTAAATGGCCATTTTGTAAAGTCAGTTTTCCCATGATGGCAATTAAACAAAATAAGAAGAAATGAACATTTATAAAATGAAATCTCATTAGATGGAAGGAACACTGGAAAAACATTTAACCTTTCTGAACTTCAGGAAGGTAAATGTCACCTTCATGACATCCTTGTAGAGATTCTATGAAGACAAAAAAAACCTAAATGAAGTGCCAGGGGAAGAATTAAGATTCAACACAAATTCATAATTGTCATTGTTTCTGTTTTATTTTATAGCTCTCTTTCAGAAAATACTGAAATATAGATGACTGAACTTGCCAAGATTTAAAAGAAATATTCTGTTTGAAAAGATATGAATTGGTAGAAAGAGGTCATCCATAAAAAGTGAGAATTGTTTTCATATGCCATGTTAGTAAGAACCCTGACAGAGTATGTTTGCCTTGTTTCTACAGCTCTTATTTAGGTTTATGATAGAGAAAATAATGAATAGATTCACCTTTGAATCCCAAAAGAATTTATTAGAGACCTGAAAAGTATAACTACATACATGGAAACAGGGTGCAAGTATAATTTCCACTTACTGTTGAGCAGCTATTAGAAGTACAAAGGTGGGCTATACCAAATAGTGAGGGTACAGCCCATATAAGTATTGATATCCTACCAATACAACTAGGATGGGCCACAGAAGGACAAGTATAAAAGCCCATACAGAGTTGAAAAGATGTCACTTGGCAGCCTTATAAAGTTCTCATTGTAGGTCCAATGTCATCTCTCTCAGATAATTCTGAGCTGGAGAATTTCTGCCCAGCAGTCTTAAGATTCCAGCTCACCTGTCTCTGGAGCTGCAGTCAGCTTCAGAATGATCAGGAGTCAAAACCAGGTATCACAAAGGTCAGTGATCTCTGGTTGAACAGCTTCAACAGGACACTATCTAGCTGAGTTTTTATACTTTTCTTGGAGGCTGTGGTAACACCCAACTGGTCCTTTCAGACACTTTGGTTTACCCATTTGTTGACACAATTTAACCTGTAGAGCATCCTTATTAAAGACATAGTCAGCTATCTGAACTTACAGTGGTAGAGCCTTGTGAATTAAGTAGGGGCTTGGGAGACACTATAAATGCCTAGGAGGTATTTTCTATATTTGAATGTCACAAGCAATGTAAGTGATGAACACTGAGTATATTACAGGCCCAATTAATTTACCCTTCTAATATAGTATCCAGAGAAGGGTAAACAGGATGGTGAGGGGACTGGTGACTATCCCATGCCCGAACTGGTGAAGGAACTGGGGATATTTAGTTTAGAGCAGAGAAGACTTGGAAGCAACATGACAGCTGCCTTCAAGTAGTTGAAGAGCTGACAATATAGAAGAGGGATCAGCCTTGCTCTGTTTAGCTTGAAAGGGTAAAACTAGGAGCAGTGGGTAGACATTGGTGAAAGGATTTGATACTTAGGTTTGATATGAGGAAAAGTCTCCTAATAATTATAACTGTCCAAAAGTAGAATGGGTAACCTCAGGTGGTAGTAAGTTGCCCCTCTGCTGAAGGTTATCAAATAAATGTTAGATAGCTATTTATCAGGGATATTACAGAGATTTCAGTTCATGCAGACCAGATGTTCTGAGATTTCATCCAACTCTAGAGATCTTGGGAATTTGTAATTTTGAAAAATTTCTCATAAGACAAAGGATTTAGAGCTGGAAGGGATCTCAGAGCTCACTTAATCTAAGTCAAGAAACTTTAAACTGTAAGGAACCAAACTATAACTATTAAAGAAAAGGTGACGAGAAAGAACGAGCCTGTTCTTCAGAGACATATAAAAGAGATGAAAAGGGAAGTGTGGTATATTAGGGCAAGTGAGATTCTATGGAAGAAAAAATCATTTAGGCTAAGTCTCTCATTTTACAAATAAGGAAACAAGCCCAGAGAGCAGACTCACTCAAGGTCAAAGAGGTAATTAGTGGCACAGTAGAGACTGGAACCAGGTTTATGAATTCTTGGTTTGGTGTTTTTGCCACAACAGATTACCCACTGAAATCCTTTATGGATGTCTATTTATTGTTGAATTCCTTGGAAACATTTTCTGTCTAATTATACAACAAAGAAAATAAGTGAAATCAGAGATTATAATGAGAGGTCAGTAAGTAGGACAGAAGTTTAAATCAGTAGATAGGCATGATCTAACTTTTAGAAGTTTTAGTAGACAGGTGCCTAAATTTGAAGATGGATGGAATGGCTAAGCAAGCAGGATGATATTTTCTCCGAGATACTTTTCAGTAAATAGTTTAAAGTAGTCGTTAACATACTCCAAATACTTCAAATCTATCCACCTACACAGCTTTGTCGAGCCCAAGCACATGAGCAATTAATCAATTCAGGGAAAAGGCAGCCTTAAGCAGCTATTTTCACAGCTGATTTAAGGTGAAATAATTTTAAACTTTGACTAAAAACTTAGTTTTAAACTCTGACTAAAAACTTAAGTTTTAAATTTTGACTAAAACCCCAAACTTTAAAGTTGCATGGATGGTCCCCACAAGAAGCAAATTTATTTTAATTTTTCAAATAAAGCAGAAAATGTTGTTTTAGGGAAAGAAATTTAGCTAGAAATAGAGCCACATACTAACAATGGTCAGCCGTTTCAAAGTCAAGATGGGATAAAGAAAAATTATGACAAAAAAAGCAGCATTTAGTTCTACCAAATTTTCTGTTACTATATGTAGTATTAAGAACTGTCTTCTTTTCTAGACAAATTGAAGGTACTCTTTTCCTAAATAAAGAAAGGCATGTAAAGAAAGGATGAAATACAAATTATTTTAGCAGTATGGTGAGGAACTAATTTTAGAAAAAACCTCTTCCTACCAGGTCCTCTGAACCTATTATCTTTTAAGTTTTGTTTCAAGAACCCTATTAAACTTGATAAGAGGCTACGTCTTCTTCAAAGTATTATTGAATAAGAAGTCTTTCCAGGTCTATAGCAAGATTTTAAGTGTTACATTGTATTTGTTCATAGTATTCGGTATCAATTTATTCCATTATCTGCTTTTGCTTTTTCTTTTCCATGATTCCACTGCCTTTGTTTAATGTGAGGATTTTACTGTGCTTTCAAATATACTGAACTTGTCTTATTTAAATAAACAGTGGTAAACTCCATGCTTTCACAAAACGCATACTCATTACTAGTGACACCTTCTGGAGACTTGCAAATAAAGCTTCTACCTACTGCCATTCCATTAATTATTCTTTTTAAAACTGGCAAAAGCTGCTTTGCACCTGCTTTTTCAATGGGTTACAATTAACTTGGCTTGCTATTTACTACCTTATTTCTTTAGCACAGCCATTGATAATAATTTTATAGCCCTGTAAATGGTGTTTAAAAAAAAATTAATTATTACCCTGGATGATTCCAAAACTCAATATTTTGTTGGAGTTCTCCTAAACAGAAGTTCTATATACTCCCAGTTATTTTTATGTATGTTGAGAGGGATTTTATATATAATAATGCAAGCTCTCATCCCCTAATATTCAATTGTGGTATGGTAGTTACATAGAGTTAATTTAAGGTTAAAAGGTACTTCTTTGGATGCACACCATCACTGAAGGCATTTTGATCTCACTGTTTCTGCAATGGCTAGTTATTTTTTCTTCCCCCTAATAAAACTGCTGACTTGTGTGGAGACCAATCCAGTCACACACCCACAAATTCTCTCTCTCTCTGTGATGGGGAAAAATGTGAAACAAAAGTTTATTTCTCTGGAGTAGTAATGACATCAAACTTCTAGTATATCAATATATAAAAACTGAAAATAATGTAATTTCAGTGTTACATTCAAGGTGTTTCTGAAAAGTTGCTTACAAAAAGAATTTTTTCCAAAATGAACTTTTATAAATAAAAGTTAATTTACATGCACTAAAAAAATCCTATTTAAAGGAATGCTAAAGTGATTCATCCTGTAAAATATAGAATCCTTTCGTAATGTGACCCTTATCACTTATATTCTTGCTGTTTTACATTTAGATTTTTTGTAGATTTGAATTTTCAGGGGATTATTGATCATAGTTAAAGCTAGAAGGAACCTTCCCAGCAATATAATCCAATCCCATAATTTTCATAGAATCATAGACTTGGAGGTGGAAGAGATATAGGAAGTTATCTAACCAACCAATCAACCCCCTTTATTTCAGAGTATGAAGGTGAAGTCTGGGTCACAATAGTAAATATCAGAGGTGAAACATGAACCCAGGTCTTACGATTTTAGAACCAGCATTCTTTCTACTGTACCATGCTATCTCCTGTGGAAACAGGGAGTGAGCGAAGTTGATGGGCTTCAATCCCAGGTGCTCTGACTCCAAATATAATGCTCCTTCCACCATTGTAGGCTGACTTCAGTTTTCTAAAAATGGAGTATGTATGCAGTAGTTTTCACTTGCTGCATTCATTAACAAGAAGAACAAGCATATTTGAAAAGGAGGGAGATGGAGAATATAGGGGGAAAAATGAAAACTACTCTTAGTCCCTTCTTTCAGGAAGTTAAAGATATACTCTTTGCACCTAATAATTACATACATGATCTCCGTTAGGAGAGACAACTCGAAATCTTTGTTCAGTGGCATGGATGAGTGAGTACTAATGACAAGGAGTCTTCTTAAACTATTTCCTGTTATCACTGTTATCGCAAACTTGCTCGTCTTCTACTTTTCCACTAATGGAGATCAGAGCTTTAATTAGTGTTTTCTTCCTACAATAATGTTTAGACAAATTCAGGCTGAAGTCAATGCTGGCAAGTGAAAACACAAAACCATATAATTTATACTTCCATTAGAGATACCAACAAAAATATCCTCCCTTTCCCTAAAAGTACAAGGCTCATTGTTTTTTATCCTGATGCAGCATGTAAAACAAGATAAAGGCAAATGTTAGAAACTCCTAGCAGAAAAGTTGTCATTGAAGGTGAAGTGATTGGTAGGTGAGTACTTACTTATCTACAAGTGTCCGAATCACTGCTAGTGTGTCCAACACCAAACCATCTACATTTTGTTTCTTTCTTCTTGGCTCATGTGGTCCTCGACCCCTCCTTGGTGGTCTCACAGGGTCCCTTGGATGGCTTCTGTTTTCAGATACTGGTATTATACTGTTCTCAGCCTGCTGATGCTGGGACTCTGCATTATCTTCTGTGCCACTATCATCTCGACAAATACAAGAGTTGCCCATGTTGGTGGCTCCCAAAGTTCCCAGAAAACTTGATATATGCTGCTCTAGAGTCAGCAGCAAACCTTGTACAAGGCTTCTGCTCGCATAAAACACAACCCAAGCAAAGACAATCATTGAGAAAGTTTTCCAAGTACTGTTTTCATAATCTTGAATCGAGGTATCTGCATCGTATTTGTTATCAACAACTGGAATCCAAAGGAAGTTGTAGATTCGGTATCCAACATTATCACCTAAAATAAACCCTGATCATCCAAAAGCAGGTCTAAAAAAAAAAATTAAAAAAAAAACCAAACAGTTAAAGGAGTTGAGGATTATTAGCCACCAACCTACTTAAGGTTTTTCCTAACCCTGATTTTAGAGGCTTCAGAAGTAAAATCAGTTCATTTTTTTGGCAATTTCCCCCAAGTGGTACTAGCACAAAGAGATATATTTGGATAACAGGAAAGTAATTAACTGTGAAACAGTAACTCCTTACTTATTTCCATTACAAGAAGTTGATCAGTAACCCATAACCTAGTTCAGTGAGGCTTAGAGAGACTACTGATGTGAGCCTCAAACTTTATATTATATTTCTTCCTCCCTATCTATGCAAAAATACTGTATTAGAAAAAACATAAGCAGTTATCTAAAGGAATGCTTCCATATTAAAAATGGAAAGCCTCTTTTTATAATTAGGTCATTTTCTTTCTTTTTTTGGAGGGGGAAGGAATTATAAGAGATTTTCTCAAGATTGTCTATTGTTTCTAGATCAAGGGGTAAAACTATTGTTACTCTGTCTACAACTCTAAAAGGATTACAGGGGATGAGAACCCAGATTAAACTAGCTAAACTGCTTGGTCAACCCAACTCGCAGACTTTATCAGTAATTTACAGTAAGGAGTATTGGAGAGAAAGTTTCTTAGCCAGGTAAACAAGAATTTGCTTTTGGAAACATACTTTTCTGTTTTATGCCAATAGGCAACATTTACACAATAAGGTTGTTTTTGTTGCATTTGCAAAAGTTGAGATGATGATGTTGCTGGCAATTTGAAGACAAGTAATTATCTTTATGATGGAACCAGAGACTTCATATAACTGATGAAAACCAGTAAGGTTCTAGAGCAAGGGTTCCTAATCTTTTTGTGTGTCATGGATCCCTTTGGCAGTCTGGTGAAGCCTATGGACCTCTTCTTGGAATAATGTTTTAAAATGCACAAAATAAAATAGGAAATCAATTATACTAAAACACACACACATAGATATATGAAGTTCACAGACTCCAGGTTAAGTAACCTTATTTTAAAGAAACATTAGAAAGAAAAAGGAGACAATCTGGCCACATTTGAGAGACCAGAAAAATATGGAATGTTTCATGGAAAGTAGTAGACACGCAAGAGTTTAAATAGCTGTATTTTGACAAGATGGAGGAGAAATTTTATATTAGTCTGGATAGAGGGAAACAGTAAATAATTTAGTTCATATCTTAATGAGTGGGACCAGTTTTCATTTTATTGTACCTTTGTAACACCAGTGCCTTGCTTCAGCAAACACTAAATAAGCACATGCTGGATTCAGTGATGGATCATAGAAAAAAATGGTACACTTCTATTCTTCAAAGACAAAAGGGGTTAGATTAGCTCCACAAGGCATATGGGTTCATAATCGCTGGCAATCGGTCAATTCATTTTGACCAATGTGAAAATGTGTTTAATAACAATATATATGTAGAACCCATATAAAACTGCATGCCGTCTCTAGGAGGGAGGGGGGAAAGGAGAGAAAAATCTAAGACTTATAGAAGTGATTGTAGAAAACTGAAAACAAATAAATTAATTAAAAAAATTAAAAAAAAAAACAACTCACGACTAAAAGGGTCCTGAGGGGAGGCATGAGGTATATAGGATGAAGGGCTCAGGTGGAAAGGATATTTCTTTTCTAACAGTCTAAGCAATTCTACTTCTACTTTCTCTTCCCTAAAGAGGAGGAGGCATTGTTTTTACAAGAAAGCAGAATACCAAGAGACTTAAGGGCCAATGAGACATAAAACAAAGGTATTCGCCTTTTAGGGTCCCTGCTATAGCTTTCTATTTATCTCACTGATTAGGCTGACTGCTGGGAAAGACAAACACTTAAAGCAAACCTTTCTGGCTTTTCCCACATAACAGGTCAGCTGGCTGGCTCATGGACAAGAAGACAATGGTGGGATACATCAGATATAAAGGCAAAAAATCCAAGACTTTCTGACAGGTCTGTAACTGGTCAGTAAATTATGCCAATGTGCCAATGTAGTATTTATTTAAAATCATTCTTCCTGGTTCTTTAACTTTAGAAGTTCTTTACCTGAGGAGAATAAACATATGCCAAGTAGATTGTTTCAAATTTCTTAAAAGTTTGTTGATAATCTATGGAGCTCTTTTGGGGTTACAATAGGAGAGTGCCGCAGACCTTGCTGGGCTTTGTAACAGGGAATCCCTGAATTGAACATAATTGTTGCATGGGACAGGATTTTTTATCTCCTAGCTGTCAAGACGTTTAGGATCATGTACCATTTAAGGTGGTGGGGCATTCCACTATGGTGATTAACAACTGTAACACATACGTTGACCACTGCACAGCAGGCTGAGGGATGCTTCTTGTTGGTCTTCCCAAATGCTTCAGGGCTGTAGTACTGCTTCCTGAATCATCATCATCATCTGGGATGATGACAGATACATAATCACAAGGTGAATGTAGGAATTCAGTCTACCTATCAACAAAGAAGAATGGGAAGGCAATTGAAAGAAAGGAAAACAAATGCCAACATATTAGGAAAATATTCAAGAATTTCAAGATAAGACTGAGGTTAGGAAATGGCACTTAAAGGAGAAAACAAGGGAGGTTATAAAGTTACTATTTAGTTTTTAACTCCAGCACTTAGGACAGTTTCTATAAAAATTAACTAAGCTGCTAATGGCTGAGCACAAGTTAAAATGCAGTGATTTTTCAATTTCTAAAGCCATCCTAGTAAAGAAAAAGTTTCTGAGCTAAAGATGTTTAGAGATAAAGGAAATAAAAATGAATTAAGCGATACAGGTTTTTAGCTTATTTGGTTTTCATGACGTTTGGAAGATACCTTCCAAATACACGTAAATAATTTGTAGTCTTTAAAAATTTTTTGAGACTAAGTCTCTGCCCACCCTGAAGTATAGCTAATCTCTCCACTTATGGGTATGGAAGCTTTAACCTGATCATTGACCTAGGCTGGCTCACCCCTCCCTACATAGCCCCTGTGTCAAAGGGCTCACCATATTGGTGTCCATAGGATTACAGGCTGAGTTACCACATCTGGAATGTATATAAGGTTTTTTTTTTTTTTTAAAAAAACATGATTCACTGATAATTTATAGGAGAATGGTGAAAAAAAAACCCCACTACTATTATTTCAAGGTTGAAGTACTGAGTTGAATTGTTCTCTTTATGCCACAGATTCATCTTTCTTTTACTAACTCAAAAAAATTATTTCAAGTATCAAACCAAAAAATATAGTTTAAAAACAGATTTTTAATTATCAAGGCCACAGTTTTTATTGACAAAATAATGATCTGAATAAAAATTAAATTAATAAAGGAACATTCAATAGAATGGATAGGCACAGAGATCATCAAACACTAAGAGCTACTGCAATTGAAAATCACAGTTTCATAGCTTTAGAGCTATAAGAAATCTTAAATAGCATCTCTTTTGAAATAAGCCAACAAACATAATGTTCTTAAGGATTATATGAAAAGCAGTATCATATTAATTAAAAGGAATTCAACAAACACTAAACCCACTATATGTAACAATAATGACCAATCTAATCTTCAGAGGACTATCGTCCTTCTCCAGGCAATGGTATAAAAAAGATGAAAGACAGCCCTTTACTCCCCAAGAGGTTACAATTTAAGATGAAGAGGATGAGACAAACACACAGGTATGATTCAATGAAAAATACAAGAACAAAAAAAAAAATCCAGACCAAGAGATACACATTTTTTTAAACAAAGATACTGGAATGAGGTATCCTGAAAGACAATGACTGGAAGGAATAATTCTTAACTAAAAAAGAGAATGGAGTATTTATTTAAAAAAAAGATAATTTTGATTATATCAAATCTAAAAAAATTGCATGAAAACACTGTACAGTCAGATAAGTCAAGAAGCTAACGCCAGGGGGAAAATCTTCACAGCAAATACCTGATTAAGGAAGGAAAGAGACAAGAATTTATTAAGCACCTATTATGTACCAAGCATCATGCTAAGCACTGTACTATTAGTATCTCATTTGAGTCTTAAGACACTCCTAGGAAGAAGGAACTACTATTATCTCCATTTTACAGGAGGAAATTGAGGCAGACAGAGGTTAAGTCAATAGTCAGTAAGCATTTATTAAGTGACTGCTATGTGCCATGTACTGTGCTAAGCATTGGGGCTATAAATAGAAGCAAATGATAGTTCCTGGCCTTAAGGAGCTCACAGTCTACTGAGTGACTTACCTAGGGTTACACTGCTAGTAACTCGCTGAGACTGGATTTGAACTAAGCTCTTCCTGACTCCAGGCCCAACACTATGGCCAAGGTGCTACCTAGCTGCAGACACCAAGACATCCAAAAAATATAAGGAAACTGAAACAAATATAAAAGATCAAAGACCATTTCCAAATACACAAGGGATCAGAGAGTATGGACAGGCACTTTACAAAAGAAGAAATGTAAACAATCAACAACCATATGAGGAAAATGCTTCAAATCTAACTAACAGGAGAAAAGTAAATTAAAACAATTTTTGGTTTCATCAAACACCCATCAAAGGGGCAATGATAACAAGATGAAAATGGTAAAGGCTGGAAGGGCTCTAGGAAGACAGGCATATAGCTGACATAATGTTGGTGAGGCAGTGAATGAATTGGTACAGGTGTTACAGAAAACAGGAATTACACTAAAAATAACTAAAGTGTACTCAAGGAAGCAGTAATACCACAACTGAACATGTACTCTTGGAAGGGAAAAACAGATGGAAAACTCCCATGTACAAATTAACAGATGTTTACAGCAGTCCTTTCTGTGGTAGGGAGAACTGGAAGCAGTGAAGATGATCAATAACCAGAGAATGGTGGAATAAACTGTGGCATATTATGTAATTAAGTATTATTGTGTCATAAGAATTGAGCAGAATAAAGAAGAGTCCGGAGAAGAACTGCACAATGAAAACAATAGAAACGAAGACACCACTGAAAGACATTTGAATTCTGACCGTGTAGATTACAAGTATAGAGTGTAGCACACTTTTTAAAGACATAGCCTATATAATGACTTGTTTTGCTTAGCTGTGATTTTTTTGACACAAGGTAGGAGATGGGGTTCTCTGGAACAAGTGCTTAGCACAGTGCCTGGCATATAGGAAGTGCTTAACAAATGTTTACTAACTGACAGACTTGGCGGTGATAGCCCTGCCTGTAGTTCACATCAATGGGAAATGATAGCTCTATGAAACTACATCAACAAATGGCAAAAGAACAGGGAGAAGTACGGCTAAACTTTACTTCACAACTCTTTCACACAGATCTTGTAAACTCACTAGATGAAAGATGGGGAACCTATGCCCTCAAGGCCATATATAGCCCTCTAGGTCCTCAAATGCTGCCCTTTGACAGAATCCAAACTTCACAGAACAAATCCCCTTCACAAAAGGATTTATTCTGTAAAACTTAGATTCAGTCAAAAGGCCGCACCCAAAAGACCTAGAAAGCTACATGTATTCTACAGGTCATAGGTTCCTCACCCCTGCACTAGACCAAGTTCACCTGATTGGGAAATTCAATTAAAAAACAACAACAAAGTGAATCATTTTTCCAGACCAGGATGGCACAGACAGACAGACAGATATTTTTAGATAGTGGGGAAAGGATCTAGCCAGGAACAACCCCACAAGAATTTCAGCACAGGGAGAGGTCATGCACCAAGGCAAGAAGGGGTCACAAATCTAGTACAGAAGGGCCTGACCTTGTGCAGGGAGCAGGAATAGGTGCTAACAGACAGCTCTGTCACCCACTACCCACTACCCACTTTCAGATCACAGATTCGGAGAGGAACGTAGAAGTAACTCTGGCATTTCAGATCATGGACCCTAGTTTGTGTGTGGCACAAGCTGAAGGCTGCAGTAGAATAACCAGGGAAGTAAACCCAGATCAAAGGGGAGCCTGTAGTTGTCACTCTGAATCAGTACTTTTCCAGATGGCTAATAGTGGCTAAGTCAGGAACAATCTACTGAAACTCCAAACAAAGCAGGCCCACAGGTGTGTTCACAGATCCAGACTCAAGTCAGGAACCTGCAGAGTTCAGATCAGGAGGGCAGTAATCAGACTTTGCCCTGGATCACATCACTTTGGGAGCACAGAAAACTTCTGGTTCCCATCCAGAGCTATCACTGAGACCCTGGAGTAACACAACGTTCAATGGCCTAAGAAAAGAGCAACAGGACCCCAGAATACTTTACAAGCTCAAGCCTGAGAGCCCCTCTAGAAGGATGCACAGTCTGGCCCCACTATAAAGTCTAAAGTCTCGAAGAAGCATAGAAGAATGAGCAAACAAACAAAAATCCCACCATAAGGAACTATTATGGTGACATGAATGTTAAAGACAGAAACCCAGAAGAACACAATGACTCCAAAACCTCTATAAGCAAAGTCTCAGAGAAAAACAGAGTTTGGGCAC
Source organism: Bettongia penicillata ogilbyi (assembly GCA_023548195.1). NCBI lineage: Eukaryota > Metazoa > Chordata > Mammalia > Diprotodontia > Potoroidae > Bettongia > Bettongia penicillata. The sequence continues at coordinate 2,301,794 of JAJHZJ010000397.1, read as the reverse complement.
AAGGCTCAATTAGAATTCCTGGAAGAGCTAAAGCAAGAATTTAAGAAATTTTAAAATGTTTTTATAAATTCTAGCACAGTGCTAGAAGAAAAAACTAGAATAGAAATGAGAGCTATGGAAAAAAAGATTCGGAAAGGGAACTAACAGTGTGGCACAAAGAAAGGGAACTGGGAAGAGAACTAACAGCTTGTCCAAGCAATCTGAATGGATGAAACAAGCTAATGACTCCATGAGACAGCCAAAAAAAAATTTAAAAGAAAGCCAAAACAATGAAAAAATAAAATAAAATGTAAGGTATTTCACAGCAAAAACAACTTACCTAAAAAACAGATCAAGATGAGAAAATCTAAGAATTATTTTACTACTTGAAAGCCATAAACAAAAAGACACTAGACATAATTAAAAACAAAACAAACCCCCCAAAACATGTCCATATCTCAGAACCAGAGAGCAAAGTGAAAACAGTCTATTGGTTATCTGTAATAAGAAACCCCAGAATGTATGCTCCTAGGAACATTATAATCAAAATCTAGAGCTTTCAGGTCAAAGAAATACACTATAAGCAGCCAGAAAGAATTGAAGTACCTATGGGTCACAGTCAGGACCATACCTGATGTAGCAGCCACGATTATTTAGAGCAGAAAGCTTGGAATATGATATTTCAGAAGGCAAAGGCTATATAAGCTTTCAACCAAGACTACTGCCTACCAAAACAGAGTACAATCCTACAGAGGAAGAAATGAATCCTTAATGAAATAGAGGACTTCCAAGTATTCATGACGAAAAGACCAAACTGAATAGAAACTCTGAAGTGCAAACACAAGAGTCAAGAGAAAAATAAAAAGGTAATCATGAGCGAACAAACACAAGGGGACTAAACAAGGACAAACTATTTACATTCTAACATGAGGAGATGATACATGTGTCCTTTGCAGAACCCTATCATCATCAGGAGATGTAAAGAGAGTTTAATTAGAAAGAGGGTCTGGAAATGGTTCTGTTGTGTTTTGACGATCTGAAAAGAATGGAGAGGGAAGGGAAGAGAAATACACTGGGAGGGAAGATCTCTGAGAAAGGATGAGGAAAATTATCTCACATGCATACAAGGGTACAAATAGAACTCTATACAAATATGCAGGAAGGGGTAGGGCGCGTAACACTTGAACCCTATCATCTGAATAATATGAGAAAATACACACATACACACACACAGAAAAGGGTACACAAATATATTTCATTTGACAGGGAAACAGGAGAGAAAAGGGAACAAAAACAGGGATAAGAAAGGAAGATTAAGATAAGGACTAGACCTAAATAAAATAAACTCTAAGGGAGTACAGAAATATTTATAGCAACTCTTTTTTTGTGGTGGCAAAGAATATGAAACTAAGAAGGTGCCCATGAGTTGAGGAAGAGTTGAATAAGTAATGAACATAATGGAATGCTATTGTGTTAAAGAAATGATTAAAGGAATAGTTTCGGAGAAACCTGAAAAGGCTGTATCAACTGATTCAGAGTGAAGTAAGCAGAATCAATTGAACTATTTATACAATAACAACAATATTGTAAAGATAAATAGCTCTCAAAGTCTTAGCAACTGGGTCCAACACAAATGACTAATCACACAATTCCAGAGGACTCATGATACTACCAGAGGACTCCATGCTACCCACTCCCAGAAAGAGATATGATGGACTTAAAAGATTCAGACCAAAAAAAAAATTGTTTTGTTGACATGATCAATGTGGGATTTTTATGTTTTTGCTTAGACTATACATTTTTGTTATAGGGGTTTTGTTTTTCTCTCTTAATGGAGGACAGGAAGGAGTTGGGAGAAAAAGAAAGCAGATTTTTGTTGATTTAAAAAATAACATTCAATTTTAAAAAATGAAAAAAGTGGCAAATATCTAAATAAACTAAATTCTATTTTAAAAATTTGATGAAAGATCAATTTCAGCTGCAGGGAAATCAAGGCGGAGGCACCTAAGCTGTGTTTTGAAGGAAGGAAAAACACTGTAATAGGCAGAGAAATGGACTGAGTTATATTTCAGATTTGCGGAATTATATGAACGCAGAAAGAAAGTGACCAAAATAAGAATGGAGAAAACAGTTTTATAGTCTGGCTAAAAGCTAGACTATATGAAAGAACGTAATATGAAATAAACCTGCAAAGGTGAGTGACACTGAAACACATTTCCTTCCTCTCTGCAGTGGTAGTAAGCTACAGCTGTGGAATCTTACATACTGTTAGTTCCAGTTGCTTTACTGGATGGTTTTGCTCAAATGTCTTGTTTGTTGTAAAGAATGACATCAGGGAGGAAAATTCACTGGGAAGTGATTGTTGTGTTTAAACATGCATAAATAAGCCATTTTTTTAAAGAAAAAAAAGACTAGAAAATTAGGCTGAAGTTAACTTGTGAATGGCTATAAATTCCAGGTTAGAGAATTTATATTTTATCTTATAGGCAATGAAGAGCTACTAAAAACTGTTGCACAGGAGTGTGGCATGGTTAGGCCTGGCCATTAGGAGGCTTATTTGCTGGGTTTCTGAGGGATTGGAGCCAAGGAAATCAGTTAGAAAGTTACTGCAATGACCCAAGGACCTGAATTAGGCTGATGAGAGTAGAGAGAACAAGAAAGACACAAGAGTGAATAAAAGGAAAATAATGCGTCTAGTTTTACTCAGCACCAAAGAGTTAGAATATTTCAATGGGGAAAAAAGTACTGCTACCTTTTAGATGGCATCTATGAACTTAAAAAAAATCATTTTGATAAATATTTGAATAAAGTTGCTTTCCTTTGTGATCTTATATATTTTATTCCATGCATCTGAAAACATTCTGAGAACAGGTCTATAGACTCTGCCAAAGGGATCCATGCCATGACATAGAAAAGATTAAGAGTAATGGAAGAGCAACAAAAATGTGGACAGTTCCATCACCCACTTCACATGTTAATTTTTTACAAATGTCTTACAAGGATTCAATGAAATACTTTCTCAGAATTCTCTTTTTAAAAACAGTCAGATATAGACTGATGTTACAGATTATCTGCCAGTGTCACTGTTGAATCTCTATGAGTTCAATGAAAATAAAACTCAATAATGGATCTGCTGAACAATGGTTATTTCAGTGAGAACTCACAGGACTTTCAAAAATAACAAATAAATGATGTGCTTATTAATAAATCCATAATTACAGAGTTAGAAGCCCTAAAATTCAGAGCACTTCTGGGTGGGAAAGGCCGGATCAAATGGAGAATTTTTAAAGGATTAATAATTTCAATTTCCTTCTATTTCTATGTACCAGTTCCCACAAATTTTAGAAAACATTAAAAAAAGTAAAACTTGCTGAACACATGTAAAGAACAAGTTTTATTCTTCTATTTTGCATACCTTTTCAAAGTGTTATTCTCTCCTCTAAAATGTCTGATTACAAATGACATGCTTTGGATAAAGTGGTTGAGATGTCTGGAATTCTATTCAAATACAGCATCACAATAAAATAACACCATCAGAGCTACCTCTGCAAGCTTCATAGTACAGCAAATACTAAAAGATACCCTAACCGGAATTAAAACAGAAGAAACAGGTGCTGTGTGGAACTGGGAATTACTATTACTTGTAAAAATGTAAAGGCAGAAGGTTAATGTTAAAAAAAAAAAGGGTACTACACCCCTATATTCATTTACTCATCATTCATCGATTATCTACTATGTGTAGGCCCTGATGGTAGTAGATCTGGGGACAGATACAATGATGAAAAAGACCCTGTTCTTGCCCTCAGGACTTAGTCATTCATCAGTCAGACGGATACCAATTCAATGACTCTCAACAATGTTCAACACACTGTTTAAGGAACTGGGGATACAAAGACAAAAAAAGAAGCAATCTCTGCTTTCAAGGGGTTTCCATTTTTATTCAAAGAAATAAATAGATCATCACATAAAGTTGAAGTATTATTGGATTACAGAGTGAGTGTTCAGATCAGGGTAACAGATTTTTTTTAATTTTGGGAGGGTTACATTTTAAGTTCCAAATTGTTTCCTTTCCTCCCTCCCCACCCCACAATGGAGAAGGCCACCATGTGACAAAGAAATATATTTATATGTAGAACCATACTACCTGTAATTCTATTTATCGGTTTTTCCTCTGGAAGTGGACAGCATCTTCCTTCAAAGGTCCTTTGTAGTTGTTCTGAGTATTTATAATATTCAGAATAAAAGTAATTCACAGTTATTCTTTGAGGAATACTGCTGTTACTGTATACAATATTCTCTTGCTTCTGCTCTAGATTTTTTTTTTTTAACTAAGTATTTTGCCACCAGTTTGAAAGAGAAATAGTTTTCCTATGTTTTTGAAAATAAGAAAAAAATCTTGTTGACAGGTTGTTTCCTTTTGCTTTTTTAAATAATAGCAGGACTTATATAACTCTTCAAGGTTTGCAAAGTGCTTTACAAATATTATCTCATTCGATCTTCACAACTGTGGGAAGTACACATTGTCATGATCACCACTTTAGAAATGAGGAAGCAGTGAGGCAGACAGAAGTTAAAGTGACTTGCCCAAGGTCACAGTTAATGAATGAGTGTGTCAGAGGCAGGATTTGAATACAGATCTTCCTGACTCCAGGGCCAACACTCTATCCACTCTGCTACCTAACTACCACATTAAATTGTCTTTTTCCCTTAAAATATTCGGTCCCCTCCCTATTCAGTCAACCCTCCCTAGTAACCAAGACAAACATTTAAACAAAACAGAGCTAGCTAAAGAGAGTCAGACAGTATATGCACATTCCACATCTACTTCTCAAATGAGAGGCTGGTGTATTTCATCATCAATTCTCTGAACCATGATTGGTCATTATAATTAATTGAATTTCCAGTGTTATTTTCAATATTTTTATTAGCACTATAAAACTATGGAAAAACATTATCAATAAACTGTCTATGTGGTAGCACCATGTTAGAATACAAAGAAAGGTAAAAGTCTTCAACCTCAAGGAGCTCACAATCTAATGGAGGAAACAGCACAGGAATAATTATGTACACGTAAGATGCAGTCAGCATAAAAGAGAAATAATTAACAAAGAAAAGGCACTAGAACGATGAGAGACTATAGAAAGTAGGATTTTATTTGGGACTTGAGGGAAGTCAGAAGCAGAGATGACAAGGGAGGGCATTCCTTATGCAGTGGACAGTCAGTGCAAATTCCTGGAATTGGGAGATGTAGTGTCTTGTTCAAGGAACAGCAAGGAAGCTGTGCCATTGGATCCCAGAGGTATAAGGCGAGAAGGTTAGGAGTGGGGGAAGGGGAAAGGGCAAGGTTATAAAAGACTGAAGGCAAAGAGGATTATTTATATTTGATTCTGGAGATGATATGGAACCTTTGGAGCTTATTATGTAGGGAATGATAAGATCAAAAGCATAATTAGAGTAAAAGATTTTTTAAAATTTGTTTCCTCAAACTACACAAATTTTTTTTTAACTTTTTAAAGAAAAGAAAATACAAGAACTTCTATTTCTATATTGGGGCTTTAGATTTACTGAAAAAAAAATAAGGAATCTTGTCTTTTGGGTAAAAAATTAAGCCTGGCCTTAGATATTTTAGGCACTAAAGTAGTAAGATCTTTTTATTTTGCTCTCAGTACAAACCATAGACTTCTCTATCATAAACAGATCATCACTCAAACACTTAGCCAAGAAAAGCACTAGTCTAGCTCCTTCAAACAAATGATCCAGGAATCAATGATTCACTGTCTCAAATATTTGCTTGTGGCCAATCATAATACTGCATGGCGAGAGCAAAAGTTTTTTCCCCCTGAAAATAAAAATTTGGTGCCATAATGCCAAGAAAGGAGAAACTGGTAAATGAATGACTACAAGAAGGAAAAAACAGACTTCAGAAAAAAAAAACAAAACACTTTTCCTCTCAGCTCCCATTCATTACTCAAAGACACTGTAATGTGTATTAAGTCCCATTTCAGAGAGTCAAATAATAGTACAAACAGCAATGATGTATACTGCAGATTGCAAACTGTCAAGATTAAGAAAATCAATTTCTAACTAGGCAGTGTTATGAAGTGGAAGGGGATTAGTTTTGAATTAGAGAACCTACATTCAAATTTCTGTTTCACTACTATTACCTGTTGTGTTTATGAGATATTGTTACTGACATGCTGTCACTGTTGAGAAGTGTTCAAATGATTAGGCCCTTTAACCAGGCTCTTGCCTCTTCTTGCTTGGAGATGAGGATGTTGTCCTCTAGATCTCCACTTTTTTTGGATTGCACACTCCATCAGTAAAGAATTTTTGAGCATGTGTACCCAATACAGACACTACTATTATATTTGTGCTAATGTACTAATTTGTACTAATTGTACTAATTTGTACTAATGATGTACTTTATAAAATTTATATAAAAATAAAAAATTTAAAAAGGATGAGATAAAATCAAATGACATTTGATCCTAGAATCAATAGAGAGCAACCATAGTTTAATGAATCCAGGCATGTGACAAGGTCAGACCTCTGTTTTAGGAGAGAGGAGAGTGTTGAATAATAACAGGTGAAATGGTCTAGTTTAGTTACATTGGAGAAAAGTCCATTACTGACTGTAGTGTGATGAGGAACCATCTTCACTCCGTCTGACTGGTTGGTTAATCACATAGATCCTGGGGTTATTCCATGGCCCCTAGAGGGGGCAGAACCTATATTTTAGAGACTGACTTAAGATGACAATTTTTCTACAAGTATGCTTTAAAGTAGTGAAGTAAAATAAATAGAACTGGAGGCCACTAAACCATATATAAAGATCCTTGTGGGTCATATACTGACAGTTTTTAAAATGTAATATTATCTGTGTTATATTGTATTTTTATTCATTTTGCTAAACAGGCATTACATTTTAATGTGTTTCTGGCTGCACTCTGGAGTGTTGTGGTTCACATGACCATGTGTTTGATGGCTCTGCTTTACCAAGGACCTCATAGACTTCTACTTTCTTTCCTGATTCTCCTCCTATCTTCCCAACCACTCCTCAATTTACTTTGCTAGTTTTCTCATTCATGTCATGTCCACTAACCATGGATGTAACCCAAGGTTCCATCCTGGGTCCTTTTCTCTTTTCACCCTCTGCTATCTTATCAGCTACTATGGACTCAATTATCTCTACGCAGACAATTCCTAGATCTACATATACAGATCTAGTCTCTAGTCAGAGCTACAGTCATTACTAACTGCCTTTTGGACATCTCAAATTGAATGTCCTGTGGGCAGCTAAAACATGTTCGTAACAAAACTCGTGAACATCCCCTCAAATCCTCCCCTCTCCCTTACTTCCCTATTACTGTAAAGGGCACCATCGTATTCTGAGCCACCCAGACTTACAAATTTTGTGTCATCCTTAACTCCTCACTTTCATTCTCACCACGTAACCAATCTGTTGCCAAACCATATCTATTTTTCCTGTCATAACATTTCTCCTAAGTGTCCCTTTCTCTCCACTCACAAAATCATAACCCTAGTTCAGGCTTCCATCACTTCTCGCCAGGACTATTGCAAGTTTTCTGATTGGTCTCTCTCTGACTCATCTCCTTTTTACCATTCTTCACTCAGCTGCCAACTAATTGTTTTAAAGTGAAGGACTAAGCATGCAACACTCCCTTCTCTCCCTGCTCAATAAGGTCTAGTGGCTCCCTAACATCTTCATCAAAGATAAATAGATGCCTGTGTTTGACATTAAAGTTCTTCATAACCTGGTGCCTCCCCACCTTTCCACTTACCTCTCCTATGCCTTCACACATGCTCAGAGCCAGCAACACTCATCTAGTTGTAGTTCTTCTAACAAGACAAGCCATTCTCCACGTTTGTGCACGGGCTGTCCCCCATACCTAGCGGGAGTGCTCTGCCTCCTTACCTCCATCTTGTCATTTCCTTGGCTTCCTTCGACATTTAGCTCAAATCCTACCGTTTGCAGGAGACTTTTACTGGTCTTCCCCCTTCAGACTGTCTTCTACTTACTCTGTATGGAACTTATTGACAACTAATTTTTCGCATGTTATCTCCTACACTAGGATGTAAACTCCTTGTGGGCTGGAACTATTGTTGTCTTTTTCTCTATCTTCAGTGACTGGCACACAGTAAACCATTAATAAATGCTCATCAACTGACTGACTCTGGGTCTAAGGAATTAGTGGATTTTTGAACTGAAACAATATTTAGATGACTTTAGATGATTTAGATGACAATATTTAGGTAAGAATAGGAGTTGCAGAAAGGTTATGACAGTTTTGAGGGGCTGGTGGTAAATGAGAATCTTGGAAAGAGAGAATAACAGAAAAAAGTGGCTTTGGCTCATTTCTGGCTTTGAACAACTAAAAAAAAGGTAAATAATTCTTTTTTAACCCTTTAAATAAAAATAAATACGCCCTCCCCAAAAAATCAAAACCAAAATTGATGCCCAGGATCATGGATGGGGCCTCAGAGTACATCAAGTTCAACTCCATCATTTTATAGATAGGAAACTACGGCTTGAGGAAGTCAAATAACTTGCCCAAGATCACACACATAAGTGTCTGAGGCAGGCTTTGAACCCAGATCCTTTGACTCCATAGGCAACAATCTTTGAGAAAGAGTCATTAGACTTAATTGAAACAAGAGAATCAGAGAGGAACAGTATCATTAATAAGTAATTAATTTTTGAAGTCTCCTCAAAAATTGAGAGAATTTGTCCCTGAACACATAAAGTTTCTAACAGAGGAAAAATTTCATGATTTCACGCTGAAAAGAGAGGTCATTTCCTTCAGATAGCAAATAATAACAATAAAAAGACAGGAGTTGGAATCCTTTATTCTTAAAATGCATAAGGAGTGAAAAGGAAAAGGAATTCTAAACTAGAGGAAAATTCTTGTTAATGAGAAAAGGAAATGAATTGAGTAGACTGCATGAATAATGTAATCTCATTCTGAATATAATGAGATCCACTTAAAATGAAGTCTGAAAATACTCAAATGAATACACTAGAAAGTGATATGCAATAAATCAGACCTGGGAATAGTGAATGCTTGCATAGTATCTTGAATATAACAAGAATTCAAACATTTGTTTAATGAATATATTCTAAATTTTAACATATGGAAAATATTACAAAAGTATCTCCCACTAATAAAAGAACATCTATTTTAACCCATGAATGATGAACAGAAAAGCAATGAAGTTATGATGAACAAGAGAAAAAATAGTTCTGCAACTTTACATATGAAGTGTACAAAACCCCCAAAATTGCACAGGAGCAAGCAGAAACTAAAGACTGTCAAGTGCAATTTCAAGCAAGAGGAAAATTATGATCCTTAGCTTGCAGAGCGACGTGTTCTATTCCCCAGTTAATCCTGTGAGGTCAATTCTTCGCAGTCTTTCTCCTCTTCTCAGATTTCATACCAATATAAAATTACTTGTAAAAAGGATTCTTTCTATAAATTATTCTCAGTAGACAATGGTTCCTTTACTCACAAAACCTTATAAATAAAGACAACAAAATTTACCAGCCTCCTTAAAAAACAACACTTTGCAGTACTCCCTTTTAGGCATATTAATAGTTATAGTAAAATATATTTGTGAACTTATCTACTCCTCTGGTATACCTAGAGGCTAAAAGATGACTGACGAACAACAGCTAAACTGGGAAGACAATACTAATATTGTTACTTTCTCCTTAATGGTAAAAGTAAAATACTCTTTTTCTGAAGGGTACATGTTTGAGTATATGCCTGTGGTCCAAGTTTCAGAGCCCAAGTTCTAGTTCTATAACTAACTACTTTGTATCAAATTTCCAATTTTTGTACCAAAAATAACCATTCTAACTGATTAATATAGTTGGCCCTGGAAAATTAGAATGAAGTTAAATCAAAAGTTATCACCACAGCCAAATAACATTCGCCACTATTTACTAGTAATAGTGTCATTCCATTCCAAGTATATCCTGGCTTTTGATTCCTATTCAGTTTCACAACACAGCAAATGACTCTATTGTATTCTTCTTCAAAAGTGTCCCCAGAGGATTGTAAAATCATACACCCACACATACCATGTGATTTTTGGTGTTACTACATGTTTAAAACAAGGTTAAGAACATATTCAAAGTAATTTTAAGATAATCACAATTTAAAGATGGCAAAGTATCCTTTCACTTCTTTATAATAACCTAATTTAATTTTATCATATGGAAGATATATCATACAACTCTAACTGAGGCCACTGTAAACATACACAGACAAATGAATAAAAAGCACTATTTTGATTAGATTCTCTTGGCAATAGATAGTACTTCTATATGTAATTTAAATATCAACTACTGAAGGAATGTTTGATTTGTTGACAGGGAGGATCAAATTCATTAAAATGTAGAAACGCTTTTTTACAATCCATCATGATTTCAAAATAATTATGAGATCCAGACATAATGAAGGTTGTGAATGAGTCAAAAAGCATGAATTAGAGCACATTAATCTATAGGTCCAGATAATATCGATACTGGGAAATCAGAAAACTAATAAATGATTGTAATATTGCTGTTGTTTTTAAAGGGTATTTCTGTGGAAATAGCTAACACAATATCAGATTTTCAAAAAAACAAAGAACTGCCTTGAACATTACAAAATAAATAATCCTACAAATGTAAAACCATATCCATCGATTGCAGAATATAAACATGTCATACATTCAGAAAGTGGTGAATTAGATTAGGATCTCACACAGTGAGCTGCTACAAAAATTTGGTGCAAAAAAATGCAATTTTCTGTTCAATTAAACTGAATACCAACCTGTAGTAGTTGGTAGAATTTCTGAGATTCAGCAGTGAGAGTGGGCAGGATAAACACTGATCTGCTTGCAAATACTTATGTTTGTAAGTCATAAAATCTTCATTTTCCTTGATACACCTGTTCTCTCTAGGTTACGTGACACTACTCTACCCAGGTTCTCCAACTACCTTCCAGATCCTTCTCAGTCTCTTGGGCTAGGTCACTCCCACTCACTCACCAGGACTCTGCCTTGGGCACTCTTCTTTTTTCCCAAAAAACTATTTCACTAGGTGATCTCATAAGCTCCTATGGTTTTAATTATCATCTCCACAGTGATAATTCTCAGATCTATTTATTGAGCCCTAACGTCTCTCTAAATGTTTAGACTTGAATCTCCAACTGCCTATTAGACATCTTGAACTAGATGTCCCATACATATAATCAGACTCAGTATGTCCAAAACTAAACTTGTTATCATCTCCCAAAATTTACCAATTATTGTTGAAGAAACCATCATAATCTCAGCCATTCAAGTTTTTAAGCAAGGAATCATCCTTGACTCCTCACACTTATCCCCCATATCCAATTTGTTGCTAAGGTCTGTTGATTTCACCTTAGTAATATCTCCAGAAGAATGCTTCACCTCCTTATCTCTGACACTTCCACCACCCAGGTCCAGATTCTTATCACATTAACGTCTGGATTACTGCAACAGCCTGAATCCTTGTTAAACGTATCTCACCACTGCAATCCAGTCCTCCATTCAGTTGTCAAATTAATCTTTTTAAATTACATGTCTAACTATGTCACTATCCACTATGTAATAAAATCCAGTAGCTCCCATATTATCATCAGGGTTAAATGTAAAATTCTCTATTTGACTTTTAAAACTCTTCACAACCTAGTTGCCTCCTGCCTCTGGTTCCAGTCTTATACCAATCTCCCTCCCATGTACTCTGTAATCCAGTGACAACGACCTCCTTGCTGTTTCTTTCAAGACACTCCATCTCCTAACCAGGCTTTTTCACTGGCTGTTCCTCTTACATGGAATGACCTTCTTCAAGTCTCACTTAAATTCCCATCTTTTATGAGGAGCTTTTCTGTATTATTTCCAATTTATCCTATATATATTGTTTGTATCTGATTGTTTTCAGTGTCTCCCCAATAAACTATGAATTCCTTGAGAGCAGGGACTGTCTTTGGCCATCCTTTGTATCCTCAATGATTACCACAGTGCCTGATACTTGATGGGGTAATGAATTGAGCACCAGTCAGGAAGACCTAAGTTCAAAACTTGCCTTGGACACCTAAAAGCTTTGTGACCCTGGGAAAGTCACTTAATTTGTTTGCCTCAGTTTCCTCATCTGTAACAACACTTACCTCCCAGTTGCTGAGAGGATGAAATTGAGATTACTGTAAAGTATTGAGCACGATGCCTGACATGAACTAAGTGCTATTAGATGTTAGCTATTATTATTAAAGGATTATTTTTCAATAAATATTGAGATCACCTGGCAAAATTACAACTAAAAAAGGAAGCATTAAAGTTAATCTGTACAAAACTAAATGACGTGAATATGCAAGAAAAAGGACTAGAAAAGCTTTCTCAAGACTTATTATAGTATATTTTACATACATTTCCATTCTCCTGGCAAAAAATAAAACATCACTATGGATATTTAAATGAAATTGTGAGAAACACATTTTAAAGGTATCCCATTTAGTTTTTTTTTTTTCTACAGTTTCAATATTAATGTCATTGAGGGCACGGAAACCAGTGTTTTCTTTAAGTATCACAAAACTCCTAGCATACAGAAGACCAAAAATTCTGTATATTCAAGAGAACTATGAACCTCTGATTCTGAAGTATACAAAGTACAAGATTTTCTACAGGAAAGGATTTCATTCATTCTCACCATACACTCAATGAAGCTAAAGACAAATGATTTTACTCACTATTTTAATACGGACTAAAAAGATAGATGACCTAGAGGGAAGACTGCTCTTTTCTGGGCCTCAATTTTCTCACATGTGTATAACGGGTTTAGATTAAGTATACGTGGCGACACATGGCCTGGTGAAAAGTGCACTCAATCCAGATTTCAAAGAAAAAGACCCTGGGTTCAGATCCCAGTTGGACAAAATTAACTTCACCTCATTGAGCATTAGTTTCCATCATCGGAGGGATGAACAGCTGCAGTACCTAGTTCATAAGACTATTGTGAAGAAAATGCTCTACAAATCTTAAAAGTGCTTCATAATTGCACATTACTGTTATTTCTAAGATCATTTCTAGCTCTAAGTCCTGTAAATTTACTTGAAAGAATCGTGGCCAGTGAAGAAGAACTGGGTAGCCCCAGCTTTACCACTCACTAATCTGATACAGCCTTTAGACAATACCCTCCAGACCTCTGAGGGCCTCAGCTTTTCTAATGGCAAAACAAATGGGGAGTCTGTTTAGCTGGATCATAGAATTTAGAACTGGAAACGCCTTAGAGCATCTAGTCCAACCGTTCCATCATTTCACAGAAAAGGAAACAGAGGCCCCAAGAAGGGAAGGGGCTTGACCAAGATCATATAGAAAGTAAGCAGCAAAAAGGAAGTTGGAACCCAGGTCCTCGGACTCTAAATCTAGCGACTTAACATCCTGTTACCTGTCTTTGAGATTCTGTCCAGCTCTCAATCCCGAATGCTCCTTAGCCGCTCCAGCGGCTCCCCACCTGCAGGAGCCTCGGGGCCCCGGAACCCTCCTTCCCTCCGCCCATCCCACTGCGCCCCCGGCAAGCCCCACCCCGCCCCCCGGTCTCCCTCCCTCAGCTTCCCCAGCGGCCCCTCCCCCGGGCCGGCTCGGGCCGCTCCCCTCCAGTCTCTCCTTCCGCCCTCCTTCTTCCCTCGTAGATTCCCGCAAACCAGGCGGCCGGGCCCCCGTGACTGACTTTTCGTGGTCTCCGATGGGGCGGAGGCACGGTCTGCAGCGCGGCGACTCCTTTGTGACAGCTCCGGACTGGCGATAAAGATGGACGCGCAGCCCCGGCACTGCCATTCCGCGTTGAGCCCTCCCCCGCTCCGTAACGCCCAGGTCCCCCTTCCCTCCCGTCCCCTAGGAAACACCCACCTCACTCCCCGTTGGCCTTTTCCAGAGTCAACCAATCCGTATCCAGGCAGCATGATCAGGTGACCCTCCTCTCTCTTTGCCCCTCCCTCACCACAGGCAGCCAATGCTCACTCCAAAACGTGAGAAGTCCAATCAGATTGCCGGGGCTCTAGGTTGTTGTATGGAAGAGCCGAGCTCCTATTGGCTCACTCCGCGGCAGCCGGGAGGAAGAGCGAAAAAGATAGGCCAATCTGCCTCGGAGAAGGCGGGTCCTACGGCGGACGAAAGGGAGCGGAAGCTCTGAAGGGTCAAAAATATTCAAAAAGCGAAGGCGAGGAAAAGCCAGGCCTTGGCGGCGGTTGGAGAGGGTGGTCGCTGCTGAGGGGTCTCGGTTGAAGTGTGCAGGTAGGTGAGCGTGGCCGGGACGTAAGGTAGAAAGGCCTGCGCTCCGAGCCTCTTTTTGCAGTGCTGACAGTCTCGTGTGGGAGGGAACGGCTTTAGTGTGGTTGAGACTGAGGGACTGGGGCTTAGGGGGCGGGGAGGGGGGTAAACCGTGACCCGGGGCTCCTGAGGAGACGCGGGAACCCACCCCGGCCTCGCGGCGTGCGTGACGGGGCCGGGGCGGAGGCAGGCCTCCCTGAGTGGCTTCCCTCTGCGGGTTCCGCCGCCTGGTCCGACAGTCGGGTCCCAGGTGAGGGTGACTGCCTGAGGGAGGGGGGGCCCCGAGGACATCCGGAGCTCCGGGGAGGGGATTCAGGGGGTCACGGTGCTGCGAGAATGCGGTGGAGCCGCCTGACTGAGGGGGCCGGAGCCCTCGATGTGACTCCCAAAGACCCAGACTTGGCCCTGGGCCTTGCCGGCGGGGTGCTGGGCCGTTGAGCGAGCCAGGGCTTAGCGAGCATTTACCCCAAAGTCCCCAGGCCAGGCGCGCGAAGGCAGGAGCTTCTGTGGAGAGGAGGGAGAGCAAGAGCTGGTGCAGGAACGCTGGACACGTGTACACCAGCAAGCCAGGGAAAGAGTCCTAAGTAGAAAGAGGAGGTAACATGTTGGGGGGCGGGGAGCAGGGACCAAGTGGCCGGTGAGCTGGACCTTCGAGAAGAAAGACTTAAGCTGATGGGAGTGGGGATGTCAATCAGTAGACATCATTAAGGACTTACTACGTGCACTGTGCAAAGTGCTGCAGATCCAGAGAAAAGCAAATGGCAACACCTGCTCTCTAGAAGCTTCGTGTTCTAATGGGGGAGACGGGATGCAAACGACTTTGTACATACAAGCAAGCTATTTACAGAATAAATTGGAAATAACAGGGCAGGCATTATTAGAGTTAAGAAAGGATGGAGAGGGAAATTCCATTCTAGGACTAGGAGAACGGTTTAAGTAAAAGAACTGAGATGGAAAAGGATAGGGAGGATGGAACCTAGAGTAAAGGAGATTTGTATGAGAAAAAGCTGGATAAAGGTAGGCCGGATCCAGATTGTAGAGGGTCTTGAATGCTTGGATTTAGAATAGGAAGTAAATGCCAGGGCAAATTACTTTTTTTTTCATGCTTCATGATAAATGTTATTTTTTTTCAGTTAGAACCACCGCCCCACTCCCATTCGCCCCAAGGAAAAGGAAGAACAACCCCCTTACAACAAATAAGCATAGCGAAGAAAAACAGATTTCCATAGTGATTGTGTCCAAAAATGTCATGTTTTTCATATTTAACCCATCACCTTTCTATCAGGAGGTGTGATAGCATTCCTCATCCTTGGTCCTTTGGAATCATAATTGATCATTGCATTGGTCCTAGTTGTTAAGTTTTTCAAAAGTGTTTCTTTTTATAATATTTTATAGGGCATTCTTCTTGTTCTGTTCACTATGCTCTGCCTCTCGGTCTACGCACATGTTCCCAGGTTTCTCTTACTTAGCATAGCATATTCCATTACATTCATATAACATAATTTATTTGGCCATTCTGTGATTAATGGGTACCCCCTTAGTTTTCAGTTTTTTGCTACGACAAAGAAAACTACTGGAAATATTTCTGTACATATAGGACCTTTTCCTCTTGGATCTCCTTGGGGTATAAGTCTAGTAGTGGTATTGCTGGGTCAAAGAGTATACATTTTAGTAATTGGGGGGGAGGGGCATGGTTCCAAATTGCTTTCCAGAACGCTATTTCACAACTTCACCAACAGTGCATCCTTGTGCCTGTTTAACCATAGCCCTTAAAACATTTGTAATTTTTGTTTTTTGTCCACTTTGTCTGTCTGATGGGAGTGAGGTATAACCTCAAGAGTTGCTTTAATATGCAGTTCTCTAATTATTAATGATTTGGAGTATTTTTTTCATGACTTTAGAAGCTTGAATTTCTTTCTTTGAGGACTTCCAGGGTAAGTTACTTAATTCAGCCTCCTGGGAAGCTCAATTTACACATTTATAAAATTAGGCTAAATCTCATAGACATATAAAGAAAGCACTTTGTAAAACTATAAAGTGTGATTCAATTATTGACCTTGGCTTGTATTAAGTAGAAGGATGAAGTAGAAAAGAAGGCTTAAAAAGTATTTGCCTGGAAATCCGAAAGACCTTTTAAGTTTAAGAGTTTAAATCCTTCATCTGGACCGTATACTAGCTATGTGATCCTGGGCAAGTCATGTAACTTTTCCATTCCCCAAACAACTAACTCACTAAAACTTTAAGTTGCAGAACAATTGTTGATAAAGGGAATTTTCTTACTTGCAGTTACCTATGCTCCTGAAACCACTCATTTCAACTTATAACAGCTTTGCAGTGTAGATTATATGGCATTATGTTCCTTTCACAGATGAGGAACTGAGGCTCAGAGGTTCAGTGATTTGCCCAGGGTTACACTAAGTTTTAGAAGTAGGTCTTTCTGACAAAATCTGAAATACTTTCTTTACACTACACCCTCCTGCTTTCCACCTGTCTTTACAACTAAGCTTGGGAGATTCTTAGAGGAAAACACATCCTAATATAGAGGCTCTATAAACTGTAGATCTGGTGGTCAGAAGTCATAATTTATATTTCCATGTTTGATACAGATTAAATGTATTGAAGTTTTTTGCTCTCTTGAGTTTTGTCTACTAGTGTGGAAAGGTAGGGCAATAAAGTAGATACAGAAAGAGCTTGCTTAAAGTTTTTATTAAGCCTTTTAAAATCTTGGAAGGAAAGGTGCAGTGTAAGTGAAGACTGAGTTGTCTTGGACACAGGACTTAGAACTAAGATGTAGGCAGCTTTTGTAGTCTTCCAAATTGAGCCTTTTAGAGCAAGAACCTGAAGTGGAGACTGACTTCTTATGAGTTTTAAGCCTAAGATCTTCCTCCTTTTACTTGTTTGAGAGGAAGAGGGCCATGGCAAATAAGTAGAATTTCAAAAATGTAAGCAAGCTGCAAGTCAAGAAAGTTAAAATTTCAGCCATTGATTTGTTCTTGCCAGGAAATCATATTTTAACATCATGCTGTTTGCACAAATCAAAGTTTAAACTAAAACTCTGCCATGTGAAGTAGTAATTTGGTACAGAGCACTCTGCTGCATTATTTAGCTTTGTGACCTCTTAGCTGCTTCAATATGTCCTATCTTGGACTACCCTTTGAAAAACCTTTGATGTTGTTTCTGATAAAAATTTAGTGATATGCAATGTAAAACTTCGTTATTCTCTAGGACATCATAGCATAGCAACTTGAATTAAAAGTTCTTTATATAATAGAATGGATACAGCTACCATCCCTTCATTGTAAGCCATCATAACAGTTGACCTTATTTGCCATGTCCTTGCTGCCCAAATCTTATTCTTCCCTGATTCTTCCTCCTGAGTATTCTCTTTTTCTTCTTAATATTTAGCTTGAAATATCTCTTATTGCAAGATTGCATTTTTCTGTCTTGTGTTGTAGTTATTTGTATTGTATCTTGCCTTCCTAGACTGTCAGACTCCATAAGGACAGTGATTATGTCTTTTTTTTTGTTTGTTTTTTGTATCTCCTACAGCATTGAACAGGGACCAGATGCAGAGCAGAAATTCATTTCATTGACTATCTGGCTATGATAGTTTCCATATAAATCATGTCTTCTTAGATGTTTACTTATTTCTTATCAGTTGACTTTTAGTATCATTTAGAACAATGCAAATCTTTTCAGTCATTCTTTTTAAAATTTTATTTATTTATTTTTGGTTTTCGGCATTTATTTCCACAAGATTTCGAATTCCAAATTTTCTCTCCATCTCTCCCCTCCCCCTACCCCAGGACCACATGCATTCTGATTACCCCTTCCCCAATCTGCCATTCATTTTTAAAACGAGTTCCAAATTCTCTCCCTTCTTCCCTCCCCACCCACCCTCATTGAGAAGGCAAGCAATTAGATATAGGTTGTACGTGTGTAGTCATGCAGAACACTTCCATAATAGTCATGTTGTAAAAGACTATATTTCCCTATTTCCCTCCTTCCTATCCCACCCCTCTCCCCAAGCCCCCAACCTCCCATTTATTCTGTTCTCCTCTTTGACCCTGTCCCTCCTCAAAACTGTTTGCTTCTTCTTACCTCCTCCCCTAATTTGCCCTCCCTTCTATCCCACCCCACCTCTTATCCCCTTTCCCCCTAATTTCCAGACCCAGTTGAGTTATTTCCTTCTTAAGCCAGATCTGATGAGAGTAAGTTCACTCATTCCCATTCACCTCCCTCCTCTTCCCCTCTACTGTAAAAGTTTTTTCTTGCCTCTTTTATGTGAGATAATTTACCCCATTCTACCTCTCTCTTTCTCCTTCTCCTAGGACATTTATTTCTCTCTCAACCCTTAATTTTATTTTTGATACCATCTGTTCACATTCAACTTACCCTGTGCCCTCTATCTAAACATATATTCCCTCCAACTAACATAATAATGAGGAAGGTCTCATGAATTACAAACATCTTTCCATGTAGGAATGTAAACAGTTCAACTTTAATAAGTCCTTTATGATTTCTCTTTCCTGTTTACCTTTTCATGCTGCTCTTGACTCTTGTATTTGAAAGTTAGATTTTTCTATTTAGCTCTCATTTTTTCTCAAGAATACATTAAATTCCTCTATGTCATTGAATGGCTATTTTTCCTCCTCACTGATTACACTCAGTTTTGCTGGGTAGGTGATTCTTTGTTTTAAACCTGGCTCCTCTGACCTCTGGAATATCATATCCCAAGCTCTTTGATTCCTTAATGTAGAAGTTGCTAAATCTTGTGCTATTCTGATTGTGTTTCCACAATACTTGAATTGTTTCTTTCTGACTGCTTTCAGTATTTTCTCCTTGATCTGGGAAATATGGAATTTGGCTATAATATTCCTGGGAGTTTTGCTTTTGGAGTCTCTTTCAGGAGGTGGTCAATGGATTCTTACAATTTCTATTTTACCTTCTGGTTCTAGAATATATAGTTTTCCTTGATAATTTCTTGAAAGATGTTGTCTAGACTCTTTTTTTTGGTCATAGTTTTCAGGTAGTCCAATAATTTTTAAATTATATCTCCTGGATCTATTTTCCAGTTCAATTTTTTTTTCAATGAAATATTTCATATTTCATATTGTCTTCTATTTTTTCATTTCTGTGAGTTTTTTTATAATAATTTCTTGATTTCTCATAGAATAAATTTCCTCCATTTGCTCCATTCTAATTTTTAAGGAATTATTTTCTTCAATGAGCTTTTGAACCTCCTTTTCCATGTGGCCAAGTCTGTTTTTTAAGGCATTCTTCTCATTGGCTTTTTGGCTGTCTTTTGCCATTTTAAGTCATTCTTCTCATTGGCTTTTTGGCTGTCTTTTGCCATTTGGATTAGTGTATTTTTTTCTTTACAAATATACATACACACACACATAATTTATTTTTCAGTTCTTAACACTCACTTCCACAAGAATTTGAATTTAAAATTTTCGGGTTAGTTTATTTTTAAAGACTATTCAGTGTTTTTTTGGGTCTCCTTTAGCAAACTGTTGACATATTTTTCATGATTTTCTTTCACTCTCATTTGTCTTCCCAATTTTTCCTCTACTTCTCTTACTTGATTTTTAAAATCTTTTTTGAGCTCTTCCGTGGCCTGAGACCATGTTTTTCTTGGAGGCTTTAGATATAGGGGCTTTGACTTTGCTGTCTTCTGAGTTTGTTTTGATTATCCTTGTTACCAAAGTAAGTTTCTATAGTCTGATTTTTTCCCCCACCATTTGGTCATTTCCCCAGCCAATTATTTGACTTTTTAACTCTTTGTTAAGGAAGGGAGGGCTCTGCTTTCAATGTGGAGGGCATACTGTTCCAAGCCTCGGGTTTTTTGTAGCTGTTTTCAGAGGTATTTCTAAGTTTTCAGTTCTTCCAAGATGGTATGATCTAAGGAGAGATGTTTGCTCCTTTCTTACCTTGTGCTTTGGTTTGTGAATGACCACAAACATTCTGTTCTGCCCTGGAACTGTGAAGGAGATTCCTTCTCCACTGATGCCATGGCTCTGGTTATGCCAGTGTTCCTCCTTGCCCCAGGACTGCCACTCAGGACTGTGACCTAGATCCAGGTATGAGCAAAGCAACAGAATTCTGCCTTAGTGCCAGCAGAGGCCCCTGTAATCTCCTTCTGACCATTTGTTCAATCCCCTTACCAACTGTGGGCTGAAAGCTCTGGAAACAGCCACTATACTGCTGCCACTTGCCACCACTGCCAGAGCCACCGGTGTGCTGAGCCTGGGGCTGCACTGCACTCCTCTCTCACCCAGGTCCGACAGACCTTACCTATTGACTTCGGCTTTTGTGGGTCGAGAAGTCAGGAAACCACTGGTTGCCAATGATTCAGGCCCCTGAGGCCTGCTCCAGGTTTGCTGGGACCAGATCTGTGCTGGCATGGCTTGCACTGTCCTGTGCTCTTCTCCCAGCCCAGTGCAACAGACCTTTCCTATCGACCTTCCAGGTTGTCTTGGACTGGAAATTTGTTTCACTCTTGTCTTTTTGTAGGTCCTGCTGCTCTAGAATTTGCTTAGAGTCACTTTTTACAAGTATTTGGAGGGGTTTGGGGGGAGAACTCAAGTGAGTCCCAGTCTTTACTCTGCTGTCATCTCTCTGCCTCCCCTTCAACCATTCTTAACCATGGAAAATTAACATGTAACTTTAATATGATTTATTCTGAGTTCTGTTAGGTAAGCATCTTATCTTTTGATTAAAATGCCATATATGTTAAAAATTAACAAGCTAAAATTCATTTTCTGGATTTAGTCTCCTACTTATAACTAACTTTAGGCCTCTGCCCAAACCTGCCTTTGGAGTATACTACATACCTAGTAGGATTGTGTGATTAGAAAGGATTACTTTTTCTAATGTTAAATGCTAACAAAGGTAAAAAAAAAAAAAGTGGTAAATGAAGCAGTCTGTGTCATATAGAGAGACAGTTATTTGTAAAAATAATTATAGTTCAATAGAAATATCTTCCAACCAGAATCAACTTTTGTTTACTATTTGACTCAGTTGTTGTCCTGCATTTTAAAATTGTAAGTGTTTAGATCCATAGAACATTGGGAGAGAGAAATAAACTAGTATACTTTCAAATAAATGGAGTAGTTTGTTTGGCCTCCCCTGATTTACTACTAGAGTTGAAGCTAAGAACAACAACTCTGAGTTCTAAATCCCCTTTCCAAATATTTTTTGACATGTAATCTAATTTTAGAAAGCCATTGCTAAGTTGGGACAAGGGTCATGCTTATGGATAGGAACAATGGAAATATTATACTCTATAAGACATCATGCTATTGGTTCCATGGGGTGATTTTTTTTTTTACACTTGTAATCCTAGCTGCTTGAGGAGGCTGAAGCTAGTAGATCTCCTGAGTGATCTGAGTGATCTCCTGAGCAGTGGACTATACTGATCAGATATCTGCACTGCATTAACATGATGATTCCTCAGGAGTTGAGACTGACAGGATGAGGAAGAGGGACAGGACACTAAGGTTGCCTAAGGAATGCTGGACTGGCCCACGCTGGAAATGTTCAAAACTTCTGTGTTGATTAGTAGTGAGATTGGGTTTGAGTAGCTCCCTTATGCTGCCAGCCTGAGCAGGATGGGGAGACCTAGCCTAAGAAAAAAAGAAAAGAGAAAGAAAGAAAATCAAGAACCAGCATTATAGTGAGGTTAGCAGTTAAACATCTTTGTAATTTGATGAGTGGACTACATAAAATACTGAACTAGGTCTACTACAACAATTTGGAAATAAAATTCTGTACTCTGATTCGGCCACGTTAGTGTAATAATTAGATGATATTTTTTAGTTACTTTAGCTTAAAATATAGGTAATCACAGACATGTAATGTGTATAAACTTAAATTGAACTACATTTTCTGTTTTTGACAATTATGTTCTTTGCCAAAAGAGTGAATTTGGAATGATTGGATTTCTTTGCTTTTTCTGAATTGACCTTTTATGATTATTTAGTTTGGCAATTAAATCATTCTCTTTTTTGGGGGGTGGGGGGGATGATTCTGTGAGTGAAAAAGGATTAAGGAGAAAAGGGAAGAGAGAGGGCAATATTATTTGCTTTCTCTTTGCAGAACACAATACAATGCAGAACACAAACAAAACTGTAGTACAGATGAAATTAAAAAACAAAAGTTCCTAAAGCAAATTGTCCACATCCCTACCTCCACTTCTAAATTACCTTTCAAGTTTCTGGAATAATGTATATTAAGCTTAGAATGGTCTTTGGAGTTTTGTCATATATTGAAATAGCATCGCACCACACCTGTGTGTTACTTTTGTTACTTACAAGCGCTATCCAAGCAGCCCTGTGCGAGCAAGAAGTCCCGTGCGAGCAGTGGATCTCATAACATTGGATAAATCTTTAACCAGGATTAGGTATGGTGATATATATGGGGCCTCTCCTTCCTGAAATTTTACGTGAAGCAGGGAGAGGGGCAGAATTTAAACAACTGTCCACCCTAATGCCATATATTGTTTAAATCTTCCATGTGTGGTGGGGATTCATTTTGAAGCAGAAGATAGATATTTTTATTTGACCCTTCATTCAAAGAAACAGGGTTTAAACTCTGGAGGTTAAAATGATGTAGAAAAAAGTGTGTTAGAGTTACTTCAATTTAGCAAATAGATTATAAGTTCTTTGAGAGTAGGGACTCTTTTCTACTCATTTACCCTCAACAGTACTGGCTGTTTTCTAGTAAGTACTCTGTGAGTACTTGCATTAAATTGATAAAGATCTAAGGTTAGAAAAACTATTATATTTGAAATGTAAAAATTACCAAACTGTATCCTTAAATCTGAACTGTTCTTGCTGGAGGCTCAGGTTGAATTTCCTTGTTGGCAGTGAGGTTTTGGGTTTTTTTTTTTTGTCAGTAAGGCTTTTGGGAAGTTCTTTTGTCAACTACTGAGAAACCTTAAGCATAGTTGGGTAATGTTTTTGTGTTTATAAAGAACACTCCTGGGGAACATGGATTGCTGAGAATATGAAAGTGGATTTCAGGGAGTGTGACAGTGGACTGTTAATTTTTGTCAAGGCTTATTATTAATCAGCAGAAAGGGGTGGAAGAAGAAAGAAAATTCAAATAAATGGAAAAGAATGTGAAAGAAGTCAGGTATTTCAACCAGAAACCCTGAGGGTCTTCTCCTCTCAGGTCTATTTTTTTTAAGGGGCCGTTCTTTGCCTTATTTTTTTATTAAGCCTTAATCACTGGATGGGCTTTGCCTCAATCAGACTGAGACCTGTTAAAGCCCTTAGCTTGAAAAGGCCAAGGTCCCCCACTGCATCCTGTTGTCCTGATCTATAGCTGGCCATTCAACCCATATGGCTGTGGAGAAGACAGTGAGTCTGGTGACCTTGCACAGCGCCCTCCCTCACTTAAATCCAGTGGCACCACCTTGCTCATGTCATGGTTCTTTTTGAGAATGAAGGACAAACAGTAACAGTCTTATAATTCCTGGAGATTCTTTGATATAGTCTTATGGCCATCTAGTTTTGTTCATTTGGTTCCAAGGAAATACAAATCTCTGAAACTACCTTAAAATGAACTCATTTTATATCCATCCTTTAATTCTGAATAAGTGACCACTCCCAGGATACTACCAAATAAGTGAAAGAAGTATCTTTGTCCAAACTTCGAAGTCAATTCCTTATATTCCCTTTTTTATGTAATTTTGTTAATTTTCCTAATTTCAACCCCTCTGAGATAATAGTTACAACTAAACTTAGTGTTATATGATTTTTTAGATTATTTACTGAATAAAAGTTGAATTATCATAATTCCTAGAAAAATTGAAGAATTTCTTGATGTCTTAAAAAATTATCTTTTGCCTACAGGTGTTGGAAAGATCAGTATTCTTATTTTTTAGGCATTTTAGTTTACAAAGCCTTGTTTATATGATTTCCCTGGGAAGTAAGTTTCCTTTCTTAAGTTTTCTTAGATTATTAATGCAAAGTATGTTATATCTTTTTAAATGCTCAGCAAGCCACAAAATGAAATCAAATAAATGATTAAACTTCTTTCATTTTGAGGTAGAAGAGAGATATTTCTGTTTGTCCTTTCATTAATATAAAGAAACAGGGCTTAAATTCTGGATGTTAAAGGAAATGTCATGATGTAGTAGAAAGTATATTAGAATCAGTTCAGTTCAGCAAGCTTTTATTAAGTCCTTACTGTGTTCCTGACACTGTGCTGAGAGACCTTTCATACTATTAGGGAAACAAGATATGCATAAAAAATTAAATACAAAATAATCTCCAAGGGAAGAGCATAGATGGAAATGAGTGAGATCAGAATGGATTGAGCTTTGAAGGAAACAGGGGAGTCTATGAGGTAGAAATATGGAGGGGAGTGCATTCTAGGCATGAGGGATAGCTTGGACAGATATATGGAGATAGGATATTATGTGTGGGGAATAGTAAGCAGGCCAGTTTGGCTGGAATTTAGAATTAATGAGGGAGTTATATGTAAATAAGACTGGAAAAGTAAAGTGGAGTCATATTATAAAAGGCTTTAAAAGTAAAAAAGAGAAATTTGTATCTGATCCTAGAGGCAACCACATGAAACTTTTTAAGAAGGATGGGATTGACATGGTCAGAAATACTAAGGATACTTTAGGAATATCCATCTAGTAACTCTGTGGAAGAAGGATTGAAGGAAAAAACTAAAATTAAAGATGTTAGGAAGCTAATGCAGTAGTCTGGGCTTGCAAAGAATGATGATGGCCTTAGGGTGGTGACTATGTGAGTCCAGAGAAGGGGAGAGATGGGAATTACGTTGTGGAAATAGAGTCAATAAGACTTTGAATAGACTGAATGTGAAATCAAGGATGTTAGTGCCCTTAACAAAAATAAATTAGGAAGAGGGAAAGATTTTGGGTGGAAAATGAATTCTGTTTTGGACATGTTGAGTTTGAGATGCCAGTAAGGGGGCAGGGATTGTTTGTCTTTTGTTTTTAGTTGTATCCCCAATACTTAGCATAGTGCCTGGCCCATAGTAGGCACTTAATATAGTCTTTCTGACTGATAGTAAGATAGTTGGAGGTGTCTAATAGGTAGTTGATGAGGCAAGTCTAGAGTTCAGGAGAGTGATTGGGACTGGATCATGAATCCTCTGCACAGTGATAATTGCACCTCTGGGTGAAGACAGGATCACTGAGAGCCATCTAGAAAGAGGACCAAGGATAGAACCCTTGGAGTTCAATACTTAAGAGAGAAATGGGAAAGGAATAATGAATCCACATAGGGAGTGAACAGACCAACTGGAAGAAAAAAGAAATATTACAAAAACTCAGGGATAAAAGATTACCTAGCTAGAGATGGTAAGTAAGGACAGAGAACAGGCCATTGGATTTGGCAATTGATAATAGTTATTGGTAATCTTGAAAAGAGCAGTTTCAATTGATATTCTGTAAGATCAAAGACGAGATTGCATGCAAGGTTGAAAAGTATGAGTCAGAAAATGGAAGCAACAAGTATAAAATATATATAGACTTCTCTTCCTGGGTGTTTGATTTTGAAAGGGAAGAGAAAAACTCATTGATAAAGAAAGACTGAAAATTTGGGGAAGAGAGTGGATGATAGAAGGAGTGAGCTACTAATGTCTGGGAAACTTAGCCATGGACTGTTCTTAAGGTTTATCTTGGGGGGGGATTTTCCGAGACTCACTCTTAAGTGGGGATAATGAACCACAAAAGAGAAAAGAAATGGATCCTTTGGGGTTAGGTTCCTTCTCTCCTTCCCTTTTCCACCCTTGCAGGATTGAGCTTGGTCTCTGTGACCCCTAAGTCCTTTTGTGGGATGGGGATGGGCCACAGGAATCTTGAAGAACATTCATATCCCTTTGTGGCCACTAATTCACCTATGTGACCTTTACTTCTCCAGGCTCAATTTCTTATCTGTAAAATGAGGGAGTTTACACCAAGAAATCTCTAAGATCTTCTGTCCCTAAATCCTCTGATCCTATTGGAAGAATTTTCTAATATTTGTAATCCTCAGTAACACAATCTCTCTCCTAAGGTATGCATGATTTATATGATATTGAGGAAATATTTTTGATAGAATTTGAACAGAATTTTTGTGCCATTATATGCTGTACTCATTACTAGGGTTAAAGTCAAATGTGAGTTCCTTCCTTCCTTCCTTCCTTCCTTCCTTCCTTCCTTCCTTCCTTCCTTCCTTCCTTCCTTCCTTCCTTCCTTCCTTCCTTCCTTCCTTCCTTCCTTCCTTCCTCCCTCCCTCCCTCCCTCCCTCCTTCCTTCCCTCCTTTCCTTCCTTCCTTCCTTCCTTCCTTCCTTCCTTCCTTCCTTCCTTCCTTCCTTCCTTCCTTCCTTCCTTCCTTCCTTCCTTCCCTCCCTCCTTGCTTCCCTCCTTGCTTCCTTCCTTTCTTCCTGTTACTTTTAGCTATTACAGTCTGAAGTGGGGTGAGTAAAGCCCAAATTACTTCAGTTCATCTCCCTAATAAATCTTTCTTGTGTGAAGTGATGCTTTCTTAAAAGATGTTGCCTTTCATTTCATCAAGAGGTCGCTATTTATAGAATTTTCAAAATCCCTGGCAGAGTTACAGAAAATAACGAATTCTGTTGCTGAATTAGACCCTTTGACTAGGTCGCGTAGTAAATGGATGCTAAATTAGAAATGTTAAATCAGTAATCCTTAGTTGTCGAAGCTAGTGTGTGTGTTCGTCCTTCATTGCCAAAGAAGACCATACCATCAGAGAAATAATGACATGACTTGCACTTGACTCTCTTTTGAGTGAGGGAGGGCTGTGCAGGTCACCAGCCTCACTTCTCCTCCAGAGCCATCTGAATCCAGTGTGACCAGACATTCATCAGGATGACTGGAGATGACCTAGGATGAGGCAATTGGGGTTAAGTGACTTGTCCGAGGTCACATAGCCTGTGAGTGTCAAGTGTCTGAAGTGAGATTTGAACTCAGGTCCTCTTGATTCCTGCAGTGGTGCTCTATCCACTGCACCACTTAGCTTCCCCTTGTTGTCAAAGCTAGAAGAACCAGGAAGGAAGAGAATGAGGAACATTGTTATATGCTATAGAGAAGTCAAGGGGAGGAATAAGAACTTTGGAAGACCAATGCATTTTATAATTAGGTCAACTTGATGAAACCAATGAAACTTTATAGTCTGCACTAACTAGAAGTAGAATGATAGATGTATAGAGCTAGGAGGGGCATCTTCGAGGTTATCTATTTTACAAATCCCTCATTTTATAGGTAGGAAACCAAAGCCCAAAGAATTTAAGCTACTTGCCCAAAGTCATACACAAGTGATAAATACTAGATCTTGGATTTGAACCCAGGTGCTCTAACTTTAAATCCAGGTTGCATTGTCAAAACTATGTTGCTAGAGCAGTTTCATTTTTCCATTAGTGGTTTTTGGAATGATTTCCTTGAGAGTAAAGATGTCTTTTACATTATGAAACAGACAAAAATCAGCATGTTACTGAATCATTTTGGGGAGGAATTTATTTCCAATAAATCATCCTCATTTTTTTTTTCTCCCCTTGTAAACTCTAGGAAATTTTTGAAGTTACAGAGAATTCCAAAAGTCTTAGGCTATTAAAACTTAAAACTGCACTAAGATTTTTGGGACACCCTGTGTAGTTTCTAGATATGATACAGTTTAATAACCATGTTTGTCTTTTGAATTTTAATACTAGTTTTTACTCTTGTTTTTGGACAGGCTGTTTCATTATGGATGGTGGAGATGATGGTAATCTTGTTATCAAAAAGAGATTTGTGTCTGAGACGGAATTAGATGAACGGCGTAAAAAGAGACAGGAAGAATGGGAAAAAGTTCGAAAACCTGAGGATCCAGAAGGTACAGAAGTGTATAGTTTGATATCTGAATGGGGAACGAGCAACCTGGCCACCAGCTCATTGACTGCTACTTTGTGTCAAGTCACTTTACTTCTTGGAGACTCATTTACCTTATCTGTAAAATGATAATTTGATCTTAATGATTGCTAAGATCCTTTCCAGTTCTATTAATTTGTGATTTATAGCATATTTAGATTTAGCAAAACATTTGGCAGTCTCATCCTTTTTGAAAAAGATGGAGACTATGGGCTCAATGTGCTAGGTAGAATTCAGAATTGGTGCAACAGAATGCAGAGCTTAGTTAACTCCATGTCAGCTTGGAGGAAAGTCCCTTTTGGAATGTTTCAGAAATCTGTTCCTTGGCTTAAAAATTAAAATTTAAAAATATTTTTTGTCATTGACTTGGGTGAAGTCATAAAAGGCCTGCTTTATTGCAGGTGACTTAAAGCTAACCAAGGAGAGATAAATATGTTAGATGACAGACAGGATTCAAAAAAATGTTAAGTTGATGACAGGCTAATAAGATGAAATTTAGTAATGGCAAATGTAAAACTACATGAGTTGAAAAAGTCACCCCCATACATACAAAACAGAGGAATTACGGATAGAAAAATTTTCTATAAAAAAGGTGAATTTGTAAGCTCATTGAATTAGCAATATGAAATAAAAGCCTAAACAATAATCTTCTCTTAGGCTTTATTGAATCACAACTCTTGGATTCTGTGATTTTGTGATATAGTTAAAAAGATTAAGATTTGTAAAACTATTAGGACTGATGCCATTTTTAATTGACTTGGATTTGCACATGTTGTGGAAAACTTTATGGGCTAAAATAATTTTATTGGTACCACTAATAGCATTTATCCTTAGTTATCATTCGATTTGGAGTATGAATATATTATTGAAAAAAGGCAGTTAAAAATATTTAAACTACCATACTCATATACCTACTTTCTCTTCTTAGAAGACTCTGAGAATCATCTACACATACATCAAAGACCTCTTTGATGAAATTATTAACAATAACAACAAAAAAAACATACTTTCACAAATTATATTTTATAGAGTTTTGCAAACTCCTGAAGGCAATCCAGACTGCTTTCTTCCTCCTGTTTAATTGTGGATCCCACTCATCCATTTGTACTATCTGTCCTAGATAAACATAATGGTGGACAAGCTTTGTAAGGTGTCATAATTCTATAATCTGGACAAATAGACATTCTTCATCCAGTTGGTCTTTTGTTTTTGGATGATCAGGCCAAACTGTTTTGAGTGGTCTGTTCCAGGAGACTCTGCAGAGTTCTGGGGCATGATGCAACAAGGTCAGTCATTCACAAACAGGAATATCTGAAGGAACTCACCCTTTCACTCATAATAGTAGCTAATCACTGATATTTGTATATCATTTTAAAGTTTGCAAAGTGTTTTTACATCCATTATCTCAAATGATCCTCAATGTTGCTATGAAATAGGTGTTATTGTTAACTTCATTTTATAGATGCAGAAACTAGACCAGGGAGGTTAAGCATCTTAAGATTATATATGTAGGGTTTGAAGCACTTTAGAGTCAAGTCCAGCCTTGTCCCTTTATCTTATAAATTAGAAAACTAAGAACTGAAGAGGTAAGTGAACTTATCCAAGGTCATACAAATAGAAAGTGCCAGTCTGGATTTGAACCCAGGTTCCCTGACTCCAAAATCAGTGATATTTCCAGAGAATGAAATGAGTCATTGTTGAGGTTGGGCCAAAATGTAGTGGATGTGGGATATGGCACCTCCTCAGCTCCTTCTGCAAATTACAGTCCTAGTGTATTTCCTGTGTTAGAAATGAGCCCATTTAACAAGCCCCCAATAGTGAGAAACGTGCTCACCTTAAATAAAGAATAATACCTGTTGTGAAATCAGGAAGGCCTTTATTAATCTTTACATCCATTCCCCCCTAAATGGATGGGTAGCCTCCCAAGTACAGTTCCAGGAAGATTACAGGAAGACTATAATACATGGAGCAATATGGGGCTTCTTATACTGTTTTCTGAACTTTGAATCACTTGCAACACTGTCCCCAGGCCAACTCCACTTTCTCCTTTCTGATAGGCCCTTCCTCACATAGCTCCTTGGGCCTGTGCATTAGTCTCTGACCTCTAACCTGTCCATGCTAGGTCACAACCCCTGTCACCTAGGAATGTGGGCAACAGAACTTTACTTCCCACACCTGGGGTCACACAGCTAATGGTTTTCTGACATGGAACCTATCCCTAGTCTTCCTTATTACTGGTCCAGCACTCTATTCACTATGCCACCTTATCTTCTGCCTTGCTGTACAAAGAGATGTAAAAGCTTCCCAGCACATAAGTAGACCTCACCATGGAAAGAATTACATGGACAAGAGTTGTGAGAAGACTAAAGGTCTTTCAGTCTGCACCAGTGGAAGGAATAACATTAGGGGGATCAGAAATATATGAAAGCCAGCCAGTGTATATAGTGTTCTTTGTTTCTCCTTTCTTCATTCTGTGTCATTTCAAACAAGCCTTCCCATATTTCTTTGAATTCTTCACAGTTTGTTATCCTTTAAGAAGGAAAAATGTTTCACTACTATAAGAGGCAATGGAATAGTGGATAGAGCTGTCTTGATTTTCTTTTTTAAGAAATTATTCATGATACAATCAGATGTGAGACTCCTGATGTATCTATAAACCTTTGGTCTCTTAGTCTCTTTCATTGCTTGATCTTGAGTCCTGTTTTTTTAAAGTTTCATTTTTGCCTTTTGTTTTTTACACCGCAGATATTTCCTGGTTACCCTCTTCCTCCCACACCCACACACCATTTCTCACCAAGGAAAACAGTTGAGTACAAATAACCAGCACAGCTACGCTTGTTGACTTATGCATTATTCAACACCAGAGTGCCCCGCTTCTCTACCAAAAGGAGGAAAGTGTATTCATTGTCCTCTGGAACCAATATTGGTCATTGCATATAATCTAAATTGAGCTTCCTTTTGGTATTCTTTTAGTTTTTATGCTTATAGTTACTTTATATTATACATATAATTATTATTTATGTGTATATACACACACACACACACACACACTTACAAAACATACACAGGCACGTCTGGTTTTGCTTTTCTTCTTCTCTGCCAGTTCATATGCTTTTTCCTGTGTTTCTTTGAATTTCTTATAGTCTTCTTATGGTACAATAATGTTTTATTACATTACTTTAGCACATTTGTCCAGCCATTCCCCAGTCAATGGGCATCTTTTTGTTTTTTTTGCTACTACTGAAGTGGTGCTGTGAATATTTTGGTATATATGGGAATTAACTCTTTGGTTTTTATCTCTAGGGTTCATGGCCAGTAATGACATTGCTAGAACAGACAATGTAATAACTCCACACAATTACAAATCCTTGTTTTCAAAAATAATTGAACCAATTTCTAGCTCTACCAGTAACAGATCAAGCTTGTCTTTCATAGCCTTCCAACACTGTTTCTACCTTTTATTATCTTTGTTCCTTTGAAGGGTATGAAGTGAAACTTCAGAGTTGTTTTCATTTCCATTTCTCTTAGTAGTAGTGATTTGGAGTATTTTTTTTTCATATAGGTCAGCCCCTACAGATACCCACAGTGTGAGACACATGGCAGGTTCTTAATAAATGCTTTTTGATTGATTGATAGTTGTTGATGGTTTGAAATTATTTAAACAACCTTTTCATAGATCCCACTTTCCAGTGTAGTTGTTGTCTTGTCATGCTCACTTGTACCTTGAAGTTGTTCAAGGATCATAGATCGTAGTATCATGGATCTGGAGAGGGATGGGACCTTAGATATCATCTAGTCCACCCCTTTTATTTTGCAGATGATGAAACTGGGACCCAGAGAAAGGCAGTGACTTATTCAAGGTCCCCTTGGTAATAAGCACTCTTTCCACTATACCCTTCTGCTTCCCGAAGCATTTTTCCTTCAGAGGGTGAAGGATCCTGCCAGGTTTTTCACAAAACTTCCTACTTTTTCACTGAAAACAGTTGACCCATAAGCTTCAGAACAATCTTAATAGTTATTTGTATGTTTATATTAATCTTGAGCGTTGTCAGGTGGAATGACCAGATATTACTTTTTTCTTATTGCTTTCAGGTGCATGATTAATG
This sequence comes from Bettongia penicillata ogilbyi, assembly GCA_023548195.1. Taxonomy (NCBI): domain Eukaryota; kingdom Metazoa; phylum Chordata; class Mammalia; order Diprotodontia; family Potoroidae; genus Bettongia; species Bettongia penicillata. Next base: position 2,269,462 of record JAJHZJ010000397.1, on the reverse strand, counting down.
TCCCAGCTTCAGTGTGTGCTTTTTCAAGGAGATCCCTCTACAAGTCATTTTTCCAGTTAGCTAATTTTTTTTTTACTTTTATACTTATTCAGAGCAAGAATGTCAATATTATTGCATCATAGATTGAAGCCAAAGGGAGCTTTTAAAGATCACTTAGTCCAGTCCTGTAACTGGAAGCCATGGCCCAAGAAAGGTATTTCATTGCCCATGGTCACAAAAGTGAGAAGCTGGTAGGTTTTCAAACCCAAGTCCAAATCCAGTGCACATTCCAGAACACATGGAATGTTCATTAATTTTAGTATATCCGTTTATCATTGGATAAATTGGAAATTGAAAGTATGAACAATTACATTATCATTAGTAGATTTTCCCCCAATAGTATGATTTGTTTCACCCTCCCTTCTCCTTTCCTGCCATTTTTCCATCCTCACCATGATAGGGGGATACAGAGGAATGAAGACCCTTTAAGCACACCTTTTTGTTGCTTTTTAGCCTTTATACGACAAGTCTCTCTAACAAAGTAGGTGACAGACACCTAGTCTCTTTCTGTGCCTATATTCAAAACCTTTTCAGTTTGTTGGGATGTGTCCCAGCTTAGGTTTCTCTAGCATAGTCTTTGAGATCCTAAGGTCACCTTTGAGATCCATATAAGAGGCTCCTGTGGCACCAAAATTCCTCTTTAAAAAAGTTGTAAAGTGCATTTGTATTTTTCTTCCACACTTTTCAGAGTGCCCTGAGGAAGTATATGATCCTCGATCACTGTATGAAAGACTCCAGGAACAAAAAGACAAGAAGCAGCAGGAATATGAGGAACAGTTCAAATTCAGTAAGTCTTAGAAAGTTATGTAACTCCTGAGCTTTGGTCATTTTCTTATGCTTGTTTGTCTCACGTGATGCTTTGCCCTAGAGAGTCCATAATATTGTATGATTGGTTTAAAGCTTTCAAATTCTCGTTTAGAAGGAAATGAAATCTGTGGCCCTTTACCATTCATACAGTATTAATATTTTTGTTTCAAACTCAAGAAGCCCAATGTAATCTCTGTATTCCATCACATCTATGGACTCCTATTTAGTAATAAGGGGGCAATTGAATGTTTTTATGTCATGTTGTTTTTTTAAAAGAGCATAGTCATTTACTAATTCCTTCTTCTCCCCTAGAGGAATTGCTGTTTATTAAAGAAAAGGCTTTAGTTGATGGTATTTTCCCTTTAGTCTACTAAATGTACCTCTTATTTCCTTAGAAAACATGGTAAGAGGCTTAAATGAAGATGAGACAAACTTCCTTGATGAGGTTTCTCGGCAGCAAGAGCTAATAGAAAAACAACGGAGGGAAGAAGAACTGAAAGAACTGAAGGAATACAGAATATCCTTTGTACTGAATGTTGAACTGTTGGGGAGAGTCTCAGGGAGTCAGGAAGCAAATGTCTCTAAGTCTCAGTTTCTCTATCAGGAAAGTGAAAGGATTTGATTAGATGGGCTTGAAGAGCCCTCCCAGCTCTGCTGTCTTAGAATTCTGTGATAATTATCGAACTCTTATGATGTACAAAAATTCCTCTGTCAAAAGGGAATCCACTTTGTTTAGAATTAACCAAGTCCATACATCCTGATATTTATTATTGCAAAACATCCTTGCTTTGTGTTTATATACAAGGCAATCCAGGAATAAATGCCTCCTTACCGGTCTCATGTGGCCCTGAAAGCTTTTATGCAATTAGTATGGAAAAGAACACTGGTCTGGGAATCTGGAGACCTGATTTCTAGTCCTGGCTGTGTAACTCAGAAATTAGGGAAGTCAAAAACTCGGTTCCCCTATCTCTGGGGTTCACTTTCCCCAGGAGGGATTTGAACTAGTTGATAGAAGATCTATTCTAGTTTGACACTGTTATTTAGAAGCTTCTTGATATCTCAGTATGGTATTGTGGTAAAGCAGACAACAGTCTCAGACCTCACTATGGCTAAATGAAACCCATACATGTAGGTGTGATAAATATATATCTTACCTGCTTTATTTGTTAGTGACTCCTTTAAGACTTCTTTTTAGTGACATTCCAGATGATAGCATTGTATCTGACTACCCTTCAGCTTAAAATTTAAATGGCGAAGATAAAATCTCCAATAAGCAAGATAATACAGTTCCCAGTGAACAAGATACAAAAGAAATGGTATCTAGTCCTGTGACATTCTGTGGAAACATACTTTGGAGGTTCCAAAGGTTTACTCTTGATGTAATATTTTGGATAATTCTGATTTTTCAGGAAAGGGATAAAAAGCAGACCTCTCAACCAGCTCATATATATTACAATAATACTACAACACATGAGTAGCTAGTAAATGTTGATACAGGAATTGAAGGATTAGACATTGGTTTACTGAGGCCCTAAATTAAGAGTTGGGGTTGTTTTGGACTTTACTTGATAGTTTATCATAACAGGTTTCTTTTTCATAATGCCCTGGAATATAAATAATTTCCCTTAGCTTTAATGTGTTCTCCATACAAAACAATTTGTCTAGCTTAGGAGGAAAAAAATTTCATAAAATTGCACTTATTTTATTTCAGACTAACTGATTATTTTTATTTAAAAATTTTTATTGATACCTTTTGGTTTTACTTTTCGTTCATTTCCAAAAAGAAACAGTTCAGAAAAGTCATCCCACATACCAACCAAAAAAGATGGTAGACAAAATGTTCTACTCCCATACTTCCCCATGTCTGCAGAAGTGGGTGAGAGGTATACTTAGTTGTCTCTCGGGCCAAGCTTGGTTATAATTACTGTGTTCAGTTTCTTTTTTTTCTATTTACATTGCTGTATTTATTGTGAATATTGTCTATGTACTTCATGCTGAATCATACTGATTCAATTCGTTTGTCTTCCTATGCTTCTCCTAATTCTTCGTGTTCATCATTTATTATGGTACAATAATATTTTTTTAATTTCTTATATCATAGTTTGTTTTAGGCACCCACAGTAGATAGAGTACTAGGCCTGGAACCAGAAAAACTTCATTTCCTGAGTTCAGATCCAGCCTCAGACATTTGTGTGACCCCAAACACACAGTGTTTAACTCAGTTTCTTCCTTGGAGAAGGAAATGGCAAATCACTCCAAGAAGACTCCAGACAGGGAGTCAGACACTTCTGAGACTACTGAACAACAACAAAAATCTAAAGGCTGTCTCCTCTGCAGTAGCTAGAGCGTTGGCCTTGAAGCTAAGAAGACCTAAATTCAAATCCTGCCTCATACTATCACTCTAGTATCATATTACTAATGAGTCTACCCTCGATACTCGGACACTTCTAGCTCTATGAGCCCTGGACAATGTGACTTAATGAATAAATTCATCTGTAAAATGGGGATAATTAATAGCATCCGCTTTAAGTGAGGATGAATAACATATGTAAAACATTTAATCTTTAAAAGTTCTATAATCCTAACTCTTGTTATTATTTACAGAAAAACTAGGTGATTTTTAATATCCTTGTTATTTTTGTAGCACATTTGACCAATTCTGCATCTACCTCTTAAAGCACACAATAGCTCCTTGAATTTTGGGTGTGGATCCATATATTTTGAAAATTATTATTATACAGGGCACACCAAAAATCTTAGTGCAGTCTTAAGTTATTAAAAGAAAAATTAAATGTTGATTTTTCTAATCAATGTTGCAGTAGTACAAATGTACAAATATTTATTTTTTGGTTAATTTCAAGTTTTTATTTTTGTTTTTGTGTCACTAGCGAAAAAATTTTCTTAGGGAATTGACTGACTTCCCCTTAATGGTGAACATTAAAAATCACAGCATGCATGCTGTGTTGGCACTTTCAGATTGCCCATCAATTCTATAGCAATACTCTGGAAATTAATGTTTAGTTTTAAAGTGAGATATATTTTCATATAGGCTTAAAAGCATTAAGATGGTCCTCAAAATCTGCCTTGTAAATCTCAGCTGGAATAGAATCAGCAGCAGTCACTTTGCCACATGAGAGGGACTGAATGGATTTCAGAACATCTTCTTTAGTTGGAAGTTCAGCTAGAGAAGGATTGACTTAAACCTGAGGTGTATATAGTAGCTTTGGCATTGATTGACAATAGTCTGTTGAGAATAGTATGGAAGTGTTCACCCTATCGCTCCAGGATCATGTCTTTATCGCTAATCAGTATGGCTCCATCAACACTAAGTAGTTGAGGTGAACCATAGGTTCACCTATTTTATCACCTATTATAAATAGCCTTAATGGCATCATAAGAGCACTTTGGATTATTACCACCAGCGTAAAGCTGAATTTCATCTGCTTTCTTACTGAGCCAAGAATCATCTATCTCTCTTAAGTTTTAGTTGCACCTTACTTTTGATGGAGCTAAGTGCTGCCTTCTTAGAGAGGGATGAACTATCCTTCTGGTAAACTGTGGAGGTCTTGTTTTTCTTTTAGCAACTTCTGAATTTCCCCATCATTTTCATCAAACAAATCTTGATTTAGCAAGTATTTTGGCCCAGAGGAGTAAATGCAGTACTGTACACCAAATCTCTGAAAGTTGCTCACTTTTTTTCTGCTGCACTGTTGCCAGCTGTGTGTTGGCTTAAGTTTCCCTCCAAGTTAGCAACAAACCCTTCCTGCTCAGAAGTCTAATCTGTTGACATTAAGTCTTATGGTAGTCATTTTGCCTTGGGGCTTCTGCTTTTCTTGAATGTGAATATTTACCTTAGAGAAGATGTTTATGATATCAGTCTAGCACTCAGCACCACATATTACCTTCATCACTCTCACAACTTGTCTCTTCTCCTTATATTACATAGCCTGTGCTAAAGTCCTTTAATGAATGATTTTTTTTTTTTTTACGAATGTAAACAGTTTTATTGAGAAACAGATAGGAACTGAATTACGGAATGTAAAACTTGGTTTACAGAACAAAAATACAAAACATTCAAATTCATAAGAGAATCAGCCTTCATATGACATGTGCTGTGGAGTTGTGGCCTGTTTGCTCATCAGTTTCTCGCTTTCTTGAAACCAAAAATAACTCAGAGGCTTCATGGGGAATTGAAGCAAAATGCACACTGCTGAGCACCCAGCATGCAGAAATTGCTGCTGCTGTTAACATGCTAAGATTCACTTTTTGGGTGGGTAATTTAAAAACTAGAGCTGGGCGCTGTACACTGCTATGTGAACCCTCCCCACACAACTCATGACTGAACTACCTTAAGTAAGCTGAGGCTAGGATATGAACCAGTAGACGTTTTCAACCAGTTTGACACCCAAACCAGGGGACCTCAAATCAGGGGTTGAAGCTACCTCATAAAAGTCACCCACACTAACCAGTCTTTCTCAAAATGGCCATTAGAAGATCATTTTTTGATTTTTACATTGACATAGGGTATTAAATGTAAATGTAAATGACTTTACATTGACATAGGGTATTAAATGCCAACATTTGCTTCAGGGCTGCATCCACAAAGTTTTGTTGTGCTTTATTTAAATGAAAAACTGTGTTGGTGATGAGAATGTCATGAAATGCACAAGTTTTTAATAGTAAGTGACCACTGCTATTGCTGTTTCCGACTCCGTTCCTTCCAAGGACTGCCTTCCATGTTTGGTAATCTGTGGCTCCTCTTTCATTAAAGTCACCCAGAATTATAAGCTTGTCCTCCTTCAGCACATTGCTGATGAGGGTCTCCAGGTTTTGAATTTTTCCTTTGACTTCATCTGGATTCATTGTTCTGGGAACATATGCACTGATGATGGTAATGTGATGCTTTTCTGCAAATCACATTGTCATGAGCCTGTCATTCACTCTTTTTGATAGTCATACAAGTTTGTTGACTAGATTGGTTTTGATTGCAAAATCCATACCAGTTTCATGGTACTCCCTTTTGCTGTGACCACTCTAGAAAAATGTGTATCCAGCTCTGACTTTGGTAAGCTGACCTTCATTTGCTAGGGGTTTACTGCTCGTACAAAAGCTAACTGAAATCTTCCAGGTTATATGGCAAGAGGAGGTCATCCCTCAGGAGTTCAAAGATACCTCCCATTGTCCATCTCTGTAAGGGGAAAGGAAATAGATTGTCCTCTGACAGTCACAGAGGGATCTCTCTCAGTCATTGCTGGCAAGATTCTTACCTTAGTCCTCCTTAATAGTCTGATGCTTCACCTGGAAGATGGTCATCTACCTGAGAAGAACCTGTGTGGCTTCGGAAAGGGCTGAGGAACAGTTGATATGATATGGTGTTTGCTGTCCAACAAGTCCAGGAGAAATTTCAGGAGCAGAACAGAGGTCTGTACGCAGTGTTCATTGTTCTGACCAAGACTTCTAATACTGTCAGTCGTGAAGCCTTTTGGAAAATTAGGACAAATTTACCCTAGAGAAGTTCATCAGTGTTACACATCAGTTTCATGATGGCATGCTTGCATGGGTTCACCAACATAGTGAAGCAAGGCTGTGTACTTGCTCCCATGTTTTGTAGCATAATGTTTTCAACAATGTTGTTGGACACCATTGACAAGGAAGCATCAAGGTCAGCTGCTGCACTGACAGTAAATTATTCAACTTGAAAAGGCTACAAACCAAAACTAAAGTAGAGGGAGAATGGTTGCATGATTGATTCACACTCACTGCAGCCTCCGAGACTGAGATGCAACAAAATATGGATCGATTCTTTGTTGCTTGTGCTAATTCTGGCTTAACAGTTAACACCAGCAAAACACAGGTTCTTCACCGGCCAGCACCACACCAGCCATATGTGGAACTATTGATTACAGCAAAAGTAGAAGTATTGAATGCTGTGAATAATTTTGCTTACTTTGGCAGTAGTACTTTCCAGGGATGTCCACATAGATGATGAGTGTGACTAATTGGGAAAGCCACCTCAGTATTTGGCAATTCCAAAGGAAAGTATGGGAGAGAAGAGGTATTAGATTGCCTACCAAACTAAAGATTTACAGAGCCACTCTGCTGATCTCGTTGTGTGCCTGTGAAACCTGGACATTATATCAGCACCATGTCAGGAAACTGCTTTGATTCCATTTAAATTCTTAGGAAGATTATGAAGATCGTTTGGTAAGATGAGACACCCAATACCAAGATCCTTTCTCTGGTTCAACTGCCAAGCATTCAAATTCTATTGCAGAGAGCATGACTCTGATGGGCTGGCCACATTGTTTGAATGCCAGCCAAACATAAATTTGCCTAAAATACAAGGCAAGTACTTACACAGAGGTCAGAAGAAACAATATAAGGACACTCTCAGAGTCTTAGAAGAACTTTGAAATCAACTACATGACATAGGAAACACTGGCAAAGGACTGCCCAGTATGGTGTCCCTATATCAAAGAAGGTGCTGGGCATTTTGAAGCAGAATTGGAGTAGCTCAAAAGAAATATTAGATGTGCAAATTTAGAGACATCTCCACTCCAAATGTTCATGTGGACTATTTGTGCCTGACCTGTAGTAGAGCCTTCTGAGCTTATATTGATCTGATCAGCTACAGCTGGACGTACTGTACTAGTGACGTTATTTTGATCCTCTTTAAGTATGAAGGACAGCAACCAACCAACTTGAAATCTAGGAGTCATTTTATAAATGAGAAGACTTGGGGTAGCTAATGCCTGTGACATCAAGACATTAATAAAATAAAGCATGTGAGTGTACTGTTGGGGGAACTATGAATTGGTCTACCCCTTCTGGAAAATGTTTTAGAACTCTGCTCCCCAAATCTCTAAATTGTGCATACTTTTTGACCCAGTGATACCACTACTAGACTTGTACACCTTCAGAGAAATCAAAGGAAGGGGGAAAGAGCTCTCTTGTATAGTAATGGTTATAGATGCTCTTTTTTTTATTATAACAAGGAAACTAGTAGAGTGCCTGCCAATTTAGGAATAACTGAACAACTTATGAATAATGGAATATTATTGTGCTCTAAGAAATTATGATGAGAGGTTTTACAGAAACCCAAGAAGATTTATTATATAGACTGAGGTAAAGTGAAACAGAACCAATAGAATCATTTCTATCGTAACAAAAAAAAAAACCTTTGAATGCCTTAACTCTGATTTAAGACCCATGGTGAAGCAGGCCAACAAAGGACTTAAAAGGCAGAATGAGGCATACATTTTCAGACATGACCTCTGTGGGAATTTGTTTTTGATTAACTATGCATATTTGTTACAAGGTTCTCCATCAAGGGGCAGAGGGTTAAAATAGGGTACCCTTCCCCCCAGAAAAGGAAGAAAAGAACCTTGTTAAAGTAATTTTTTAAATGGTGTAAAACACAACAGAAGGAAGGCCATAAGGAAACACAGACAGGACAGCTTTGAAAGTTAGATTTACATGTTGAATTTATTATATACATAAGAGAAAAAGCAAATTATAAGTAATAGAGATTTACAGTTTCATGTACAGTATCTTTTTTATGTTCTTTTTTGGTACGTGTAAAATTCAGAATAAAAATGAAATTAAACACAAGCTCTGCCCCCGAGAATTAAGAGTAATTAAGAGTTAGAGTATTTCTGGTGTATAGCTTAATGATCAGATCATATTTACCTCTCTTCGTTATTCTTGGCAACGGAACTGATCTACTGCTATGAGGCTCATATATAGCCTACGCAGTTCTTAAGAAATTGTTCAATGTGAATGAACCTAAGCAAGTAACTAGTGATAAATGCATGTGTGATATATTGAGCACTAGATGTCACTGTTGTTCCATTTCTGTAGCACCGATTAGCTAAATAATTTCTGGAAGAGAGTGTACTTTGGGAAAATATGCATTTAGTTACTAAATATCTAATGTTGAAAAATTCCTGCATTACAGGATTTTCAATTTAAAGACAAAAAAGTCTATAGAGTTACAATATAAACATTTGTGAATATGCAGTTTGACCAGACAATGATATTTTATAAATTAATGTTAATTTTCCTTTTTTTAATTTAATTATTTTGTTACATTTTAAGTGCTAAATAGTTTCCCTCCTTCCCTCCCCATCCTACACTAGAGAAGGCCACCATTTGACACAGATTTATAAATACATGTAAAACCATACTCTGCATACTTCTATTTATCAGTTCTTTCTCTGGGGTGAATAGCATCTTCCTTCATAGGTGCTTTATGGTTGGTTTGAGCATTCATAGTACTCAGAATAATTTCGTTGTTCACAATAATTCTTCATATGTTATTGCTGTTTACTATGTTCTCTTGATTCTGCTCATTTCATTTTTCATTATTTTATGTGTCTTTCCATGTTTTTCTAAAACCAACCAGCTCATCATTTCTTAGAGTATAGTAATGTTTCATCACAATCATAAACCATAACTTGTTTAGCCATTCCCCAGTTGATAAGATATCTCCTCAATTTTCAGTTCTTTGCCACCCCAAAGAGAGCTGCTATAAATATTTTAGAACATACAGGTTCTTTTTTTTCTCCTGATCACCTTGGGGAACAAAACCTAATAATGGCTTTTCTGGGTCAAAGGGTATACAGAATTTTATAACTCTTTGGGCATAATTCCAGATTGTTTTCCAGAATGGTTGGATCAGTTCACAGTTCCACCAATAGTATATTAATGTCCCAATTTTTCTACATTTCCTCCAACATTTGTCATTTTCTGCTCTATTTATCATTTTAGCCAATCTGATAGGTAAGAGGTGATATATTAGTCTTAATTTGCATTTCTCTAATCAGTAATGATTTTGAGCATTTTATGACTAGATATAGTTTTGATTTCTTCATTGAAAAACTGCCTGTTCATATCCTTTAACCCATTTATCAATTGGGGAAATAACTCATATTCTTATAAATTTGACAAAGCTCCCAAGAAACTGTCTAAAATTTTTTTCCCCAACTTTCAACTTTCCTCCTAGTCTTGACTACATTGGTTTTGTTAATGTAATCAAAATTATCCATTTTGCATCTCACAATGCTCTATTTCTTGTTTATTCATAAATTTTTCTCCTATTCACAAGTCTGATAGGTAACATGTTCATGTGTTTCTAGTTTTCTTATATCTCCCTTCATGTATTCATTTTGACTTTAATTTCTACCATACTACTTTCTAGTTTTCCCAATGTTTTTACCAAATAGTATATTCTTTTTTTTTTAGGTGCTACATATACCTTCTTATTAAACAAGTTTTCACATTAGTCGTGTTGTAAAGAAGAATTAGAACTAATGGGAAGAACCACGAGAAAGAAAAAGTAAAAAACAGAGCAAACAGTATGCTTCAATCTGCATTCAGACTCCGTAGTTCTTTCTCTGGATAGCATTTTCTATCATGAGTCTTTTAGGGTTGTCTTAGATCCTAGCATTGCTGAGAAGAGCCTAGTCTATCAAAGTGTTGCTCTTACTGTGTACAGTGTTCTTTTGGGTCAGCTCCCCTCACTCAGCATTAGTTCATATAAGTTTTTCCAGGTTTTTCTGAAGTCTGCCTGCTTATCGTTTTTTATAGCACAACAGTATTCCATTACATTCATATACCACAGCTTGTTCAGCCATTCCCCATCCTCTCAATTTCCAATTCTTTGCCACCGCAAAAAGAGTTGCTATAAATATTTTTGTATGGGTTGGTGCTTTTGTCATTTGTATGATCTCTTTGGGATACAGTCCTAGAAGTGGTATTGCTAGGTCAAAGGGTATACACAGTTTTATAGCTCTTTGATCTTCCAAATGGTTAGATCAGTTCACAACTTCACCAACTGCATTATTTAATTTTCCCACATCTCCAGCATTTATAATTTTCCTGTATTGTCATGTTAGCTAGTCTGACAGGTATGATGTGGTACCTACCAGTTTTGATTTGTAATCAATAGTAATTTAGAGCATTTTTTCATATGACTATATATAGCTTTAATTTCTTCCTCACAAAACTGCCTACTCATATCCTTTAGCCATTTATCAATTGGAGAATGACTTGCATTCTTATAAATTTGACTCAGTTCTCTGTATATTTTAGAAATGAGGCCTTCAGCAGAGACACTGGTTGCAAAAATTCTTTCCCAGTTTTCTGCTTCCCTCCTAATTTTGGTTGCACTGGCTTTGTGCAAAAATTTTTTAATTTAATCAAAATTATCCATTTTGCATTTTATCATGTTCTCTATCTATTGTTTGGTCATAGATTCTTCCATTCTCCACAAATCTGACAGGTAAACTATTCCTTGCTCTCCCAGTTTGCTTATAGCATCAGCCTTTATGTCTAAATCATGTATCCATTTGGACTTTTAGTGTATAATGCAAGATGCTGGTCTATGCCCAGTTTCAGCCATACTATTTTCCAGTTTTCCCAGCAGTTTTTGTCAAATAGTGAGTTCTTATCCCAGAAGCTGGAATCTTGGGGTTTATTAAATAGAAGGTTACTACAGTCATTGATTGTAGTACCTAACATATTCCACAGATCCACTACTCTGTTTCTTAGCCAGTACTAAATCGTTTTGATGATTATTGCTTTATAATACAATTTAAGATCTGATATGGCTCACATAGTGTATTCTTATCCCAAAAACTTAAGTCTTTACATTTGTCAAACACAAGATTACTGTGATCATATACTATTGTGTATTGTATGTCTACTCTGTTCCACTGATCCACCTTTCTATTTTTTAGCCAGTACCAAAATATTTTGATAATTATTGCCTTATAATATAGTTATTATATAGTGCTGCTAAATCTCCTTCCTTTACTTTTTTTTAAATTAATTCCTTTGCTATTTTTGACCTTTTGCTCTTCCAAATTAATTTTTAAAATATTTTATCTAGCTTAATAAAATAATTTTTTGGTAATTTAATTGGGGTGGCATTGAATAAGTAGATTAGGTAAAATTGTCCTTTTTATGATGTTGGCTTTGCCCATTTATGAACAATTACTATTTTTTCCAGTTATTTCAATCTGATTTTATTTATACGAAAAGTGTTTTATAATTACATTCATGTAGTTCCTGGATTTGTCTTGGCAGGTATACTCCCAGGTATTTTATGCAATATTCAGTTATTTTAAATGGGATATCTCTTAAAAGCTCGTTTTTGTTGGTGTTGTATAAAAATGCTGATGATTTTTGTGGGTTTATTTTATATTCAGCTACTTTGCTGAATATTGTTTCAATTAACTTTTTAATTCAATCTCTAGGAGTTTCCAAGTATATCGTTTCATCATCTTCAGAAAGAAATAGTTTTATTACCTCATTGCCCATTCTGATTGCTTCAATTTTTTTATTTCCTTATTGCTAGTACTAGCATTCCCAATACAATATAGAATAATAGGGACAATGAGCATACTTTTTTCACTCCTGATATTATTGGGAAAGTTTTTAGCTTATCCTCATTACAAATAATGCTTTGTTTAGTAGATTTGTCTTATTTAAAGGAAAAATCCATTTATACCTCTGCTTTCTAATGTTTTTTTATAGGAATGAATGTTGTATTTTGTCAAAAGCTTTTTATGCATCTATTGATATAATCGTATGATGTTTGTTACTTTTGTTATTGATATAATCAATTATATTATGTTTTCCTTATATTAAACTATCCCTGCTATAATTCCAGTTGGTCACTATGTATAATCTTTGTGATGTATTATTGTCTCCTGGCTAATTAGTTAGTTTTTATAAGATGATTTCAGCAATTCATCTAGTTTCCCTAAATTCTACTTCTTGTCTATGGCGGCTCTTTTAGGAAAAATCTTTTCTTCCCTGACTTAATAAGAAAAAGCTATGCTCTTCCCACAATTGTTCTATTGCTAAAACCTCTAGATGTCAACCACTAAGCATAAAGTTAGTTGTGTCCTTGGGGATTATGGGGTAACTGGATTTGCTCACTGGTTAATGACTGAAATTTTGAGGTAGGATTTAGATTTTATGTAATTTTCCCCTCTGATTCTTTTCTTTTAAGCCAGTTGGAATGGTGAAATGAAAATGGTTTAGAATGAAAAAAGGAAAGAATTTCTTTTCTTGCTCTGTCTGGCCAGGTAGAGCAAGCGCATCTGAGCATTTGAAACTCCTGTAGGATGAACTCTCTTTCTTACTTCGGTTCCTTCAGATACCTTTTTTTAAAGCAGGGGTCAGTGTTCTGAAATAGTCATCGAGTTTTTTGTTTTGTTTTGCTTGTTTGTTCCTTAATCTCAAACTCACAGCACTCTTGCCAAAGTTGGAGTATCTTCAGATACCAAAAAGGAAGGGGAGAAAAAATTGTCTGTGAAGCCATTAGAAACCAAGAGCAAATTTTCTCAGGCAAAGCTGCTGGCGGGAGCTGTAAAGCACAAAAGGTGGGGGCCTTTTGTGTCATTTGTTCCCTCTGTCTCTTGTTCATTCCCTGGCCTCCATATTAGGGAGGCATTATGCTGGATCTGAGAGCACAATAGCTTGTGGGTTTGTATTCTTGATCTTTGGTCCTCTGACATCCTTATCCCACTACACACCTGGCCTTTGAAAAAACAGTACTGCCTTCCATCCACTGGTTAATTGCCTTCCATCTACTGGTTTAGGCAAAGTAAAGATCCTTTTATATACTGTACTGTGTTACCCCTCCCTTTCAGAAACCTTGAGTGGTGGCACTAATGTGAATGAATCTCAGGTTATGTCAACCTGACAAATCAAAATGTTGATGAAGCATGATGATGCTAAGTTTTATGTTGTCTGTTTTATAAACTGATGTTTATTGCCATTTGATTACATGTTGGAAGGAAGTATATATTGAAGCTGCTTACTCTCCAGGAAAATAATCTAATATTCCCTGTAGCATTTTCAACATTTAAAAATGTTACAGTGATTTTTTGAAGCTGATGTCAGTGAACATAAGGAGCACATATGAAAAAGTACATCATCACTGTTGTGAATTGGGTTTTTTGTTTAGACTATCACATAAACACTGCCTGCCAGTCCAGTTGTTATTTAGTGGTGTACAAACTAACTGAATCTTTACTGCTTGTTTGTAATTCTGATTTAGAAAGGAATTCATTTTTAAGTAAACTTCATTCACAACTGTTTTGTGGTCATGTAGAGTACTTTCTGTTGCTTTCGGTAATGGATTAATCTCTAGTTTTGACTCTGGGGCCCTTGGTTTGTTTACATTCTCATAAAGATGAGCTCCTAGAAGTAAGAGGAAGGGTTTTCATTGAATGAATTATTTCAAATGTTTTGCGCTCCATAAAAAATTTTCGGAAAGGAACCTTTCGTTTGATGCAAAATTGAAAATGCCCCAGTGATATGCAAAAGAAGTGATCTCTTTGCATGTTGATCCCTTCCCAGCAAGGATACTTCTTACACCATGGATGCCCTTGATCTAGGAATTGATCTGCTCATTGTTTACAGCAGTGTTGTCACACTCAGAAAAAACATAGTCCTAAGCATTCCCGCAGATTGCATATTTATTGAGTTTTAAAATTTAGTGTTATCTATGTTTTATTGTATTTATTTTGTTAAATATTTCCCAATTAATCTGGTTTGGGCCTATGCTCAGAAGTGTTAGAATGTTGTTCTGTAGGCCATGTTTTTGACATCTTTCGTTTACAGCTTTTTGTATGCTTTGACTTCACAGTAGATAGGGAATGAATTTTTGGTAGTTGTGATGACAGTAGAAATGTACATAGCTTTATGAAGAATGTGCTTCAGCACTCTGAACGTATCACCACTCACCTTCAAACTTCAGAAATACAACTGTAGGTCTACTTAGATAGAAGAAAGAGATTTTATAGTTAACTAAGGATTTCTTTGAGTGCAGTAGAATTCACTTTTTTCAAGAGCTGGAAGGAATCTTGTCCAACCCTTTTTAAAAAAAATTTTAAATTAAAATTTAAAAAAAATTATCAAGCATCTATCTTTTTTCTCTCTTCCCTCCTTTCCCCATCTTCTCTCCTACTGGAAGAGAAAAGAAAAATAAAAGCATGTAATAAATAAGTTTAGTTAAGCCAAACAGATTCCCCTATTGGTTGTGTCTAAAAAAATGTGTCTCTCAGGAGTAAGGGATAAGCACTTCTATTGTTCCTCTTTGGCTCTCTGGAATCATAATTGAGTATTGTATTAATCAGATTTCTTAAGTCTTTCAAAATTGTTCCTTTTACAAAATTGATATTATAGATTGTCCTCCCATTTCTGCTCACTTTGCCCTGCCTCAGTGCATACACATCTCCCCAGGTTTTTCTGAAATCGTGTTTCTGCACTTCTTTTAGTATAGTAGTACTGCACTATGTCCACATACCATAGTTTGTGCAGCCCCAGTTGATAGGTACTCCCTTAGTTTCCAGGTCTTTGCCATCACAGAAAGAGCTGCTAGAATTTTTTTACGTATTTTTTTCTTTCTTTGATCTTCTTGGGAATATAGGCCTAGTAGTGGTGTTGCTGGGTCAAAGGTTATATACATAGTTTAGTAACTTTTAAAGCACAATTTCAAATTGCTTTCTAGAATAGCTGTATCAATTCACAGCTAAACCAGCCATTCATCGTTGTTTTCCCATAGCCACTCCAGAACATTTGTCATCTTCATTTTTGTTACCAACCCCAGTCTGATGGGTGTGAAGTAGATTCTCAAAGTTACTTTAATTTGTATTTTTTATAATTACTGACATGGAACATTTAAAAAGTATATAGAAATAGAAACTTTTTCTTCCCTTAAGAACTCCCTGATCGTATCCTTTACCAATTTATCAATTGGGAAAATCGCTCTTATCCTTATAAATTTGATTTAGTACCTTATATATTTTGGAAATGAGAGCTTGCTGCAATTTTTTTTCTCTAGTTGCCTGTTTCCTTTCTAATCTTAGTTGCATTGAATTCATTTGTGCAAAAACTTTTTAATTTCATATATTTCCTTCTAATCTGTTTTCTTATTTTTCCATATCTTCCTGATTCCTCTTATATAGAAAAGGAACAGGTTTGTATTCTGCACCCATTCTGTGCAAACAGTTTCCTCTGCCCTCTTTTCTTCCTTTCACCCAGCTCCCCATCACAGGCTCTTAACCTTTCTTTCCTTTCTAACCCCCCTGAACTTAGGGTTTATTTTGCTTATATTTAATCTGTCCCTAGATCTTCCCTTTCTTTTATTTCCTCCTTTCTCTTCTCCTTGTCTCTTCCTGTTACTCCGCTGAATCGAATGTATTTCTGTACCAAATTTGTTATGTGTATTTGTGTTTTGTGTTCTACTCTTCTATGACCAATTTAGATGAAAGTGAATACAAATTCTACTTGTGCCCCAAATTATGTAAGGTAATACGCTACCCCTCCCCAGTTCTCCCCCTTTTCTTCCCTAGTGTATCTTTTATTTTCTTCTTCTTCACAAAACATAACATAAATCACTCTCAGGTTCTCTATCTTGTTTGTCTCTGACTCATGTGACTTTATCCTTCTTAGAAGATGCTTCTGTGATCCCTTCTCCCTGTCTGCCCCATTAGATTATAAACACTTTATTATGTCTTTTCTGATTGCTTACTTGTAATTACCTTTTTATGTTTTTCTTTACTCCCATATTTATAACTCAAAGTTTCTATTCAGTGCTGGTCTTTTTATCTTGAATTCATCATAATCCTCTTTCATTAAAGGTCCACTTTTTCCATTATACTTAGTTTTGCTAGATTCTTGATTGTGAAGTCTCTATCTTTTTGCCTTTTGGATTATCATATTGCTCCTTTGTGGTTGTAGCTGCTTACTCTTGTGGGCCTGACTTGTTCTTTAGTACTTGAACTCTTTCTTTCTGATGGCTTGTAGTATTGTTTCTTTGACATGGAAGGTCTGGATTTTGGTTATGATTTTCCTGGAGTTTTCATTTGGGGTTTCAGGAGATGACCAATGGGTTGTATTTTCATTTTTCCTTCTGTTTCTAAGAGATCTGGGCAGGTTTTTTTTTCATGATTTCTTGAAATAATCTAAGCTCTTTTGAGGTAGGGAGAGGTTCTAGTTTTTAGGTTGTTCAGTGATTTTTAAATTATCTCTCTGAAAAGAGGCTATCAGTGACTACTTTATGATGCATTTTACCAAAATATGGCCTATTTCTACCAAGTTATTTACCTAATGATTTTTTTTTCCTGTGAAATGTAGCAGGAATAGTTAATGTAAAATTAACTATCTTGTCTTTTATTCTTTTTTTGTGGTTGTTTGAGTTTATTTAAACATTTATAATTTTTTCCAGTTCCTTGGCATGCTGAATGTGGTTACTTATGAGTTGGGTTTTTTTGGTATTATTTTGTTTTGTTTTTTTTGCCATGAAGATGTGGGTGCTTGGGAAATACTTTAATGTTTAGAGTTTTTTTAAGTTCATTGTTTACAGTGGGTATACCATCTGTAGTCAACAAAATAACTTTTTCTTATAAAATCAGAAGTGGATACATGACTCTTATTTCTCAGTCATTATGACTATATCATTTTTTTCAAATCTTAGAGGCAGTGTGGTGTAATGAAGAAAATATAGGATTGGGAGTCAAAGGATTTGAGTTCAGATCCTCTTGTCACTTATGACCTGTGTGATAAAAGTTGTTTTCTCAGCCTCATCTGGGAAATGAGCAGGTTGGGCAAGATGCCCTCCAAGGTCCTTTCTAGCTTTAAATCTGTGATCCTGGGAAATATATTAATAAAAATTCATTGATGCCTGAAGCTACACTAGAAAAATTAATTATATTTGATTCCTTTCGTGTTTTAGTGAGTCCACACTGATTATCGATATATAACCTACATTTTCTAATGTATCCTTCCCCTTTCGGAAAGAACTATTCCTTTTAACAATGAATAAAAAGAGGAAAAAAAATAGTTTGGCCAAACTAACCAACACATCAGAAATGTCTGTTATTATCTGCAGTATGTTTACACACCTGGTTCCTCATCTTTGCAAAGAAGGGTGAGAAGTGCCTTCCCATGTTTCCTTAGCGTCACTAGGTTGGTGACCAGGATTTTTTTTTGGATTATTAACATTGGATTATGGTTCTTGTGTGCACTGTGCTTTAAGACAACAGCAATATTGGTAATATTTCTTTGTAACCATCTGTTTTTTCAAAAAGCTGCATATATATGTTTGGAGTTCTTATGACCTTTCTTCCTCAGAGGGTGTGAATGAGAGCACTGGCCTCATTTTCCAGTGAAGTGACCAGCTAGTCAGTCTGTGGTTTTTGTAGAATTTGTCAGGCGCTGTTCATCTGTGAATATTTGTTCAGTAGGTCTAGATATTCTTGAACGCCTGCTTTTAGGCATGATCATAATTTTCTCATTGATACCAGTTAAAAAACCAGGAATTTGGACAAGGTATAAAGGTATAAAATTGCAGTAGTCCCCCAGCTAGCTACCTGTTAGTTTTTTGAAGAATTATGTAATCCAGAGACTAATTGTGCCAAATAAAAGATCCTTCCCTCCCCCACCCCCAGTTCTTTGAAGCTTCCCCTCAATCTCTCCTAATGATTAATAAAGCATTACTCTCCCAGGAACAGACAATCACTTATATTGACATAACACAAGTTACCATTTTTCTTGTTACAGTTCAGAGGGCAGCAACAATGTGAAAAGACTGAAACTTGACACTGAGCAAGATGATCAGAATCAAGGTGGGTAGCAGCATAGATACCTTAACTTTACTTACAGCATTTGTATACTATAGAGATATATTGGGATATATGCTGTGGACTCATTGATAGTTATATGCCTTCTATGTGCTCTTTTTAAGAAATAGTATGATGCTTATAAACAGACCTGTGTGATTTATTGAAGTGTTTTGGTAACTATCCTACAAATAGACCATTAGAACAGAAAGATACCAGTTATGGTCTACCAGTTATGGTCTACCAGTATGGTTATATAGCCTTAGTGCTGGCTTTATTTGCAAAGCATTTTTATTTTTCCAATAAAGATGCCAAGAATTTTAGTTTCCACTTAGATATCCAAGTGCTTTTGAACGTTTGGTTTGGTCTGAATTTATAAATTAAAACTTCTGCCTTTAGCATAGTCCCCAGTCATTTTCTTTGGTAACTTGGCCACCATTTATTTGGTGAAATCTTTTTTAAATCAAATGTGGTTAAGTCAGGAACTGGAAATTAGTAAATCATCTCATTCTCTACTCCAACTCTCTGTAGGACTGAGGAACAGAGCTTAAATCATTGGAGTCATCCATAAACCCAAACAAGTCCTAGCTTTATTTCTTTGAACGAGTTATAAAGGACTTCAGGGGTCACATAGTTGGTCTTGATCATATCTAAATAATCCCTTTTGTAATATCCCCAATAAGTGGTCTTCTAACTTTTGCTTAAAGATCTCCAGTGATATAGCTCATGCTACTTTTGCAAAGCTCTTTTACTGTTTTTGTTCCTTTTATCAAGCCCCCAAATGATAGAAATAATGAATCACCAAAAATGGGTCTCTTACTAGCCATCAGAGAAATATTTTGCCCATATCTGATATTGAGTGAAAATATGGCTATCACATAAAGTATTAGTCTGTAGCATGTTGGGATTTCTGGTAAATAAATCAGCTGATTTAGTGAGGACCAGTACAACTGCAAAGCTGACAGTATGACTAAATAGCTCTCTCCCCTCACTGTTTCATCTGATTATGCAGCTCCATTAAATATGACTCATTTACTCAGTAAATAGTGGGTAAAGCATTGGACTGGCCTTGGAGTCAGGAACACCTGGGTTCAAATGTTCCCACTGACACATACTTACTGTATGACCATAGGAAAGTGACTTCCCCTCGCCTGCCAACACTGTGACTTACAAACGAGTTGCCAGTTTGTATCTGTGGAGGGAGTTTTCATGCTGGGAATTCCCTGTACTGAGGAAATCATAGGTTCAGCCACATGCACATTCACAAATAGAAATAAAACCTTCATGGATTCTTTAAACCATCCTGGCTTAGCTATGGGCAATGAGCCCATGATCCCAGCCTACCTCTGCTTCACATTTCGCAATTCCTGCCCAGGTTTAACTATTGGCAATAATATCAGACTCTAACAATAACTCTATAATTCTAGAATGCTGTAACAATATAGCATTCTACCCTGTGTGCTTTTCTCACAGCAACCCTGTGAATGAGAGAGCACAATTATTATCATTCTCGTTTGACAGAAGAGAGAACCAAGGCACTGAGAAGTTAAGTAACCTTCCCACCATCACCCAGCTGGTGTCACCTGTGTCCAGTGTTGTGCTAATCTCATACAGCCTCTGTCCACTGAGACAGACACTTTGTGCATGCGTTGCTGGTGTGGAGTCCCAAAGTCAGAGGACCAGGATTCGCATCTCATTGTGACCTTGGGCAAGTTACTTAACCTTCTAAGTTTTCTCAGTTTCCTTACCTTTAAAATTAAGAGATTGAACTAGATGACTTCTTTCGCTCTACTCCCCTGGCTACCACCATAGTTTAGGCCATTGGCACCTCTTGCTTGAATTATTGCAGTAGCCTTCTAATTGGTGTCCTTGCATCACATCTCTCCACTTTTGAATCTATATTAAACGTAGCTGCCGGATTCCTAAAGCACAGCACAGGCCATGTTATTCCCCTGCCCACTATGTAGTGGTTCCCAACTGTCTCTAAAATCAATTATAAACTTCTCTGTAAGAGTCCTTTACAGCTTAGCCTCAGCCTGCATTTCCAGCTTTCTCTTATACCTTGCTCCATTCATTCTGTGGTAGAGCCAAACTGGCCTTGTTATTCTTTCTGGGTCTTTGCACTGACTGTCCCTATTATCTGGAATACCTGTACTTCTCTTAAATTTTCCTTCAAAACTCTGTTCTAGGGCCATCTTCTACCTGAAACCTTTCTTAATCCACCGTGCCCTTAGTGTCTTTCCCAATAATTTCCTTGTATGTATTTTGTGTATGTTTTGTATATACTAATATGTGTATGTGTTGTCTCCCTTAGAGGAGAATTGTGAAATCCTTGTAGACAAGGGATAGTTTCTTTTTTGTCTTTGAATCTCCAATGCCTGGAACAGTATTAGGAAACACTGAACATTTATTTAGCTGGTACTATCTTATCAGATATGATATAGGGAAATGTGTATCTAATAACAAAGTCAGTTTTACAGATGTATTGACTCAACCACATCCCTTTTCCCATCCTTCAACTCTTCCTAACAGGGCCTGGGAAGGAAACATTCTGTTAGAGGTCAGTATGTTTTACCAACCCAGAGATCTTAAAACTTACTTATGTTTTAATCACCATTGTTTGGTTTCTGAGTCTCTTCTGAGACAAATCCTTCTAGCAAGACCTTGTCAGCATGAGCAGTAGATGGGATACTACAACTGAAGGCAGGTGCTGCTTTTTTGCTAATGCTCCTTAGTTCAGTAGCAGAGTAAGTGAATGTAAAAGTTGGCTCCATCAACTCTCAAGTCACGCATCTTTCTGAATCCCAAGAATGCACTCTTATTAGTAATTTTCAGTGTTAATTTGGCTTAACAATGAGTTCCTGCAAATGAGGGAAGCTGGCAGGAGGCACATCCAAATGTGCAAGATCAGAGGGCAGAATTCTTTCTCTTTGGACAATTAACCACCCTTCTTTTTTCCTTCTAGCAACCTTCTAGATAATTTAGGAAACTTAATTTCCTTTTTTTTTAAAAAAGCTTTATTGATGTCATTTCATGGCTTTGCCACTTTAGTATATATGATAATGTATTTTTCTGACTGGCTACTATTCATTTGACTCTGACTATCCTTTCCATAGGAAACAAGGGTTTTTCCCTTTTATTTTATAAGTAGAATTTCAAAATTAGATGGTTTAGTTGACAGTATATCCAGAATCTTGTTGGTAGATTAACATATATACCTGTCTTTGTCTGGAAAGTATTCCATGTAGGTGATTCCAGATATCTAAAGATTGAAATACTTAATGTCAAATTCCTCTCCCCCGCTCCACTCACTGCCCCTTTTAAAAAGCATTTTAGATTGGAATCTTTCTGAAATGTTACATACTTCTATTTTTGGTTTTTTATAGTCAGTCTCTTTGGCATTTGGAGATCTTTATAACTTGTCCCCTTCCTGCCTTTCAGACTTATTGTTATTCCCCTCCATGAACTCTTTGGTCCAACAAACTGTCCTTCTTTCTGTTCCTCATACGCACCTCACTCCATTTCCCATTTGTGTGCTTCTACATGCTTGGCATGTATTCCTGTCCTTAACCTCAATCTCTTAGAATTCCCCGGGTCCACCCCATCGCTTCTTTCCCTGATCCCCCACTTTTTATCTGTTTTGTGTGTGTTTTGCATATGTCTATATTTGTGTATTCAGTTCTACCCATTAGGATGTAAGCTTCTTGGAGACAAGGACTGTGACATTTTATCTTTGTATCCCTAAAGCCAGGCACATAGTAAGGCACTCAGTGAATGCTTATTGATTAATTGAAGATTTGCTGAAGATAATTTAACTTTTTGTTGATGAGTTAGGGTTATCATGTGTGTATATATATATATATATATATATATATATATATATATATATATATATATATATATAAAAATGACTATATATATAATATAAATTGATAAATTTATATATAAATGATAATCGTGACATATATATGTATATATATATTGCTGCACTGTAACTCATTGATTCACTTGTGTTAATGAGGTGTGGAGCTGTTTGCACCTACACTGGATAACCTCAGACTACTGAATTTTTTGAGTTATGTTCATTTTTCTTAGTTTTTCTGTCTCTTCTCTCACTTTCAGCTGTCACTATTACTCTAGATATTCTGTATTTATCCCTCCTTTCAGTCAGCCAACTTGTTACTTCTGATCAACCATCAGCTATAACCAAGCCTTGGTTTGTAAATATGTAATCTTGAGTGAGAGCCTAAAGGAAAAGTACATGAACCTATCTCTCTCTATATATAAACTAGATAGTGTACTTACTATAGCCCAAGGGTCAAATCTACTAGAAAGAGTTTTTTACATTTTAAAGTATAATAAAATAATTTTTGCATTGTATTTGAAAATGTGAAAACCTTGACACCTAGTTAGCCTGGATTTAACTGTAGGGCTGTAATTTGCTGACTCCTGCCCTGGATAATATTTGTTGAAAAGTTTGGTGAGATAAATGATACCCACATTGTCATTTAAATATGCCAACCCTTGGTTTACAAACCACTCAGACTCCATCAGGGATATGTTCCTTTGTTTTAGATTTTAAAACTGGAAGGGACCTCAAAGGTCACTGAGTCCAACAACCCATACATTTTACTGATGAAGAAACTACACCCCAGGAAGTTAATTGACTTGCCCAGGTCACATAGGTGGTAGAGGTAGGATTTGAACCCAGGTCTTTGGATTCAGGAGTTGAGTTTGGATCTTCCAATTAAAATGATGTTACCTGCAACATCCTATTTCCCTTTCAGTCTTTCAGTGTAGATCATGGCTTTCCTTTCTTGGACAAGCAGTGTAGCTTCTAGGATAATAGGAGGAAGGAGCAGGGAAGTCCCATGAATTCTAGTTTGGGCTATGTCAAGTCAAGTCAATGGCATTTATAAGCACTTTGTGTGCCAGGCACTGTACGCTAGTATAGTTCTAGGCACTGTACTGAAGAAGGGCAAAATGGTTCCTGCTGTCAAGGAGCTCACAGTCTTAACAGGAGAGAAATGATGCAAACAACTATATATCCAGAATAAATTAGAAATAACCTCAGGGACAAGACACTAACATTAAGGATAGAGAGATAAGGAGGGAGAGAATTCCAGACATAGGACACAGCCAGGGGAAATGTAGTCAGTAGATGGAGTGTCTTATATGAAGGACAGCAAAGAAACTTGAATCACTGGATCATAGAGTATGTGTAAGGGAATAAATATTTAAAAAAAAAAACAAACCAAAAAAAACCTGGAAAGGTAGGAGAGGGGCCAGTCTGTGAAGGGCTTTAAAAGCCAAACAGAGGATTTTATATTTGGAATCTATTGAATAGGGGAATAGCATAGTCAGTCCTGCTTTTTAGAAACATTAATTTGACAGCTGAGTGGAGGATGGAGAGTGGGGAGAGAACTGAGACACGGAGAGCCAACCAGAAGGTCACTGCAATAGTCCAGGTATGAAGTGATGAGGACTTGGACCCGTCAGAGTCAGAGCAGAGAAGGGTCCCAAGGATTGAATATGGAGATTAGAGAGAAGTTTTGTGTTATGACCTTATGAACATGGTGTTGTCCTATAAATTAATAAGGAAGTTAGGAATAGAGGATGGTTTGGGGAAAGATAATTAGTTGAGTTTGAGGTGACTACGGAACATCCAATTTGAGGAGTCCAGTGAAGCAGATGGAAATATGAGACTAGAGATCAAGAGAAAGGTTAGAACTAGATAAACAGATCTAATAATCATTTCCACAGAGATGAGTTGGTGTAACTTGGATGAAGATGTAGCAAAGGATACTAAAAAGGGACCTGTCAGATCAGGTAGAAAGAAAATAGAGAAAAAGCAGTGTAAGGAAAACCTATAGCAAAGAGAGTATCAAAGAGAAAAGGATAGTAAACAGTGGTTAAAGATGCTGGGAAGTCAAGAAGGATAAGGTTTGAGAAAAGGCCGTTAGATTTGGTGATTAGGAGATGGGTCTGTAATATGCTAGCTCTCTTTGGAAAGTCATTTAATCTCTGCCTCATTTTCCTCAGTAAAAGAAAGTTAGTGCCACATCTCTCCTTATTGCCTAGTTCCTCCTTAGAGAAACTAAAAGCTTTTGTCCATCTATTAGGTAATTTTTTTCAATTTAATGAGCATTCTTTTTCTCTCCTGTCTCACTGCCCACTGGAAAAAGAAAAACAAAATTCTTGCAAATAAAATGCATGGTCAGGCAAAACCAATTCCCGTATTGGCCATGTCCAAAAATGTGTTTCATCCTGCATATTTAGACCATCCTCTCTGTCAGAAGGTGGGCAACAGGCCTTATCACTGGTTTTCTGTAATTATGGATAGCCATTGCATTGATCAGTTTTTAAGGCTTTCAAAGTTGTTTTTTTTTTAAAATAATATTGTAGGATAAATTATTCTCCTAGTTCTGATCACTTCACTTTACATCAATTCATATGAATCTTTCCAAGTCTTTCTGAAAACATCCCCTTCATCATTTCTTACAGGACAATAGTATTCTGTTACATTCATGTACATTCATTATATGTCTCAATCTGTGAGTGCTTACCCCTTTAATTTCTAATTCTTTGCCACCATAATAAAGAGTATTATTTTAATGACCTTAGCCAGGAGAATATTTAAATGATAGCTACATTGGTTCATTAATATATAGAGTAGATTATTGTGTTGAGCATTTGCAGTTCTTAGAATTGCATACAAAGTCACTTCATCTGGGAGCCCCAGTTTCTTCATCTGCAAAATGGAGTTGATAACACCCATGCCACATACCTCACTGGGTTGTTGTGACTGTTTTGTAAACCTTTAAGTGCTGTGTCATATGGGAGTTGTTTATCACTAATAATAATGATGATAAATTGAAAATATAATCACACTAAGGAAAAAACTGTGTCCCTAATCTGAGCTTCTCAGCTTCACCATTTTTTTATAAGATTTCAGTAAAAATCTCTTCATCTTTATTTCACTTGATCTATTTTTAAGTTAGTTCAATGCAGTAAGCATTATGAAGCACCCATCAGGTACTGTGATATACATTGGGAATATAGAAATAAGACAATATAATCCTTATCTCTGCCTACCTCAGAGAGGCATTAAATGAAAGTGGATGAGCTAAGGGGTATGAATTCTTTTCTTTACAAAAATGCTGTAACAAGTCATAGAGCATCATCACTTAAAAAAATGAATAGTCCCTAATGCCTTTCTTTCCACAGACACTCCATCATGTGTGCCACTTGGAAGCGGTTCCTTGGGTGGTTCTACTATTCACTGCCCCTCTGCTGCTGTCTGCATTGGGATCCTTCCAGGCCTAGGGGCCTACTCTGGAAGCAGTGACTCTGAGTCCAGCTCAGACAGTGAAGGCACCATTAACTCTACTGGAAAGATTGTGTCATCGGTTTTCCGCACCAATACTTTCCTCGAAGCTCCATAATTCCTTCTGCCCGTGATGCCATTGCAGGAGGCTCCTCCCCCATGGGGTGGTCTGGACACTTCATTTTGCCCTTGGGCATTACCTTCCCTGAAAACCTCCTTTGCCTGCTTCCTGTGCACAAAGCTACATCTTTAACCTAGTCTAAGAATATCCTAGAATCCTAGCTATGGAGCTAGATGTTTTGTTTTTGTTTCCCACTCTTGGCACCTGTTGTGCTGTCTTTTCACTCTATTCAGCTGGGTAAGGAGCAGGGCAAGTGAGAAACCTGCTAAAAGCATCTCCTTGAACAGAAGACGTCTGCTGGTTTGCAGAGGGTTTGTTTTTTTTTTCTCCCTCCCCAGCAGAACTATGGCAAAGACAGTTATTGAACAGCTATTGTTTGAATATTCTGTTAAGGCCAATTTTACAGCATTTCGCTGTAAAAATTTTGTTACACTGCATTTTGGAGTGTTCAGAGGAAGAAAACTGATCCAGGTGATGAAATGGAGCACTCTCCTGCTAATTCCTGATGTCATGTAAATAAAAATTCTAAATTCATATATGTAGTGGGTGGCTCTTATCACTCGTTTATTGTTCATTCTCAAGCTCTTCCCTATACTTGGCTATTCCTTCTATCCCCCCGCTCTATCCTCCCAAACCTCAAACAAAGCACCCGATTGATTAGTGCCATTTCATATGAAAGCTGTTGTCTCAAAGTAGATCAGAGTCGAGTTATGCTTGAATCTTTTTGCCTAGCACAGTAATCGAAAGGGTTTAGTGGGAACATAGAACTTTTTTCTTCTAATAAACAACTACGTCTGTGCTACGCACTGGGATTGATTGAAAAAACTTCTTCAATTGTACCCATCAATAAAAGCTGCCTATAGACCTGTTGAAAAAGTAACTTATTTGAAGAAGCTTATAGAATCCAACAAACCCTAAAAGGCTAAACACAAGTGAATACTCTTGCTTAAAGTGTCTGAACAAGTGGTATGTGACTCAGTTGAAGCTGTTCCCTTGATGTGAGATAGTGTTTTGGCTTTCAACTGTTGAAGATATTTTTAGGGTATATACTGTAACCTTTCCTGTACTGATGCCTAGTATACCACTATACATCAGCTCCTGATGCTTTCCTCCCTCCCCTATCAGAAAATCTCAGGGGCTGCAGTGTATCACTACTCTGGTTATACAAGGTCTGAGAGTGGAGGGGTAGGCAGTGTTAAGAAATCTGAACCATTGTTTTAGTTTCTCTGTCAACTATTTGTCTTTTAGGTGTCAGACTGATATACACACACACACTCACACTCCTGTAATATACTGACATTTCAGTGTTGACAGGTTGAGAAGTAATCTTGGGTTACTTGGGTTAGAGGGACTCCCTCACCAATTTTTCCCCTCTCCATACAATGGCACTTTGATTTCCATTGGCAGATGGCAACTCCTCTTCATCAATAAGTTGGCTTCTTATAAATTCCTTCTTTTTCCTTCTACAGAGCTGCAGTGTGCTAGTTGTACCTTGGCTGTCAGCACAGGCAGAGCTGCCCTGTCTAACAAACAGCTGTTTAGGTAAGACAGTGTGTAGGCACCTCCTGCTTTGTTTGTTTCAGTGTTCTTATGGTAGTGCTGTCATGATTACAGCATGTGCACCCATCTAGCCTTGGAACTGTCACAAGCCACATTAGAGAATGAGTGCTAGTTTAGTCTTTAAGATGTCTTGCCATTCCTAAGTTCTGCTTTTGATATTAGAAGCTCAGAGATGAATGCAGTTACTAAAACAAAAATACATACGTTAATTTGAACGTATGTTTAGTAAGCATTTGGATGAACAAAATCTTTGGTATTATTTAACTGTCTTGGTTGATGAAGGAAACAACAATAGAGAGTAGCACTTCCTGCTGCTGTTTCGGTTCTTAATATATCAAGAGATTATATAACTATGACTTGTATTTTATATTTTTCCCTTCTACCCATTAAGCATATCCTCAGCCTTGGACCAAAACACTGTACTTGTATTAACAACTAATAGCAAAGTGAAGGTCTGATGATTGGCTAATAGCTTAAGCAACCTTGACAAGTGTCTGGTTTATCTTGTGGCTTTGATTCTAAGATGAATGGGGGTGGGGGGGGCAAAGGGGAAGCATTTTGAATCTAAGGAATAATTTTATAAAACAAATCAGCAAATACAGTTCATGTTCAAGTGCAGTTCAGCTGGTTAATTAGAGTTGAAAAGCCTGGTTAATAAATTTAAAACACCTGTCTCTCTCAGACTTGTCTTCTAAAGAACTTTAGTGTGAGGCTCACACCCTTGTGGCAAAGAAGTAGCACAGAGAGGTTGTTAATCCCACCACTGCCATTACATGTAAAAAATGAGGAACTTGGAGCTGGGAGTTCCACCTTAACCGCCACTCCTCCAAGATTGAATTTAACAGGGTAAATTAAATACTTATTTCAGAGGTTGAACAAATTCTCAGATCAGCCATCATAGCTTTATATCCAACTAGACATTAAATTGCCGTTAGAAGATGGCAAAAGGCAAAATCGACCAGTTTATTCTACTTCCTTGTCTTCTGGGCTAAATGTTAATTAGTTTGGGACACACAGTTCTTTGGCTTCAGTGTTGTAGCTGTGAGTATGTGGCTCAGCTGTTGCCTTAAACCCCTGTGAAAAAACAAAAATGAAAGCTTGTTGGCTCTGCACGGTCATTTGGACTTGGGTATTTCTTGATTTCCTTATGTACCCAGCCCACTTAGTTGTGAGAGCAGCATGGAGTTGGAGCTGTGCTTGGTAGGAGGCAAGTCCTACTGCCTGGAGTCACAAGTTATATACAATAAGCTAGCTGCACATTTATGCTGTGGGAACATTGGCCAAAGCTGATGCTTTGCTGCTTGCTTACCTGTGTAGCAAAAGTCTGGAGGCAAGGATTGGGAGTGCTGGAGTTACAATAACAGGTAGAATCTAATGGTCCCGTTAATTGCCTGTCAGCTTGAAAGGAGTCTGACAAAGAAATGGAGTGAGATTTTCTCCCAAACTCCACCTTTCACTTAATTTTGAATTTTTCCCACTAAAGAATCACAGAATTCCAGAATTCGAAGAGACTAGAGATGTCCAGTCATGACTGATATGTAAGTCTCTGTGAATGTTAGGATAGTGGAAGGAGGGCCTGGAGAGGAGGCAGGAGACACTTGGGTTCAGATTCTGCCCTTGTTTTTTCCTTCACTGAGTTTATTTTTATATTAAATATTTGACCATATGAAAGCACACATAGTTCACAACTCCAGAAAGTCATTGCAGTACAGATAGTTTATTTACAAGAATGATCCCTCTATCCATGTGATCATTGGCAACTCTCTTCATTCCTCTCAGCCTCAGTTTCCTTATGAGTAACATGAACATGATCTATACTAGGCATACCCTAGAGGGGTCGATGTGATGGAGATTCAAATGTGTCTATGGGAGTGTCTGCCAACCACTTGGTAAGTTTTAAGATGCTCTACAAATGTCAAATAGTTTTAAAAATTCAGCAATTATTGATGAATGGTTTCTGATGAAGAGTGCTATGTCCTTGATAGGTATCTGAAGAGTGACTGCCAGTATAGTTTGTAATATACAGAACCTCCAGAAGGGGAATTCACTACTTCAACTCCATAATTTGAAAATACTTCCTTATATGAAGGTAAAATTTTCTTTCCTATAGAACTTTTCCCTATTGCTACTAATTTTGTCCTCTGTAAAATATAATCACAGACCCCTGAAATATATACCAGGTCACAGCCTCTAACCCTCATCAGAAAGCACTGGTTGTAAAAAAGTATCTTTATTTGTAGCATCAAAGAAGTCTCATCATATCTTCTACTTCATCTTCCATGTTGTCCATAAGCAATAAAATGACTAACTTACAGCTGTGAATACAGACTTCCCAGTTGTCCTGGATGGTGTCTTTATTTTAGGGCTGTGGTTTGGCCTCCTGAATTATTTGGAGCTTTCCTGGGCTCTGCCAGGCTTCAATGGCCACAAATACACAGTACCAGCTACAGGAAGCACCTGCAATAAGAAAGTTATGATGTATTTTCTGGGTCAGGTCATTTTTCTAAAGAGCTACTCCCTAGTAGTTTGCATAATTGGTAAGTAGATGGTGAACAACCTATTATCCACGTATTTCCATTAATACTCTTAAGAGAAGTTAATCATCGAACAAATAGCCCAGTTCTAGATTTGAGTTCCACCTCTGCGACTGTCCTGCCCCACTTACTGCCCTTCCACAGGGGTACCTCCTCCTCAGCAGGGCAACCCCTTGTTATTTCTTCTAAGTATTTTGAATGCTCAAGTGCTCTCAATACTCTACTACATGGTGTGGTAGATGATGACTTTTAAGGGTGAAAATCAGCACTAGCCCTGAGAAAGTTATGGAAGCAAAAGGTTTGTTTTGTAAGATGGAGAAGCTATACACACTAGGAAGGATATGGTATTCCTCAGATTGATCAGCAGGCTACCAGACCCTTCTCCCCCAGAGCCAGCCTCAGAATGATGGAGGCACTTGCAGGTAGGAACTTATATGGTTCTTTTACTGATCTTGGCAGGTGAGTGTTGAAATGATTGTCCTGGAGCTAGCTGAGTGTGGTCCACTTCCCAGTCTGAGCCATTTGGGGATATTCCTCAAACAGAAATTATGACAGACCCTGTACAAACCAGAATGAAGAGGTTTAGGCTAGGGCCTGTATGCAGCAAAACAAATTACACTGGAACTTTGGCTTCTCAGATATTTAACGCCCAGGCCCAAGGAAAACAGCTTTCATGGGAATGTCCAAGTTTCTTTATTAACCTGCGTATAACAAATAGAACATGTACACAGTATAAAAATGAACAGAGCATGAGAGGTATAGGCTTAACACAAATACATAACGGATACACATTTTTTTTAATCATATGTAGCTAGCTGCTTGGAAAAAAAAACAGTTCTGATTGTAAAAATTTATTCTTTTGTAATTATTCCACCAAAATTATACAAAGTACATTCAATACTTGAAAATGATGGTAGGGAGCAGAAAGGAGTGGCCCAGTGTGGCCTGGTAGTATTATCAGGGTTGGCAAATTTGACAAAGGAAACCCAGCTGTGTTTTGGGAGAGAGCAGGAGAATGTCCAGTTGTAAAAAAAAAAATGAAAAGGCCGATTTGCTTTTCAAAACAAAACAAAAACAAAAACCAGCAGTGAGGAAGCCTGGTGCACGTGCACTTTCCTTAGGGACTGTGATGAGGTTTGGCTGACATGCTGATGCCGGTCTGAGGGGAAAGGAGGCTGCCGGAGGCTACGCGGGCTCACAGCTGCTAGGCAGCAGGTTTTTATGTTTGAAATACTGCACCACTTGCTGGGGCAGCTCTGCCAGCACAGCTTTAGCCAAGGTTTCTTTCGGTGCCTAGGGGACAAAGAAAAGGCAGGATTAGTGACTTCGTGGGTGCGTTGTTTTGTAACAGGAGTGTCATGAAATGATGATGCAGTATACACAAGGACGGTAACAATGTAAACAGAAAGGACAGCAGAAAACAAATCTAAATGCTGCACAATTATAACCAGGTATAGCCCTAAAGAATAAATATGAGAATGTTCCTCCTTGCGTTGTAGAAGTGGAGGACTGTGGGTGCAGAAATCTACCTACATACATATCAGGCTTGGTTGATATGTGGCTTGGTTTTGCTGAATTGTTTTTTTCTTCTCTGTTATAAGGATGACTGACTGAGAAGGGAGATATGGGGAAGGGTATACTGGAAAGTAAAGGTGATGTAAAAACTAAAGATACAAATAAAAATAAAACAAAATAATGTTTCCTTCTTGCCTGTACTCTTACTCCTTTCCTTCCCATCTCTGGCATCTTGGAGGAATCCTGCTGGTCTCCTACCACCCTGTCCTCCCCAACCACTCTAAGTCTCCTAAGGAGAACCCCTAGCCACTGGGTGCAACAAAAGGCAAGAGGACCTGGGAGGAAGGAAGGGAAAGGTCTATACTTTGGCAAGTAAGTTTTCTAGGAGAGCTAAAGAAAGAGAAAGGGAAGCCTTGCTTGGTGCTCAGTCTCTCACAGAAGGCCATCTCTAGGTAAACACTTATAAAAGTGTTTAAACACTATAAAAGTATAAGTGAATTCCCATGGACTCTTGGGGCAAAACACCTTCCACATCCAGAGAAAGAACTAATGGAATTGGACCGCAGAATGAAGCAGACCATTTTCTCCTGTGTTATGTTTTGTTTTATGATTTCTTCCATTAATTTTAATTATTCTATGCAACATGACTAAGATGAAAATGTATTTAATAGTAATGTATGTGTAGAACTTATATAAATATAAAATTGCAGCCGTCTCAGGGAGGAGGGTGGAGGAAGTGGGGAAGGAGGGAAAAAAATCTAAAGATATATGAAAGTGATTATAGAAAACTAAAAACAAAGTAATTTAAAATATAAAAAAGTGTAAGTGAGCTAAAATAATACAAGCCTTCAAGGTCTAGTCACTGAATGGGAGATTGAAAGGAGCAGCAGGTTTCACTTCTGAGCTTCCTCCTTGGGTTTCTGGTCTGCTGAGTACCTTGCTGTGGGAAATAGCACTCTGCTACAGTCACAGGCAGGGGCCTAGACACAAACCTCATCTCGGTGGGAGATCCCACTTCATGTTCGACAGCGATCCAAGGACATCTATCACTATCATATATATGAGTGTCACCTGAAAACCCAGGGTTAGGGTGACAAAAGGCCCTGGTCTTCTCAGAGCAAAGGAGTCTTGAAGGTCAGCACCCAAATATGGAACTATATCTAATCTGTCTCTTAGAGCTACAGTATCCACAGCCCTTCAGTCACCTTTCTGACCATGACGACTGGTCATTACTATACTACCCCATACACCTTTTTATTGGGCCCTATCACACTATTCTCTATTACGTACTTTACAGCACAGTACACTATGGATTGCTTGTATCCATACCTTTGTTCATGCTGTTCTCCACACAAGGAGTGCTTTCTCCCTTCCCTCATGCCTATCCAGATTCCATCTATCCTTCAAGGCCCATCTCCAGGCAATCTTCAGACGACCTTGATCAATTCCTTTTTCTAACTCCTTTTGCACTTATTGTTTAGACCACACAATTAATACTTCATAATTTATCAGTCATTAATGCTCTCCCCCTCCTCTTCAAACCATCATGTATATACTTATCCTTTCCTTATCCATTTTCCTTTCCCTAGGAAAATGCCCACTTCTTGAGGAGTGGGACTTTTTCATTTTCTCTTTGCATCCTCTGTGCGTAACATAGTACCCTGCACAGTCAGTGCTTAAAAATACTTGTGTTGTTATATGTATCATCTGATTGTTTCACAAGGTTTTGCTTTAGTTCCTACAGTTGAGACTAAGCTGTCTAATATTTCTTTTTATCAACCAAGGCCTCCTAAGCACAGGGCGTGATATGCAGTAATACCACAACACTGCCTGTGTAAAAAAAATTATGTGCCCTGTGCACCTAAATTACCCTGCCCCTCTTGGCCTCAGTTTTCTTATGTATAAATTGAGGGAGTTGGACCAGATAGTCTTTAAGATTCTGTTTTAGTTCTGTAGTCAATGATTCTATGACTGACAGAGTAATCAATAAGAGCATTATTTCCTAAAGGTCAGAGTCCTGGGTTCTAGCCCCAGCTTAGCCAACGATTAGCTAAATGATTTGAATCAAGTCTCTCTGCTTCTGTGAGGCCATGTTTCCCCATCGATAAAATGAGGTTACTTTAGATGGATAAGTTTTAGGACTGTTCCAGGGGTAGCATTCTGTAACTGGACCAAATAGAATCACAGAACTTCAGAGCAAGAAGAGAGTCTAGTAATAGTCTAGTAATGACAATAGTTAAAATTACATATACTTTAAGGCTTATAAAGCAATTTACGTATATCATCTCATCTGATCCTCATAATCCTGTGAGTTAGGTGATATACTATTTTCCAGATGAAGCACCTTGGACCGAGTGGAGTTAAGTAACTCACCCAGGGTCACATACCTAGTAATTATTTAAGAAGGGATTTGAACCCAGCTCATCCTGGCTTTACAACTACTGCTCTGTTTTATAGACAGTTTCAAGGTTGATGTCTGAATCTTATTTTCTATACACGTACTTTTTGCCTTGGCGCCCCTCTTCCCAGATTCCCCTCACCCAAGGCTCACATTGCGGAATTCCCGAAAGGGCACAAACTGCACAATGTCTCGGGCTGCCTCCTCGCCAGTGTGGGAACGCAGAGCACGAGTATCACCATCCAAGAACTCCATGGCAGCAAAGTCAGCATTGCCCACACCCACAATGATGATGGACATGGGCAGCTTGGAAGCCTGTACCACTGCATGACGGGTCTCGTCCATATCGCTGATAACTCCATCAGTGATGATGAGGAGGATAAAATATTGCTGCAAGGAAGATGGGTGGAGGAATGAGGCAACAGTTCATTGTTCCCCTTCCCCAGATCCTTATCCCTTCTTCCTACTCAAAATCTGGAGTTAGTAGCACTTTCATGGCTTCTGTAATTGCTGAGAAATATGGTCCAAACCCTCCCACAGCCAAACTAATTGCCACCTCTTGCTTTTGTTCATTGCAGGTAGGATAACTGTCCATCACCCAAGTTGGAATACCCTTTTTTCTTTTCTATTGAGCTAAGTGCTACTTATCACTCAAAGTCCACTTTCTGACTATTCTAGAGCATACAGTTCTTTTTTATTACTTTCCACAGCACCTATTCCCTGAGCCCCATGGTTTATCACTAATTTTTGTCCATTTTAAAATGTTACAATGCTTATCTTTCAAAGCTCAGATATATCTGTTCCATGAAGCCTTGGCTGATCCCTTCAGTTGTTAGTACTTTCCTACCAATCAAGCATTTATTAAACATATACCGTGTGCCAGACACCAGGGACGCAGAGGCAGAAGTGAGTCAATCCCTGCCATCAAGGAGCTTATATTCTATTTGGGTAAATAAAATGTATGTGTGGGGTGGGGCGGGTAATTTGGGAGTGGGAAAAGTTATTGGTAATTGAGAGAACAAGAAGAAGAAGGTGGGGCGGGTAATTTGGGAGTGGGAAAAGTTATTGGTAATTGAGAGAACAAGAAGAAGAAGATGACAGGAGCTGAGTCTTTAAGGGAAAACTAAAGTAAAGGGGTTTCAAGAAGCTTGGAGTTGGGAGAGGCAGTGTTGTATGAGGAACCTTAAAAAGCTGTTGGCTGGGCTGTCAAGTACAATAAGGGGAATGGTATATAAGAGTGAAAAGCTAAGAAGAGGGTAAGTTGTGAAGAGCTTTAGATGCTAGAGGAGTTTGATCTTTTAGGATGATAGGGAACCAACCACTGGAGTTTACTGATACGGCCAAGTCTGCACATTAGGAAAATCTTTTTGGCGGCTGGATGGAGAATGAACTGGAGTGGGGAGACACTCAAGGCAGGGAGATCAGTGAATAAGCTCTTGTTTATTCACTTCTTCCAGGTGAGAAACAAAGAGGGCCTGAATAGTGTGATGGACTGTGATTGAAGATGAGAATGAATAGGAGAGATAGTGTGAAGGTAGAAATGATACGATTTGGTAACTGATGGATGCCCTCAACAGAAACAGAGAAGAGGAATGGATTTAGAGGAAAGGTGAGTTCTGTTTTGGACAATGCTGGACTAGATGCCTCTGAGATATCTAGTTGGAAATATCTAATAGACCCTTCATAATAACAGGACTGGAGCTTAGGAGAGAGATTAGGTCTTGATAGAGATCTGGGACTAATTCGCATAGAGATAGCTGAACTCATGGGAATTGATGAGTTCATCAAAAAGAAATATGTAGAGAGAGGAAAAGAGAGCCCAGTATAGAGAGAGCCTTAGGGGTGAGATATGAATGATGATCCATGAAATGGGATTGAGAAGGAACAGTACAAGAGATAACAGATGAACTAGAGTGGAGCGGTGTCACAAAAACCCAGAAAAGATCGTGTGGTCAGCATCAAATGCTGCAGAGGGGAAAGCAAGAATGAGATCGAGAAAAGGCCTGTGCTAAGAGGAAAAAGACAGTCACTGCCCTAAAGAAGCTCAAAATCTGCTGGGGAGAGTAAACAGATCTATACCAACAAGCTATCCTCAAGATAAATAAGAAATAATCAACAGAAGGAAGGCACTAGAATTGAGAGGTTGGGAAAGGCTTCCCACAGAAGATGAAATTTTACTTGGGACTTGAAGGAGGTGGACATGAGAAAGGAATGTTCTAGACATGGGGGACAGCCAGAGAAGATAACTAAGAGATGAAGTGTCTTGTTTGTGTTTGTGTCACTGGATCAAGCAGTATGTAGAGGGCTAGATTATGAAGGCTTTTCAACATCAAACAGAGGATTTTGTATTTCATCCTAGAGGCAAAAGGGAGCCATTAGAGTTTATTGAGTAGCAGAGTGACTACTTTCACTGCAACTTCAATTTAGGAAAATCACTTTGGTGTCTGATGCATCGAACTGGGATATGAGGCAGGCAGACCCACTAGCAGGTTATTAAAATAGTCGAGGAGAGGGTGATGAGGGCCTACACCAGAGTGGTGGCAGTGTCAGAAGAGAGGAGGAGACATATTGGAGAAATGTAATCAGCAGGCCTAAAAATGTACATGTTGGGGGGATATTGAATATAGTGTCTACCTACCTGTCCACCACAAGACTTGAGTCAGACAACTTAGGGTTCCATTTTCCTTCTACTTGGTTTCAATGTAGACTCTGCCCTTACTCTGACATTCTCTAGCTCCAACCCAGAAGAAAATACAGCAAGTCAAACCAAGAACTGTTTTATTTGGAAAGAGGAAGGTATAATACAAGTGCAGCAGGGAGGACTTAGGTTGGACAAGAAAATATTTGTGGCCAGCAAGGGCTTGATGCAATGTATCCATAAGCAGCCTTAGAGAACAGGGCACACAGTTTTTATTGAGAATAGGTTAGGTATAATCCTGCCAGGAGGCAGATCATTTGTTTTCTTGGACTCATCCAAAATTCTGTTCTCTAAATCCCAAATAGATAGGGGTGGACTCTGGGACAGGAAGCATCAGGTTTATCTCAGCTTTGACTAAGTTGGGCAACTCCTCCTCTTCTTCTTTGGTATTCATCTTCCTTAATTTTTATGATGCTTAGTTTCTTTATCTGTAAAATGAAGCTGAACTAGGTGACCTCTAATTAGGCTTATTCTAGTTATAAATCTATGAAACTTGGTAAAATGAGGTCAGGAGTCCCCTGCCAGACTGAAAACTGATTCTAAGCTTTTCCTCAACAGCCCACTTTGCTCCATATTCCCAGGAATGGATGTGAACCCCCAAACCAGATCCACTGGGGGCACCAGGGCTGTGGCCTGTTCCACCCTGCTTCCCTTTCAAGGCTCATCTTTTCTCATGCGGATTCCTCTTTCAAAGAAGACTCTTGAAGCAGCTGCAGCCTGACTTTGTGACGGCAAGACCTGTTGCCATGGAGAAGGTACCCATAATTCCTGCTGCCCCCAGCCTCAGAAAAGGACTGAATGAAGTAGTTCCCTCTCTCAGCTCCTTCCTGAGCCCAAGCTGCTATTTCTTTGCCATTTTCTCTTCAAATCTGAATACTATCTCATTTATACTGTATTACACAAAACACTTCACTATATGTAGGGTCTCATTTGATTCTTATGAGGTAGGTAGCACACCTATAAATTATTATTCCTACTTTTAGCTAGGGTTTTAAGGGGAAATGACTTGCCCAAGTTTACACAGCTAATTGAGGGGAAAAGCTAGGACTTGAGTCCTGTGATCTTTCCACTGTCCCATGCTGCTTCTACTTCCAGGACACCTGTAATAGGCAAGGCTGGGTTTGAAAGAAGAAGAGACTGACTTAGGCCTGGTTTCCCCACAGATAAAATGGGGGGTTGGGCTAAATGACCCCCAATAGATTTCCCTAAAACAAACAAACCTTTCCAGTTACCTCTTCTAAATCCTTTTTTCTCAGGACTCCTTACCTTTAAAAAGCTAATTCACATTTCCCTGCCATGGGATGATAAAAGTTTTAGGCAAAGAAAGTAGCTTCTTTAAGGAGCTGCTTGGCAGGAACAAGGAGGACCATTTTCACTGTCCTGAGAACAAATGAGAACTTGGGCCACAGGATTGTGGATGTAGAGCTAGAATGAGCTTCTGGAGGATCATGAATCTGGGGTGATCTGCCCAAAGCTAAACAAGTAGAAGGGCCTGGACTTGAACCCAGGTCTTCTGATTCTACAGTCATTGCTCTTTCCATTACACCATGATGGTTTTCAGCTCCAGGAAGCTGGGTCACCACCAATGAGGACCAGTCCTTCCCAGGCAAAGAGATCTCACAAATTCAACCAATCCTGATACACTGAGAATAGTCAAAGACTCTTACTACTGCTGTTAGGACTGTCACCAGTTCATTTCATTAACTTCTGTTCAACAAACATCTATTAAGCACATATGTGTAAAACATTGTACTAGGTGCAATACAGTTTGGGTAAGATGTAGTCTCTGTCCTCAAGGATTCTTACAAGTCTAGTAGAGTCTAGTCTCGGGCAGGGCTGGAACTTCCCAAAAGTTTTTGGCTTCAGAGTTGTACATTAAAGGATGTACATACAAACAGTACAGATTTTATATGTATATAATTATGATATTTTTCAGGGCAAAGGGCAAAATCATTATCATGGAAGTCACTGAGTCAGAGGGTTCTACTCTCAAAAATGATGCCATATCCTTCCTAGCTGCTATCAGTAAGATAGTTACATATGAAAAGTGACATGAAATCACAATTGCTGTTAAATGTTGCTTAATTGTTTTCAGGAAACACACTTTGG
This sequence comes from Bettongia penicillata ogilbyi, assembly GCA_023548195.1. Lineage (NCBI taxonomy): Eukaryota > Metazoa > Chordata > Mammalia > Diprotodontia > Potoroidae > Bettongia > Bettongia penicillata. Next base: position 2,230,715 of record JAJHZJ010000397.1, on the reverse strand, counting down.
GGGTTGGGAGTCTCTTGTGTCATTTTTTTTAAAGTAGAGAAATTTCATAAAAGGTATTATAGAAAACCAGAGAAACAAAAGCACAGAGGTGGGAGAGCACAGGGCATGTTTGGGAGGACAGAAAGTAGGCCAGCTCAGCCAGCTTGTAATTATCAGTGCTGGTGGAAGGGAATGGAAATCTCAAAACATTAGAGAGTCCAAAATAGGGTGGGTAATTTAAGCAGCAGATAACCTGAAAATCATTCATGTTTGTGTATTTGTATGTAATATACACACACAATTTTTAAACTTCTGGACATTTAGTTTAGATTTTAAATAGTTCTACAGAATTTCAGAGCTGGGAGAGACCATCAGATTCATCTTATTTTTCAGAGGAGGAAATTAAGAACTTAAAGACATGAAGTGACTTTCTTAAGTTTAACAAGTTAGTGGAATAGCTGGGACTCAAGCTCAGATCTTCTGACTTTTAGTACTATGTTCCTTCACTTGGATCCCTTTCCCTATAAATATAGTTGTTTATCAGTTGTTTTCAGTCATGTCCGACTCTCTGTGACTCCATTTGGGTTTTCTTGGAGTGATTTACCTTTTATTTTCCTCCAGCTCATTTTACAGAGACAAACAGGGTTAAATGACTTGCCCAGGGTCACACAGCTAGTAACTCTCAGAGGCTGGATCTGAACCCAGGAAGCTGAGTCTTCCTGATGAATTCTATCTACAGGTGGCCCCTTAGCTGATGGTAGAGGAGCCTAACGTGGTGTTGAATGGAGGTTGGCTAAGGATTTATTAGTAGCTGTGTATTACCCACATGTGGATAACTGAGGCAAATCAAGGAAAACACCCCACGCTGGTGAAAACCAGAAACAGCCTGCCTCTCGAGGAAGCATAGTCAAGTTGAATGTGGAGTCAGGGGAGACTTGGGTTTGAGTCCTGTCTGTCATGTTCATTAGCTGTGTGGCTATGGGCAAGTTATTTTACCTTAAGATTCAGCTAGCCAGTGGGTAGAGCACGGGACTTGGAGTCAGGAAGGCCCAAGTGCAAATCCAACCTCAGAAGCTTATGAATTGTGTGACTCTGAACAAGTGACTTAACCTCTGCCCCAGTTTCCTCATCTCTAAAATGGGAATAATAAGAACATCTACCTCTCCGAGTTTTATGAAGATCATGAGACAATATTGATAAAGCACTATGCAAGCCTTAAAGGGCCATCTAAATACTAGCTATTATTATTCACCCCACTGAACATCAGTTTCCTCATTTATGAAACGGGGATAATGATGACTCATAGGTTTATTGTGAGGATCGAATTTTTAAAATATATGTAAAGTGAATAAATGAGTGATGATGATCTTTTAGGTGACTTGTGTGCCAGGCACTATGCAAGATCCAGAGATATAAAGATAAAAAAAAAAGAGAGGTCACAACATGCACCCAAATAGTCCATACAAATAAATTCAAGGTAATGGGGAGGGGAAGGACACTAGCCACTGGGAGAGATAAGGCTAGACTTCTGACAAAAAAGAGCAGAGTTTTGAAGGAAACAGAGACTGCTAAAAGTGAGAGATGAGGAGGGGAGTGCATTTCAGGTAAGGGGGTGTGGGGACGATAATTACAACGTGTGAGGAAGAGCAAGACCGGTTTGGCTGGACAACAGAGTCTGGATGAGATATGATGACCTTCCTCCAACCTAGGTGTCTGCTCTTGTATGCACCAGAAAGGTCATAGGACCTTTGTGACCCTCTAAGATTGCCCAGAGATACCCTTCTCCTTCAAAGTGGTAAGAAACCCTATTAAACAAAAGGAATATAAGCATGCTTATTCCAAGCACTATATTTGAAGTAGCAGGGAATGGGCATAAGAGAAAAGAGGAGGTCTGCCTCAGATTCACAAAAATCCAGAATCAGGGGAGTCTTAGCTTCTAGGGAGGGCGAACTATGTAATGCAATGGATAGAGTGCTGGATCTAGAGTTAGGAAGACTCATCTCCCTGAGTTCAAATCCTCCCTCAGACACTACCTGTGTGATGCTGGGCAAGTCACTTAACCCTATTTGCTTCAGTTTTCTCATCTGTACAAGGAAATAGCAAACCACTGTGCCATTCGTCTTTGCCAAAAAAACCCCCAAATGGAATCACAAGACTGAAACAACTGACTGTAACAACAGCCTCTAGGTATTTTCTGTCACTGGGTCTAAGTTGAATCATCATAGAGCTATGTGAATTTCTCTGCATACATACTATACTTCACGGATGTTCTCTTAGCAGCTGCAGCTAGTAAGGATAGTTTCTCCTAGGCAGCTGCAGAGCTGAATCTGGCCTGGCTCCAATCACAGCTATTTAAGCATCTAGCAGGGGGATGAAGGGTTGTAGCTGCTGAAGACTGATATGGGAGAGCCCATAAACCCAAGGTTTAATTCCAATTTGAGGTCATAATTTTTTCACTCTTGCAAAGTAGTGAACGGACTTCATTTCTATTAACTCTCTTGACCAAGGAGGAAATAAATAAAATAATAAAACGTAATTGATTCCTTCTGCCAACTTTCCTACTGTTCCTGAGGGCACAACCATCTACCCAGGCTTTCAATTATAGTGTTAATCTTGACTCCTCTCTCTCCATATTTGAGATCAGTTGCCAAAAACCTTTTTTTACCTTCCCAATATTTTTCCTATAGTGATCCTTCTCTCCATTCACACAACCAGCACTCCCATAGAGGCCCTTTGCACCTCTTACCTAAACTATTACAACAGCCTTCTCATTGACCTCCCTGCCTTTCAAGTGTCCCCACTCCAAACCAGCCTCCACTTAGCTGTCAGCAATTTTCCTAATGCCATTCATTTCCCCCCACCCCTCACCAATGAACTCCAGTTTATTTTAAAACTTTAAAAACCCTCCACAACCTGAGCCTTTCACTCCTTTCCAGCCTGATACTTCTCTCAAGATACTTTACAATGCAGTGACGCTGGCTTTCTTGCTCTTCCTTACGAGACACTCCATTTTTCCTACAGGCACTGGTTGCCTCTCTCATGTCTGAAATACTTTTCCTCCTCACCTTTGCTCCCTAGTTTCACTTACAACACTTGGTTCTGATACCGCCTTCTAGAAAGCCTTTCCCATTCCCCTCACATGTGCCGACCCACTGAGATTATCTTTGAATCCAGACTTCACAGAACAAACCCCTTTAATAAAGGAATTTGTTCTGTGAAGTTTGGAATCAGTCAAAGGGCCACACCTGAGAACTTAGAGGGCTACCACATATGGTCTTGAGGCTGCAAGTTCCTTACCTTTTCCTCCAAGTCCATAGCACCAAACTGCTTATATCATTAAAGAGTTAAATGGAAAGAGACCAAGGCCTTCTTGCTGCCATATATGCTGGATTGCTTCAGAAGACAATATTGTACAATTAAATTCAACAAGCATTTACTCATATAGAGTGCCTTTGTGTAGGTATCTAGCTTAGGCAGGCTATGGTGCCAGGATGCTCCGCAGGGGGTCTGTGGTCATTAAGTAAGTGTTTTGAGGCAAAGCTGAGTATAAGAGTAATGAAAATTACCCTATTATTAACTCACTTTAAGATTTACAAAGTGTTCTTCAGGAGGCCAACCAGATGTTCTCTATTTATGTACATACATGCATTGTATGTGTATATATACACAGATCCCAAAGAGATGCAGGCAATATAATTAACTTATTACCCAGCATTCTATTAACCAGAACTATTTATTCAGTCAATTCAACAATCCCCTTTAAGCTGTTCAATCATCAGTTCATATATTTGATAATTCACTTATTCATCCAATCAAAAAATGTTAATTGAGCACCTACCATGTGTACCCCACACTGTTATAAGTACTATTCACCAGCTTTATCAGCACAATGAGAATTGATGCTTGTGATGAAGATTCTGAGGCCATGAAATATCTAAAAGTACCTCTTGAATTATCAAACATAATTTGTAGTCTAGTTCTGGTGTATTCACTGTATCTTAGTCTTTAAAATTCAATGATCCAGGTATGGATCAGTCAGTGGTGCAGCTGGACTGGAAGCATCCTGAGGCTGAGCTCTTTATATTCCACCACAGGTGGCTTAGATCAAGTGCTTCCTTTATTCTCTTCCTTCCCCAAGTTGGGAAAATACCTGCTGAGGGGAGCTGAACTGGCCCCAGACCTCTGACTCTACTGCTTAGTAATGAGAGCAGAGCTGGATCTCAGGCTGTAATAAAAGGGACAGCTAGTCTGAAGGCTTCCGAGATGTTATTCTCATTTGAGAAAGATGAAAAAAACCCAGCTTTCTGGGATCAGGAAGAAAATTAAGTGGGGCAGGGTTTGAAGGGCCCTGGAGATAAGAGAATGTCCCTCACTTCTATCCCACCCCCTTCTAACATCCCTGTTCTACCAGGCATCTTGCCGCAGGCCCCAAGAACAGATGCGCTGAGCCATCTCATTGACAGATGGTCACTGGTTGTTGCCAATTTGTAAGGCTTCATCTAGGGAGTTATGCCCAGCTCTGCATGGGCTGAGTCCCTAGAGGTTAACTATCCCAGCCTCTTAAGACCCGTTGACTCTTCAAACCCTCTCTGTTCACCCATATCCCCATCCCCAAACCCCCACATGCTTTGGGCTCCCTGGGACACAGTGACCCTGCTTTGAGTCGTCTTCTCATTTTATTAGAACAGCACCACATCTACATCAGACATTTCTCCTCCAAGCCTTTATGACCTGTAAAGACCTCAGGCATAATTAAATAGGCATAATCACACTGAGTCCCTTTTGAAATTCCCATGGAGATGTGAATGAACTCAACTGAGAGTCAGCATGGTATAGTGAAATGAGCGCTAGCAACATACGAGGAATTGATACAAATATATAAAAACAAAAGTGATTATTCCATAGATAAAAGTGATAAAAGGATGTGGGAGGGAGAAGAAATGGCTCAAATTTCATTAAGTTTTCAGAAGAAATGCAAGACATTCGCAACCACAGCACCACGAAGTCCCTAAGTGTAAGGGAAATGCAAATTGAGGCAGTTGGGAGGTTTCATCTCCTGTCTCTCAGATGAACAAAAATGACAAAAAACTAAAATGATGAAGGCTGGAGGGGCTGTGGGAAGCACTGTTGGTGGAATACTCCAAACATACTGGATAACAATTTGGAATTATATTAGAAAAGTCACCAAACTGTTCAGACCCTTTGAACTGCATGCACATCGTACTAGGAAGTTAAAGTTAAACCTAAGGAAGTTAAAGACAGAAAAGTCCTGTTTGAGGGTGAGCACTGAAAAGATCCCTGGCTGTGGAGTCAGAGGACCTAGCTTCCTATCCCACCTCTGATGTTCAGTACCGAAGTAACCTTGGGCAAGTCGTTTAACTTTCCTGGGCCACAGTTTCCTTATCTGTAAAATCAAAGAACTGGGCTATCTCTGAGGTTCTTTCCAAGCTCTAGATCTCCATGTTTCTATGCAATATATATCAAAATATCCTTAGTAGCACTTTTTGGGTATAGTCACTAGAAGACTGGATACAGTGATTGCCCAGCCACTGGGAAATAGGGAACAAAATGCGATATGTGAATGTTACATGAATATTGGAACATAACCATGGCATAAGAAATGATGAAAGAGATGGATTCAGAGAATCCTGAAACTTAACTGAAGCAAGAGTGAGGTGAGGAAAACTAGAACACTTTAGATGGTAAATCATAAATAAACCACAGTAATGTAAAGGAAAACAATCTTGGAAGACAGCAGAACTCTGAATAATGTAGTAGCTGATGTCAATTTCAGGCAATCTATAATGAAGCACAACTCCTTCCCTTGGGTGAAAGGTATAGACTGTACATGTGGAATAAGTTATATAGTTATAAGCATAACCTGTATTAGTTTGGTTTGTTTTACTTAACTATATTTCTCTGATGTGAGGAAGAAATCTATGTAGGTGTGGGGGGAGGAGGAAGTGCCATTGCAAAGTGACTGATTTTTTAAGTATCAATAAAACATTAATTTTGATATTTTTAAAAAAAGCATTTGCCAGGCTGCACAGAAACAGGCACACTGGAATGCTATAATGTAATTAAAATAAGTAAGGAATATAAAGAAATCTGCAAAGACCTTTATGAAATAATGAAAAATTTCAAAAATCAGATCTAGAAGAAGAGAGTACACACTAAAAGGAAAAGTGAATTGACAATGGACGGACAAAGAAATCCGATGGCAGCTAAAAGAATTAAGATGTTTTCTGTGTTGAAATAATACATTTATTTAAATCTAAACAACTGAAGAAACGGGGGGACTATGGGTGTAGAATACTATTCATACCATCATAAATCAATGTTATCAGCTGAGTTTACTGGACTTTTTTTTGTTTTAGTGTGTTGATCTTTGTAACAGGGGTAAGAAGGAATATAGTTGGAAATGAATGTGACGTTTTGATCCAGAGATTATACTACTAGGTACGTACCCTAAAGAGGACATTGATTAAAAAGAAAATCCCCATATACACCGAAATATTTATAGCAGCATTCTTTTGGTAGCAAAGAATTGGGAACAAAGTAGATATTCATCAATTGGGTGATGATTAAACAAATTGTGGTACATGAATGTAATATTACTGTGCTAAAAGAAATGATGACTATGTGATGAATAGGCAGAGGGGGTGGAGGGAGGAAGAAAATTTGGAATTAAAAATAAAATTGAATTAAAAAAAAAAGCAGATACAGAAAAGCATGGAAAAACTTACATGAACTAATGTAAAGTGAGGTAAGCAGAGCCAAGAAATCAATGATTACAATAATACAGCAACCACCATGAAAATCAGTGTTGCAGAATTACAAAGAACAAGCATTGCTCCAAAGGAGAACAGATATGAAAAGATACTTCCCTTCACCCCTTTGCAAAAGTGAAGGGTCTACAGGTGTGGAACATTGCATATATTTTTAGACTTTTATGCAGTGGTCTGCTTTGCTGATTTTTTTCTTTTTTTAAATTATATGAGATGGCTCTCTAGCAGGGGGGAAGAAATTTAGGCAAAATAAAAACAAAGGATAGCAAAATTTAAGAAGCAAAAAGCATCAATAAAAATCTAATGAATGTAATTAAAGAGCTTTGGCTTGAGAATCAGGAGACCTAGCTTCTACCTCTGGCACTATCACTGCAGTCTGACTTTTGACTTCATTATTTAACTAAATTATTTAACTAAACCAGCTCTTCTCAAAGTTTTTGATGATCTCTTAATTGCCAGATCTAATGGTCTTGTCTCAGCCCTCATCTTTCTTGATCTCTTTGCAGCATATGATACTGCTGATCACCCTTTCCTCTTGAACACCCTTTTCTTGGGTTTTCATGATACTGCTGTCTCCTGGTTCTCCCCGCTGTGTGTCTGTCTGCTCCTTCTCAGTCTTCTTTCTTGGCTCATATCCATATCATGTCCACTGAGTATCCTTTTAGGATCTATCCTTGGCCCTCATCTCCAATAACCTTCTTATTGTCTCCCTGTCTCATCTCTCTCCACTCCAATCCATCCTTCACTCAGCTGTCCAAGTGATTTTTCTAAAGACCTGCTATAGGTCTGACTATAACACACCCAATCCCCTACTTGATAAATCCTACTGGCTCCCTATTATATCCAGGAGCAGTCTTCTTACACTTTACTCCCTTCATCTAATCACACAGGTTTACGTGCTCTTTCTCAACACATGATACTCCATTCTCCAATTTAATACCTTAGCACTGGTTTTCCTTCATGCTGGGAATACTCTCTCCACTTGGCTCCACTTCTTAGATTCTCCGGCTTCCTTCAAGACTCAGCTCACATCCTACCTTTTTTAGGAGACATTTCCCAGTCTCTTTTTTGCTTCCTTTCCCTCATTCCCAACATATACTGAGAGACACTGGCTTCCTTGCTGTGTCACAAACAAAATCCTCCATCACACTTCCCCAGGCATTCACTGACTGTCTTCCAATACTGGAATACTTTCCCTCCTCATCTATGTCTCCTACATTCCTTCCAGTTCCAGCTAAAATTCCACCTTCTACAGGAAGTCTTTCTAGATCCTCCTTATTGCTAGTGCCTTCCCACCATTGATTCTTTCATATTTATCCTTTATGTGGCTTGCTTGTACATAGTTGTTTGCTTGCCTGTTGTCTCCCCTATTACACTGTGAGCTCCTTGAAATCAGGAACAGTTTTACCTTTCTTTGTATCCCCAGGACTTAGCCACAGTGCTTGGCATATAGTACTATTAATAAATGTTTATTGACTCAATGACCCCTTTTCTCTGAGATCATCTTCCATATGCTCTGTATGTACATATTGTCTCTTCCACCAGACTGTGAGCTCTTTTGAGGTATGGGCTGTTTTTGCTTTTCTTTATTTCCCCAGAGCTTAGCAGATATAAGTACTTAATAAGTGCTTACTGACTGCCCTTCTTTTGGCCTCAGTTTCCCCATTTATAATAAAAGGGCATTGGACTAGGTGATTTTAAAGATCCATTCTAGCCTCATCTTCTATGTTAGTGAAAGTGTTTGGTCTGAATGCTACTACCATTCCATATTTCAGGAACTGGTTTATTACTGGAGACTATCTAGTGGTAGAAGAGGCCTAGAGCAGAAGTTAACTTGGTGTGCGTTAACTTGGTGTTAAAAAAATGTTTCGATAACTATTTCAATAAATTGATTTCCTTTGCAAGCCTATGTGTTTTGTGTATCAAAAACATTTTGAGGTTTCACCTAATTCCCAAAGGGATCCATGACACACGCAAAAATGTTAAAAACCCTCTTGCCTAAAGGAACCACCTATCCAAACACTGCTGATCTAGTTGCATCCCACACCTAGTCAATCCAAGATTGGATTCTGCAGTGCTGATTGCTGCCATCAACAAGTCATGCTGATACTGTGTTTGAGGGTGGTGGTGAGCTACTCCTACCAAGGAATAAGCCTGTGAGCCTGCAGTTAGGCCTGCTTAGAAAGGAGACAGAAAAAGTCATGCTGTTAGCTAGGACACCTAAAGCTAACTCATCCATGGCACATCAAAGGCTCACTGGAACTCTAACCTCTCCCTACCTACGGGTTTTTTCCTTCATACCTTCAAACATGCCTAAATCTCTCTGATCCTTAAATAACCTTCACTAGGCTTTACCTTTAACCCATTGTCCTTTTATCTCCCTTCCCTTCCTTAGCCAAACTCTTTGAAAGAGGATATTTGCTGCCCTCACTTTTCTTCTCAGACCTTAACCCTTTGCAGTCTAACCTCCAATACCATCCAATGGAAACAGCTCTCTCCAAAGTTACCAATGATAATCTGAATTACCAAATCCAATGTTCTTTTCTCAGTCTTCATCCCTCTTGTCTCATCTGTTGCATTTGCTACTGTTGACTAGCCTCTCCTCCTGGTTACCATCTCCTGACTCTTCTCTCCTGATTTCCCTTCCTACCCATCTGACTATTCCTTCTCAATCTCCTTCACTAGCTCATTATCATTTTCTCCAACTGTTAGTATTCCTGGAGACTCTGTCCTAAGCTCTCTTGTCTTTTCCTTCTACACTCAGTGACTTCATCAGCTCAGGCAGGTTTTAGCTATCATCTTTATGCAAAGAATTTCAAAATCTGTATGTTTAGCTCCAGACTCCCCTGAGCATTAGTCCTGCATTACCAGTTGCCTACTGGCCATTTCACACTATATCCCGCAGATAAACTCAACACATCCAAAACTGAACTCATTCATTTTCTCCTCCAAATAGTTCCCCCTCTTCCAAACGTCTTGTATTTCTATGAATTCTAGTCTCCCAGGTTTGTAATCTGGCAGTATCCTGGAGTCCTCACTAGTCCACACTCCCATATACAATCAGTTGCCAAATCTTGCTGTTTCGACAGCCACAACATCTGGAATCCAACCCCTTCATCCCACTCGCATAGCTGCCTACTTGGTTCAGACTCTCATTACCTCTTTAAAAAGGTCATTGCAATAGCCTTGTAGTGTTGGATTCCTTACCTCATCTATCTCCCCTTCCAGTTCACCCTACACTTGGTGGCCAAAGTAATTTTCCTGAAAATTAGACACATCCCCTTACTCAACAAACTACAGTGACTCTCTATTGCCTCTAGAATCAAATGTAAAGTTCTTCGTCTGGTATAGAAAGACCTTTACAACATGACCCCAGTGCATGACTCCCTTTTTACATCCTAAATAATACTTCAACCTAACCAGACTGGCCTCACTGTACTTCACATATGACCCACTATCTTCCTTCTCTGTGCCTCTGCACTGGCTGTAATACATACCTTGAATCACTCCATATCTTATATCTACTTATATCTACTCCACAGTGTTCCTCACTTCCTTCATTTATACTTGTCTTTATATGTTTTTCACTTTACATTTATGCTGTACATTTTACATATGTACTTGTGTCCCCCATTAGAATGTAAACCCATTTAAAGTAGGGATTATATTCTTTGTAGTTGTACCTCCTGCACCTATCACAATGACAGTATTTAGTAAATGCATTCTGATTGATGGCTTACAAGTTATTTAGTCCAACCCCTTCATTTTACAGATGAGGAAACTGAGGTCTGGAGAAGTTGTGACTTGCCCAAAGATTGTATATAGGAGTGTGGACTAGTGAGGACTCCAGGATACTGCCAGGTTACAAACCCAAAGATGGAGCTTGGAGCCTCTATTTTCAATCCTTTCTACTGCCAAGTGACCCTACTGGTCATAGTTTAACAATGAAGTGTTTTTAACAACACAGCTCTGGCTTCTCTGGTCCATCCAGTCAGTAAGACCAAGTCATTCAGAGATGGCATGTAAAGTTTAAAGCCTTCACTGCACAGCACCTGGGCTAATACTGCAAGTTTGGTTTGTGCCCACTTCCCTGTGTCCCTGTGAGTCTGTGAAGAAGGGAAATGGGAATGCAAGGCATTGGGTAGGACAGCTCCCCTTCCAAACTAACTCCACCTTTCTTAACATTAGAATGTATGTAGTTGATTGCTTACCATGGCTGACTGTTGTTCCGTAGCATGAGCAGCAAAACGAGCTACATGATTGACGATGGGGGAGAAGTTGGTAGGTCCATAGAAGCGAATATGGGGAAGGCAAGCTGAATATGCCTGGGCAATGCCATCCACACCTGAAACACAGAGAACCCTGTTATAGGGAAATACACAGGCACCTAAGAATCACCAGGTCTCTATGGCTTGAAATAACACCCCATCCAGAGAGTTAACTGAATGAAATGAGGCATTCCTAGGATTTTTTTGTTTCCATTTTTTTGTGTCCAGACTTACAATTTTATCAATGGAGGAAACTCCTACTGTGAAAACTGCCTATCTCCTCACTAATGGAGTTTATCAATTCATTTGTAGTCTTAGATGTTTGGGGCACAGAGAAGTTAAGTAATTTACCCATGGCCATGGAGCTATTATTGTCAAAAACAAGTCTTGCTAGATTATCTAGTCTTCCTGACTCTTGAGACCATCCTTCCTCTCTCCTATGGTAATAAACTGTAAGGTTCTTGAGATATATATATATATATATACACACACACAAATATATATGCATATATATGTATGTATATATGTATATACACCATATCCCTGCTTCCTAGTACAATGCCTTAATAGATGGCTGTGGATTGAATGAATGAGTATGCCATGCTGCCTCTTGACTCCCAGGTTATGAAAATAAAAACTAAAAATAGTATTCATATCAGGACATCATCATTACAAATCCTCCCACTGAACCCCAAAGTTTGCTCTGCTTTCTTACAGAAACCTGGGAAGACTTGTATAAACTGATATGAAGTGAGCAGACCCAGAGAAACAATTTTGACGGTTATACTTTACAATGTAACAACATCGTAAAGACAAACAACTTCAAACAAAGACTTATGACCTCTGCAAGATGCAATGGCCAATGAGGACTGAAGAGGACTGCCTGCCACCTATTTCCTGACAGAGGAGAGATGGGATAAAGGAGTAGAATGAGACATTTCTAGGCATGACAAATGGGTGGATTTGTTTTGCTTGACTATGTTCATTTGCTACAAAAGCTAGTGTTTTTCTGTCTTTGATTTGGGTGAAGGAGTGCAAGGTCACCAACCTCACTTTCTCCTCCAGAACCATCTGGGTCCAGTGGCCTGATATTTATCAGGACAACTAGAGATGGCCCAAGATGCAATGGGAGACCCTGGCCCTTTCAGACTAAGGTCTTATCACATTCTTATTTTTAGCAAGATACACCCATTTAATGAATAGGCTTCTTTAAGTTACTCATGGGATGACCCTTTTAATTAAAAAAATAAACAAACTGGAAGGGGAAGACCCTCAGAGTTCTTGGGTAAAAGAGAAACAATTAGGGAGGATAGAAGAAAGGAGCTTGAAGTAATGACCCCCCTCCCCAAAAAAAGAACTGAAAGAAAAGGGGGACATTGAAGTATCTTCTAAAAAATGCACAGAATAGGAGAAAGTTCAAAAGAAAGTATAAGCAAATAGCACAACTCTGAAAGGAACATGTTGAATTATAACTTTTAAAACAAGCTATATATGTAATAGATTCACTGGTTCACATATAATCTTTTTTCTGTTCTACTTTATACATTGGAAATAGTCTCCCTTTTTGGTGTTAAATTCAGAATTTAAAAATACTATAAAATTAAGTGGCCCCAGTTTCTGCAATAGTATGCCAGTCAAGCCGATCAAATACTGGCCACTTCACACCCATACTCATGACCCCAAGCATTTATTCTTCCCAGATAAATGGCTATTTGCTAAGCTGCTTCCCAAGCTGTCAAAATAGACATTCTGTACTGCCTCCCACCTATCCCTGCTCCTTCCGATTCATCCTACACACCACAGCCAAAATCATCTTCCTCCGTTTAAATTACTAAGTGCACTTCACGGCACTGCTGATGCCCAATGTAAACATAACTTGCTTGCTAATGGCTACATTTGTTTAATGTACATCTTGAAACTTCTGCAGCAGTGCATTCTTGGGATTAGACTGCGAGATCACAGGTCTATTGAATGTGCTTTGCACTAACTGTAGGTTCATAATAAAGGCTTTAGATGTAGAAGGTCATTGATAATTCGAGTAGGTCATGGGAAAGAACACTGCATGTGGAGCCAGAAGACCTTGTTTGGCTATGTGACCCTAGGGAAGTTATTTTATCTCTTTGGGCCTCAGTTTCCTTACCTGCAAAAAAGGACATTGAAATGCTACAATCTCTATAGTATGCTGTAGCTCTGACAGTCTATGAACTTACTTAGTCCTTTCTCCTTCTTTAAAAACAAACTGTCTTCACCAGTACCCTGTGCCCTAGGAAAACAAAGTCTAAGTCAGAAGTGTGAGCTCCAGTGACAGACTTTGTAACTAAAGAATACAAAAGGTTTCCATGCCAGATCATTTCCCCAAGTATACATTTGGAAGTATTTCTATTATGATTGCAGACAACAGAGTCAGAATGGCCTCCATCTATAGTCTCTGGAGAAGGCAGGCAATTGTGTTACATGTCAAACCAACCCCCCAGTGACATATTCTGCGGGAAAATGATAGAGAACTATTGACAATCTGGGAAAAATACACATACACATGAGGTTATGTAACTGGCTGGATCCTTAGCAGTGCTTTTGCTCATCTTGAACAGCAAGGGAGTCATTGGTGTGGGTGTGCTATTTAAGCACACTCGATGAACAGTCTGACAGGTCTTCTACCCGCCTTGCAGATAAGTAACACCCTCCCCTACTATGGGAACTAAGCCCAACCCCAGGAACATTTGAATTCTCTGAGTTAGAAGGGTCTTGATTTTTTTAGGCAGAAAGAGGATGTATGATCTAACAGAATGAGCACTGGATTTGGATTTGGAATCTTGGATTTAAATTCTGGCTCTATGACTTACTACCTGTAGGAACTTGAGCAAGTCACTCACCCATCCCTCGCCCTTTTCCAAAGACTTAATTTAAAGCTGAAAAGTTATCTTAGTGGCCTTTTGAGTCTAACCCTCAAATTTTATAGAAGAGGAAACTGAAGCATGGAGGTAATAAATACCAATAAAAATAGTGAATATATTGCACTTTAAGACTTGCAAAAGATTTTACAAATATCTCATTTGATCCTCATAACAACTCTAGAAGGAAAGTGCTCTTATCCCTATTTTAGAGATGAGGAAACTGAGGCAGACAGCATTTAAGTGACTTGACTAGGGCCACACAGTCATTAAGTATCTAAGGCTGGATATGAACTCAGGTCTTCGTGACTCCAGGTGCAGGGTTATATTCACTGGGCTATTTGGCTGCCTCAAATAATAATAGTAAGGGTAACTGGCATGCTCTAAGAGTTGCAAAACACTTTATGTATGTTATTATTTCATTTGCCCGAGGTCACATAGTTAGTTTTAGTATTTGAATTCAAGTCTTCCAGACTCCAAAAGTCCACTGCCTCTTCTACTACAGGATATTGCCTTTCTCACCTCTTTCCCAAAGTCAGGACACTGACTTTTTCCCATCTATATATACTAATAAGTTATATAGGTTCCCATTCTGTCCAGACCTCCCTCCTCTAGGCCATGGCCACTGGTCATGACTAATCGTTCTCTAAGAGAGTACAGTCTTGGTTTATGAGAAAGTTAAGCCCACTATTATATACCCTTCTGGCTTGAAATCTATCATCTGATGTTCCAAGGCTCAATCTCCTGCATGACCTTCCTGTTTCTCCTTATTCTCTCTTACCTTTTCCTTTCTTGGTCTCAGAAGTCTATCCCTGAAAACCCTTCAGAGGAGAGATGCTGAAGGTGCCTGTGCTGAGTCTCTGAGAGTAGACTCACAGGCACATTTTTAAGAATCATAAAAATTAAAACTGGAAAAGAGATTAGGGATAATCTAGGCATAGACAGACTCCTCCGTGGAGAGCTCACAGGGATCTTAAGAGTCATCTGGGTCACCTCCATTATTTTACAGATGAGAGATCTGAAGGCCAAAAGGGTCATGAAGGTAGTAGTAAGTCCAAGACTCATAACCAAGACCTATAATTCCAAATTCCAAAGCCCTTCATACTGTTCATGCTGCCTTCTCAATTCTTTTTATTTTATATATTGAGAAACTGAGACTTAGTGAGGAAAACTGACCTGCTTGTGGCCTTGTAGCCTATTCAGGCGAAGGCCAAGAGTCTAATTTAGAAGGGCAGCCTTATCTTGTAGAACGCTGCCGAAGGCCAAGAGTCTAATTTAGAGGGGCAGCCTTATCTTGTAGAACGCTGCCACAGAAATAGGGAGAAATGGACTTCCATTCCTGTCTCTGGCACCAAGTTGTCCAGTGACTTTACGGCTAATTACTTACCTTTTCTGCAGAATGGGGAGTAATAAATCCTGTCCTGCCTACTTTATTGGTGGTATGCGAGAATAAAGTGAAGTAATGTGAGCTAAACCTTGGTATATGAAGGTAAGGTACAGTTTCCTTAGTGGTACCTAGCTTCTGTGGTCCATGTGGAAAGGTTTGATCTTTTCAGCAAAGACATCACATCAACATCATCTGATACAAAGTGACAGCTCCTTGAGGGCAGGTACTGTCTCACTTTTATATTTGTGTGCCCAGTGTCTAGTGGTACACAATGAGCACTGAATAAATGCTTGATTAGTTGACCATTCTTAGGAAGCACTTGACAAATACGTATTAAGCTGAATAAACATTCGATGGGTACCTATCATGTACTTGCTACTGCATTTGGTGCTAAAATGACTTGGAAAATAGGATAATCTTTGCTATTCCCCCTGACCCATGGTCCAGGTTCCCTGCTTCTTGGGGACTATAGGGACTTTGGAATCCTGGATAGCTTAGACTCTGGAGGGGTGGATTGGAGGAAGTAGGGACAAAACAAAGAAGATGATGAAACATCCTGAGGGTAGGTGGAAACAGGGACAGAATGTATTCCTAGTTGGCACCAATCTCTCCAGCTACCTGTCTGTGCTCATCAAAAGTCCTCACCCCCTAGTGACAGGAGATACCCAGTGGGTGTTGAGAGCTCTCAAGATCCTAGATGCCTGAATCATGCCAAACAAAATTGCTCTGTTTGTGGCCTTGGGAAACAATGGAGCAGGGGGAGGAGGTGGGAAGGATCTGTGCTATCTGTGCACATAGTGGGGGCTCAGATATGAATGAAGCATCATTGTATAATGTGACAAATGCTGAACTAGGAATGAGGAAACTTGGGTTCTCTTCCTAGCTCTATATCTAACTTGTTCTGTAACCTTGAGCAAATCATTTCCTCTCTGTGTTCCCCAGTTTCATCTTCTATGAAATGAGAGGGAAGGACAAAATAACTTCCAAGATGTTAACAGTGTGGTGCAGTAGAAAGAGGGTGTTGTAAAGGCAGCATGTGGTAGAAAGAACCCTGGGCCTGGAGTCAAGAGAGACATGGATGTGAATCCCATCTATTCACTAGCCTTTAGACCACAGGCAAAGAAAGAACCACCACCTTCAGCTTTATTTTCTTCATCTGTGAAATGGGGTTACTACCTCTAGTACCTACTTCACAGCACCTATGATGATCAAGTGGGATAACACATGTAGTGAAGTGTCCTATTACCCTTAAGGGGCCATCTCAATGTCAACTGCTGTTATTACTCTAAAGTCTCATCCAGGTTAATTAGACTAAAATCCATAAAGGCAGGAATTGTATATCTTATTCATAGTGTTTAGCATGGTACCTTGGCATACAGTGGGCGCTTAATATTTTGTGAATGAAAAGAGTATTCAATGATCCTATTCATGGAGATAAGAAAAGAAAGAAACGTAAAGAAAAAGAGAATCCAATAAAAGGCAATAAAAAAGAGAAGGAAATAGAAATCCCCCTTCCCCCAATAGGAGATAAAGAAACTAGATTTGTTCATTGGATGCTATCCCAAGACCTACCTGAGCAGAAAGGGTTGGTGGGGTTGAAGTTGATAGCAAACTCATGAGAAACCTGAAATCCAGAAAAAAAAATTGCTATTATAACAGTCCCTCCCCTCTCCTCTCTACTATCCATTGCCTATCCCCTGGCCAACTGGGATGGAAACCCAGCATGCACTTGAGAAGTTGAGCTCCAAAAGGTGATTGGAACTACATGGGAAGGAAATCACCAGAATGTAACCTTTAAAGGCCCTCCCTTCTAAATACCATAGTACCTGGTTCTAAAAGTGTCTCAACTGCCAAACAGTTTGTATGATCCAAAGTAATTCTGAGAGGGGGGTAATTCAAAGCCCAGTCCTTCTAATGCGTCATAGTCATTATCAAGCTCCCAGGCAAGACTGAAGCAAAGAGCTCCTTGGGCAATTGCCATTCTGCAGATGGCTCCAACACCTTTCTCATGCTTTTGCAAAGTCATGTTCAGGTTGCCTGGGCAGGGTGTTGGGAGGTAGTCTATTCTCCATTCCCTTTACTATAATAACCCATAAGACTTTTAGGAACCCAACCAGGGCAAGGAATGGCACTGACAATGAGGAGACAGGGAAAGGGGAAATGGCCAGCAAAAGAGTAAAGTTGCCCTGAGGATGATGGCTTCTCCTGAAAACTAGGGGGATAGAGAACCAAACTCAAACTGAAATATGTCTCTGAACAGGAAGAATCAAAATTCCTGAGTTGTTCTGATTTGGGTTTTTTTTGGGGGGTACTCTCCCATTACCTTTCCCTTGACTCTTTCCCTCTATTTCTGGGGAAGCACTGGCAAGATATAACTTTAAGAAGGAATTTTTTCCATCTCTTCACCTAAGACCAGGAACTCCATCCACACATAACCCCCAGAGTGAAAAGTCCTCTCCTTGACTGGGAGAGTGGGGTGGAGAGAGGAAAGCCCAGACCTTAGAAACCTAATCAGATGCTTCTTTGTAAGCTTGTGGGTCACCTGGGAAACTTGAGCAAACTTTTCAAAACACCTTGCTTCTATGCCAAGCCGATTATGTCCCATGGGGAACTGGAGCCACAAGCCTTTGTCTCAGGGTTACTTCCTGCTGACTCGTCAATCAATGGCTCCATTCACCCCCCATTGCTCCAGAGGCCACTTGGTATGTGAGTTATATAAGTTCTGAGTTTCCAAAGCTCTTAGAATAGAGAGGGTGGTGTCTGTCCATCCACCTGGACAATGCTTCTGGATAAGGTGATCTGGTCAAGGATTGTGCAGAGGGTGTGTCCAAGCTATAGGTGGATTTGTCAAGTTTTTAGGAGTGGAGGGGAAATGAATCATAGAAGGGATGATAGTATCCCAGGTTTAGTGCTGTACTATTGGTTCTATAAGGCTTAGTTCTCATACTATGGGCAATCCTTAGATGACTGGCAAAACGATTATCTGGCAGGGACCTTCCTTTTTGTGCGAACATTTTCTTTCTAATTTAGTATGAATTTAGGCAAAAGTGAATATTTTCCAGGCCCATGCGAGGGAGAACAATTAGATACCAGGCTATGAAACAACTTTTGCCACAGCCATGCTCCCAAAGGGGATAATTCATCCACAAAGTGTTAAGTTGTAATCTCTGCTGCTGATTAACCGGCTACCTACTGGTTACAGGATAAACACCCAATAGGGAGGGTTATGAAGGGGATTCCTGCGAGAAAGACTGGAGGCAGCCTCTGAATTCCCTCCTGATTATAAAGTTCTGTGCTCTAAGGTCCTTTCTAGCCCAGATATTCTATAACAATTCCAAGTTCCTCATTGGAACAAATGTTTCTTACAAGCAAATGCTGGGTCTTTTCTTTCTCTTGCTTCTCCTTGTAGCCACCTTGTTACCATTCAATGAGTACTTAGTGAATTGGATAGAGGGATCACAGGCCTTTTGAGAGCCTAGCTGTCTTCTTCACTTGATATCTCCGATCCTTCCCCATTACCTCTAAGTACTCAGGGCCTAGGGGACTTACTGCCTTTCCCTTTTTACTTCAGCCACTGGGAGGCAGGGACTCTGAAGTTAGAGGACCTGGATCTGAAGACTGGTCTTCCACTTACAATCTGTGAATTTGGGTAAGTCACCTGACCTCCCTAGGCTGCAACATCTGTGAAATGAGGGGGTTGGCTTCATTGGCCTCTGAGGTCTCTTCTAGCTCTGGATCTATGATCCTGGGGATCCTCCCAGGTGTGGTGGAATTTGTAAACTATAGGGAGCTTCCATGCTGATGAAATCATGGTGAGGGAAGTGCCTGGGTCTTAATCCTAACTTTTCCACTTAAGCCTGGGTAACCTCACACAAATCACTTCAGCTCCTTGGGCTTTAGCTTCTATTCCACTTAATTTCAAGGGCTCGACTAGTGGCCTCTGAGGGTGCTTTCAGCTCTAGGTCTAGGTGCTGGTGAAAGGACCTCAAAGGTCATCTAGTTTAACTGCAGTCTAATCTTCAAGTCTGAAACTACTCTCCATGCCAACCTTTAGTCATCTACCCTCCATCTGAGAATATCCACCAAAGCTCACTACCCCACCGGACAATCCATTCTATGTTTGAAATGGCCCAATTGACAGGAAATTCTCCCTTATCCTGGACCTGAATCTAACTCCTTGTGATTCCCTCCCATTGGGTCTCAGTTTCTGGAACCACAAAAAAACAAATCTATTCCCCCTCTTCTCCATGACAGCCCTGGATATATTCAAGGATGGTGATTGTGTTTCTTCT
This sequence comes from Bettongia penicillata ogilbyi, assembly GCA_023548195.1. NCBI lineage: Eukaryota > Metazoa > Chordata > Mammalia > Diprotodontia > Potoroidae > Bettongia > Bettongia penicillata. The sequence continues at coordinate 2,211,110 of JAJHZJ010000397.1, read as the reverse complement.
CTTTATCCTACCCCAGGCATTCCTCACAGACAGAGATCTATATCCTCTCATTCTGTCTCCCCCACATCACAGCCTAGCACAGGGCAGGGCACAAAGCAGGTGCTCAGAAAAGACACACTAATTTATTGTTTTGTCAGTGGACCAAATGACAAAGAACCCTAAGGAGGTCCCCCTGAGGAAGTTAATCCCCCCACACCCTCACCTGCTCTCCTTTTTCTAGGGCTTTTGGGGGCCCTGCCTCTCACAGAGCTCTTTGCTTTGCAAGATGTTCATTGACATTTCCAATGAGACTTTTGTGTGCTAAAAAACATCTTATTCAGTTCAGTTCTTTGAAAGCATGGGATGGTAGCCTAGCAACCGGTGCATCCTGAGCTGCCAGCATGATGTGTGTGGCTCTTATCTTCAGAGATCACTGTGGACTGAGCTCTGCAATAACCCTGGTCTGGCTTTTGTTATCGGGGACTGACTGACCCAACAACAGCACCTCTAGGGCAATTAAGGTTGGTAGTCACTAACCTCCCTCCTACTGTACCCCTCTCCCATCTTAGGGAGACAGGAAGTTGGGACTCAAGAAGAGGTGATGCCTGGTCCCTGAAGCAACATGTAAAAACCGCTTTCCCAGAGCCTGGAATAGGAGAACCTGTCAACAGCTTGGGAACCAGAGGGTAGAGAAGAGGGAAGAGTGACCCAGAGAAAGAATGAACATCTAACCCTATCACTTGAGGCCTGGGACCCAGGGGTAGAGAAATCAGACAGTTCTGGGCAGGACTCTGTGTCACCTTGCCACCCTCAGCTCGGAGACTCAGCTGGAGGAGCCTGTGAGGAGTCCCTGGCTTCTTTTAAGTCCCAACCAACTAAAAATCCCATATTCTATAGGAAGTCTTTCCCAGTCCCTCTTAATTTGAGTGCATTCCCTCTGTTAATTATTCCCTCTTTATTTAGATTGTTTGGACATATTTCTTTGCTTATTGTCTCCCTCATTAAGTACCTTGAGGGCAGGAGCTATCTTTTGCCTCTTTTTGTTTCCCCAGGGCCTAATACAGTGTCAGGCACACAGTAGGTGCTTAATAAATGTTGCTTGGTTAAAAAAAAAAAAGGCTGCAGATGTCAAGAGGTAACAGCCCTGGGGCCTTTTCAACCTAGCTACAAAGAGACATCTAGAGAAATAATTACTGTCCTCTTTGAGGAGGAAGGATGAAGAACAACATGAGATCATGTAACTAAAGCTGGAAGGGACCTAGAGGCCATTTAATCACCCCGCCCCGCCCCCTCCCCATTTCCCAGAAGAGGAAACTGAAGCCCCAGGGAGGTGGAGTGAATTATCCCAAATCAAAAATGTAGTACACCTCAGAGATCACCGACTCCACAGCCTGAGTTATTTCCACAACACCACACCAACGCCAGAAGATGCACACTCGACTTGTCCTTACCTTCCAGTCTGGGGGTAACTGGGCACCAAATCCCAAAGCCGGGAACATTTTATCCCTAAATAGCCAAAGAGAATAAGATTATCCTAAGAAACCCACTGTAGGTGAAATGGGAGGGGGAGGGACGAAGGGAGAGTTGAAGGGGGGAGGAAATCATTGGAAATCTTCATACTTCGCTGCCTCTGCCTGATTTCTCATTAGGGCTAAAAGCATTGGAAAGTGTGCTGGGTCAGAAATGGTACCCAGGGTGAAGAGGCTCTCTTGTGCTTTGTCAGAGTGGTACCATCCAAGATACCAAGGTATGAAGGGAACCAAGCCTGGAATTTAGCTCTCTGCTAAGGCTGGGAAGATGGTAACATCTGAACCAGAAGAAACAGCATTAGCCTCTGTTGAACTGCTAGAAAGTTTCCTTGTTGCCAAAACGTGAAAAAAATTGCCATTCTTAGCTCCCCCCAGCCCCAATTTTTTGTCCTACATGCTTCTGACTCTGGCTTTTTCATGAGTCCCCTCCTTCAGTTGGAGAACTCAGGGGGAAATATTCCTAAGAAACACTGATTGCACTTGTACTGTCATTTACACTCTCCAAAGCCCTTGGCAGTTGATGAAGCCATGGTCTCAGCTAGTCCATATAACCATTCCGTTCTCATTTTATAAAGGAAAGGACTTGAGAGGAAGAGGGGTAAGTAACTTGACCAAGGTCCCAAAGTTATAGTGATCCTTAAGGGAGTCAGAACTTGAACACAGGTCCCTAAGTTTCAGGTTCATCTCAATATGACACAGTGCCAATCAGTAAAACAATACACATTTTTGCTGAACACCAGCCTTATTCTCAGTACCTTAGATACAAAGAAGGAGGTGCCTCCGGACATACTCATCCCTTGGGTCAGGCAGTTAGATACAGGGTGAAAGGACCTAACTCACGTGTCATAATCCTGAATAATCTGTCCAACAGCCCAGATGGCTGACAGGTATTCATTGGTGCCCATGGGGTTGATGTAGTGCAAGGAGGAGGGATCTCGGGGGTTCCCATTAGAGGCTGTGAAGTCTATTCCGACCTGGAGGGAAAAGTAAGAAGAAAGTTGGGATGGGACCCAGGGCCTCAAGGATACCTCTGCCACCACCCCTGGAGGTCTCCTCTGAGTTCCTCTTTTCTCAGCCCAATCAACACCTTCCAGCCCCAGAGAAGAAAAGAAATGTCCCATTCAAACCCCGCATCTCAGATTGATCATTATTATGATTTTAATGGACATAGTTTCTTTCCCCTATTAGAATGTAAACAAATTCCTTGAAAATGTTCTGATCAGGTTACTCCCCACCTGTAATCTCTATCCAGAGCTTACTGAACAGAGTCTAAATTTCTCAGCTTAGTGTTCAAGGCCCTGTGTAATCTGATCCTGGACTCTTTCTTCCATCCCTATCTCCCACTGTCCCCTTCATATCTCTTCCAATCACATGGGTCTCCCCACTGTTCCTCCAATATACCTTCAACATTTCCTGAATCATCATCTTTGCTCAAGGGACTGTTCCCCTATCTGAATGTCCTTCCTCTCTCCCCCTACAACTATCAATGTCCTATGCATTTTCTAAGGCTCTAAGTCTTACCTGATCCAGGAAACTTTCCCTGTGCACCTTAGTTCATAGCAATGATTTCCTCCTCTGAATTCTTTCCAACATGCCTTAGAATCTGTGCCTTTATTCTGGATGTTGGGCACATCCTGCCTGGTATTATGAATTCATCCTGCCATTATGTATTTCGTAACAACTAAACTATAACCCTTTTGAAGATAAGGATTATATTTCATATTGCTTTGTATCCTTCCCAACGTCTGGCACAGTACTAGGCACATGGTTTAGCTTGTCAGCTGCTTGCTGATTTAATGTCAAGCACAGTAGTGTACTGGCCCAAGAGTTAGGAGACCAAGAGTCTGGCACTAGCTCTGCAAGGGAATTTGCTGTTAATTTGGACAAGTCACTTCCTTTTTCTGAGCCCCAATTTCTCCACTATAAAATGAGAACACTAGATTAGATTCATCCCCGCTCATTTGCACTCTGGAATCTGGGGGTTGGGAGGGTATGTTTTTCTCTGTCAAAATCACAGGCATGGGCCACCCCCAGGACATGGCGGCTGTGGTAGAAGGATCACAGAGTCACAGAACTGGAAGGGACTTGAATGGGGTTCAGTGATGACATGAATGAACCCTCCCAGCCCTGAATTCAAGATGACACCCAAGCCCTTAGGAAGACCTGAGGTGGACAAATTTTGTTTTCCACCAAGTAAAAGTGGGTCAGTCTCCCCAAGGGAAAGGGAAAGACAGGGAAATGATCCACAAGATGATATCTAATGGGCCAGGGTAGAAGTGGAGGTAGCCAGTTCTAATTCTTTCAAAAATGATCTGTTGATTAGCAAGCCTGTGCTGGGCACCGCAGAAGGTTGGAGAAAACAAGCAGGTATGAGACAGTCCCTACCCTGGAACAAGTTCATCATCTAGTTGTAGAGAATAAGACAGACATATGTGCATAAGATGCATCAGAGTGTCTGGCCTCCCTTCTCAACCCAGAGTTCCCGCTTACCTTCAGCCTCCAAAGGCCATTAAGCCAATCTACCATGTTTCCTCTTCCTTCCCAGGGGCCTTTACCCAAACCAGCCCCTCTACCCTGAGGCCTCTTTATACAGCACTTAAAAAGAATATAATAAAAAAAAAACCTCCAGCACTCCATTCCAGTTTCCATGGCAACTCTCCCCTTTTCTCCCCTCTCCTTTTCCCTTATGACAAGACAACAAAACAGGGACTGAAATGGAATGGCATCCTTCCCCCCACCTTCCAGCTTGTGTCCCCTGGTACTGGGATGGCAGGGAAGGGAGCTCTAAAGAATATTAAAGGGGTACAGAATAAGTTATACATTTTCAGACACAGTAGTCAATGCTTTGATGTATTTGATTTTGCTAATACAAATTTGTGACCAAGGTTTGTTTGGGTTAGTGAAGAACAGGAGAGATAGCAAAAAAGAAAATAAAGAGAAGAGAGTTAACAGTTTCACAAAAGGAAAAAAAAAAAAGAAAAAAACCCGAAAAAGTTCAAAGAAGGCACAAAACAAGGCAGTGTGTTCAGTTTAATGCAGACCTAATGAAAAAACCCCACTAACTATACATAATGAAGTTCAGTTTCAATACAAGCCTCCTTTGTAGGTTGAAATATTCCTACTTGATTATGATTGTTATGTTCAAAATTTTAGAAAGGTTTTTTAAAAAGAAAATGAAAGGAACAGAAGGGCTTGGGAGCACAAGAAGGGTGCTTGGATGAGAAGTTTCCTAAGGATACCTGGGGACTCTCCCACATGCTCCATTCTTAGGACCTGATGGGACAGCAAAGGAAGATTCCAGAAGGGGCCCTGGCCAGGTAAATCCCTTGGAGATGACCACTGGAAGACTTGCAGGTCAGTTGGCCAAGGCTGTGACATCATCCAGTCAAGCGCTATCCCCCAACTCCATTCCCTCCCAACAAAGCCTACACTCAAACCAGGGGCCAGCCTCATTCAAGTTTTCCTACCACCACAGTGGGTCTTGGAAGGGATGATTTAAAGGAATTACTCTGGTGTCCAATTCCTGACTTCAAGCTTCCTTCAACCTAACCAAGTTTGTTCCACCTAACAAATTCAGGTCTATAAGAAACCAATTCTCTATTACCATTCTTCATTTCCTAACTGGGGTAGGATCTTGGACCTAACTCAATAAATCTGGGTCTTCTTTGCTTGACAATATTCTAAATTTCTTGAACCCTGTGTCATTTGTTGTCAGGCAGGCGTTCCTGACGACTACTCCAAATTTGGTGTCAGTCCATTTTGTCTGTATAGGATCTCAGAATTGGGAAGACCAGAAGAAATCAGAAATCCTTACAGTGAACATAAGTTGGCATCCTCCAAGGATATAATCTAGGAAAGAATAGTCCCGGGTTATCTGAAAAAAACAGAGTCCGAGAGTTATTACACTAACTACTCCCCCAAGCATCCTAAATTCCCAGTCCTTCAATTTATTCAGTTCCCACGATTCATTCCTTCACTGTTTCAGCGACAGAGGTGGTCATGTAAACCTTTGATCCTGCCACCACAAGTGTTTGATTTCCAGATTCACAAGCTCCAAAATTTTTTTTATCTTATCATAAACTTTTATCATCCCATTTTTTCCTCTACCTTAAAACCTCAATTCCCCTCTTTGAACATATAATGACCTCCCATCCCTCCACTCCTCATTTCTTTCCTGGGCCATCATCCCTGTACTCGTTGTATTCCTTTCCTTTCCCTATATTGATGCCTCGGCGAATCAATCTGCCTCTACACTATCCTCTAAATTCCAGTGTCTTGCTCTGTTGTCCTACACTGACGGCATCACTGATGATGCCTTGCCAAATTCCACTCTTGGATTACTCACACAATCTGCTGCCTTCAGTCCTATTCACAGACTGCTGAAAGAAGCTGGAGAAAACCACCACACTACACTACAAACTTCTGTTACATAATCTCAACGGGACCCTCAATGCAGAAAGGCAATTCTTTTATGCTTTTCTAATCAACTCATTTTCCCACTCAACACAGCATCTATGCAACACTTTTCCTCCCTCTTCAAGTGTCCAGGTTCCCCCTGAACCTGCCCTCTCAACTGAAGAATTCCCTTCAGATTTCACTGAAAAAACTGAGACCATTCATTGGGAATTCTCTCTTGTTCCTCCCTCCTCATTTCACATCACTTAGATATCTTACTTCAGCTTCTGCCCCCTTACCCTTGTCTTTCATGAAGAGTTGGCCCTTCTTTCCAAGATAAACAACTCAACATACACCCTTGATGCTGTCTCCCATTCCATCTGCTCCGGCAAAGTGACCCATCTATCATCTTCACTCTCTCATTAATCCTCGGTCTTTCCTTATGTACTCACGGCTTCCTTGCTACTAGCAAAAATGCTTGTGTCTCCTTCATCCTTTAAAAACCCATTCCTGGTAACTATCATACCATATCTCTCCTCAGCTAACCTCCTTGAGAAAGTTACCTATATTCAAGTGTCTCCACTCCATTTCCTCTCTTTCTTTTAAACCTTCTACATTCTGGCTTCTGGCCTCATCAACAGACTGAAACTGTCCTCTCTAGAGTCACCACTGATCTCTTCATTGCCAAATCTAATAGCTGTTTCTCAATTCTCATTGTTCTTGACCTCTCTACGGCCTCTGACACTACTGATCATTCTCTTCTGTAGGCTTCCATAACACTACTTTCTCCTGGTTCTCCTCCTTCTTATTATCACTCCTAAGTATCCTCTGCTGGGGTCTCCTACTAACCATGGGTGTCCAAGGCTCTGCCCTGGCTACTTTTCTCATCCCCCCACACTATTTTACTTGGTGATCTCATCAGTTCCCATGGATCCAGTTATCACCTCCATGCAGATGATTCCTAGACCTATTTAACCAACTTTTTATTTCTCTCCTCAGCTCTAGTTTCACATTTTCAGCTGCCCTTTGTACACCTCAGACTGGACACCCATAGGCATCTCAAACTCAGTATGCCCAAAACAGAGCTCATTATCTTTCCCCCATCTCTAAGACCCTTTCAAACTTCCCTATTACTGTTAAGAGCACTACTATCCTCCCAAGCAACCAATCTAACAACCTGGGGAGGGAGGGTGTCCATCCTTGAATCCTCACCCTCACTCTCCATAGCCAATCTATTGCCAAGTCCAGTCAATTCTACCTTCACAATATATTTCATATATGCCCTCCTCTCTTCTCTGACCGTGCTATTCCTCTGGTGCAGACCCTTATTACCTCACAACTAGATTACTGCAATGGCCTTGGTCTCCATGCTTTTGGACTCTTCCCATGCCAATTAATCCTCCACTTAGCTGCCAAAGTGATTTTCCTAAAATGTTGATTGGATTATGTCTCCCTTTGCCCTTCTCAATAAACTCCAGCAGCTCCCTGTTACTTTCAGGATCAAATACAAAACCTTCTCCTTGGCATTTAAAGCCCTTAACAATGACCCTTCCCATACTTTACAATCCATCAACATCTGTTTCCTTATTGCTCTTCACACATGACATTTCATCTCCCAAACTTGTGCCTTTTCAATGGCATCCCCTATGCCTGGAATGCCCTATTTCATCACTTCCACCTACTGACTTCACTGGTCTTCTTTGGGTTCAAATCTTCACCTTGGTCAGGAGGCCTTTTCAGGTACTCCCACTCCATACTGCTAGTGTTTTTCACTCCCAAATCACCTTCTATTTACTTTGTATATATTCTGTGGGTGACTGGAGTGCTAAGCCTAAAGTCAGAAAGAGTCATCTTCCCGAGTTCAAATCTGACCTCAAACTCTTACTAGCTGTGTGACCTTGAGCAAGTCACTTAACCCTGTTTGCCTCAGTTTCCTCATCTGTAAAATGAGCTGGAAAAGGAAATGACAAATCACTCCAGTAAAGAAAACCCCAAATGGGGTCAGGAAGAGTCAGACACAATTGACTGAACATATATTTTGTATGTACATGATGTGATTATTTGTATGCTGTCCCCTCTTGAGGGTGGGGTTATGTTTTGCCTTACTTGTATTTTCCAGTGCTTTGCACTGTGGCTAGCACATAGTAAGTGTCTAATAACTGCTTGTTGACTGACTGGCTAAATGGGTATACTGTTCATGCTAGGTCTAATATTCAGCTGTTATATATTCAAGGGATGGTCATGAACAAAGTACTTAGGCTCAGTCCTCTCATCTTTAAGATGGAGTTAGCAATTCCTATTTCATGTATTAACCATCCTATTAAATAGGAGAATAAAATTATTTCCAAGGACTATCCTTTTGATGTCTGGCTCTTTCACAGGGCAGCCTGTTCTCGGGTTGTTTGCTCAGAATTCCAAGAGAAACAGTTATTCTGACTCAGAGTTCTAAGACAATTGTTGTTAACTTTGAACATGACAAGCTGTAGTACACTGGAATGATATGATATGGACATAAGAACTGTTTTATGTTTATGTGATAAATGTGATTTATCTCGGTATGGAAAGACAAGAGTTTGATTACTTCCCATAAACAAACATGACATCATTAGCAGGGGGAACTGGAGTCTGAACCCAGGAAAGAAAGGGAATGGGCTGCTAGGGGAACAAAAGGAAAGTACGGGGACGGGGGAAGAAGAATAGAGAAGAGAGGAGAGGGGATAGATTTTAGAGCTGCATCAGCTAAGTATGAAGCTGGAAGTGATAAATACTGTTGCTATTGAGGAGTAAGTCTAGCTCAGCAGAGGAACAGCTTGAAGCAGGGAATCAGAGAAGTCACTCTGCATCCATTCAGTTTAGCAGTGAATAGAAGTTATGTTCCACAAGGAATTTTTATGGACAGCTCCTGAGATAATAGAAAAAGAGCCCCAAAGTTTATAGTTCCACTGTTTTGACTTATCCAGAGCAAATGGATTTTCCTCATTCATATGGCTTCTTGCCAGATTGCTATGTATGCCTTTTCTACCTCAGAGATACTGAGTGTATTAGTGAGAGAGTGATTATGTGTAGATTGTGATGAATTTTATCACTTATTTGCTATATCATGTGAGTACCTGTGGCATTTTTGCCTCATTTTTAAGGAAATGGCTACACTTAAGAACTAAAAATATCATTACTGTGAGTTTTGTGTAAATAGAAGCACATCACTGGAAGCTCAAAAACTAAAGCAGTGAGTGGAGAGAGTGTATCCCCCCCAAAGAGGGTTACCCCTAGGACCTTGAGAGGGTACGAATATAACTAAATGGTGGTGGTCTTTCTCTGGGAACCTAGTCCTACCAATGAGGGCAGGTTGGAATGAATGAACCGATCCAGAGAGTAAATGTCCACACTCCTAGTACAAGAAGTATATGATGCTATGTAGTGATTGGTCACCCCATGTACCCTTTACATAAATAAAATCTCACTATAATAAATTCCATTACTATCTAAATTTCTGGATAGCAGAAGTTCTTTAAGACTCATCTAACAGTCCACTTATTTCAAGCAAATATCAGAAATACCAAAATTAGGAGACATGAGTCCAGGCTTTCCCATTGCCTTATATCATTGGGCATATTTCCTTTCCTCTCTGAGATTCAGTTTCTTTACCTGTAAAATAGGACTAATAATTCTCTCACTTCCCTTGCAGTCATTTTGAGGATCAAAAAAAAGCCCATGAAATGTGATGATGCTTTAAATTAAGTAGTCAATAAATGCAGTGTTTGTGATGCTTCTTCCTTGCACTATATCACTGCTCCCAGTGAAGTGCTGAGCAGGCAGGCTCTAATTCTCAAAACCCATCTCTAGCATGACCATGATTCTCAGCCAGCATACTTTACTATCCTCTTTGGACTGGCAAAGCCTTGTTGGTGGCTCCACCTCATAAACCCTTGAACACTCAGTGATTCACAGCCTCCTCTAGCTAGCAGATCATTTTATCCAGTCCCTGCTTCCACACTAGATTACACTTACCTTTCTATCCCTCAGAATGATGAGCCCTAGAACTAGATTCCATAGCAGATCCAAAATATTCTGTTCTTTTCCCGCTCCCCGCAAATATCCAGGCACCCCTCACCTTACCTTACAAGAGCGGATAATGATGATGCCTGAGTTCTTATAATTCTTCTTCTTCTTTTGTTTTTTAGGGTTGATACATTCTACCTCTAGCTGGGAATGAAGCAAAAGAAAAAGGGTAAATAAAGGATTAATCCCATCCAGAGTTTCTGCCTCAACAAGTGAGAAAGCTGATTTCCATGACTTCTCTTCCCAACAGATCCCTGACTGAACCTTTAACAAAATGCTCCAAAAAAAATCACCCGACCTTCTAAAAATAGATGGCCCCATATCACATTTATTTCCCAGACTGTGTCTTTGCTCTCATGCTATTTCCCTAATCTAAATGCCTTCTCCCTCTCTACTTAAAGCCCTCTCATCTACACACCTACAGTGTGCTATAACAAGCTGACACTGGCCAAAAGCCCCCAGGACTCAGGTACTTGGTCCTGGTAATTCGTTCTGCATACTCTCTAATAATGAGGATACTTTAAATGTCCTTGTCCATTGGCAAATGCAGATATCTCTCCCCATGAATCTAATTATGAACCCTTGGGAATGGTATGTATATGTGTGTGGGGGTGGTGTTTATTCAGATTGGAGTATTTCCCTTCCCTGAACTGGCTGGAGCTCTTCCCAAAACACTAGGTCATTGAAGTTTGTGTCTGATTGGGGGTGGGGTGAAGTTGTTCTCTTTCCACCAAGAAAGGGCTCACAGGCAATGGCAGAATGCCCTATTCCTACATGCTCCACAGTTTATGACTATGCTCATGGTATAGGGCATCTTCTCAGCCTCCTGAGAAATTAAGTCCCCTTACCTTCTGAGGGAGGCTTCCCTCCTATCTAAATAATGTAAAACTGCTGTCTCACATGCCCAAGTCCCTTTACCACATCTCACCGGAACACCATCTCGGGCCTCACACATCTTCACCACTGAAGTCTGGAACTCACCGATGAAGTCATGGCCCCCGTCATTATCATAGTCATAGCACATGACCTGAGGGATCAGAGTGGGTAAAATCAGCCCAGAGAATCCCCCTCCAGGCACTCTCTTAGACAGTACTCTCAGTTCTCTCTCCTAGCCCTGGGGAAGTTATCATACCAACTCAAACGTTCAATGAACTCTTCTTGAAAGTCGAAAATTACACCAAATGCTTTAATGTCTTCCTGGTCCCCAATTCTGTACCATTTAAGCAGCTCCTAACTCTATTATCTCTTCCAGAAAGCCTTTTAAGACTGATTAAAAGGAAGACAATTATTATCCCCATTTTACAGATGAGGAAACAGAGAGAGGTGAACAGGTAGTAGCAGAGCTGGGATGAGAACCCAACTCTCCTGATCCCAAGTCTGGTGCCTTTGGTTATACCAGTGTTTTCTAACTACTTGTACATAGACAATCACCTGTCTATAGCAATTTTTTTTTCACCAGCTCACAAAATTGTGTGTCATTAGTGTCATTGTTTCTTAAAATGGATACATTTTTAAACAGGATGCCACCTTCTTCTCCTTTGTCCTGCTCTTCCTACCTCCCAGACTTGTGTCCCCACTCTGAGTCTGAGAGCCCTTTCCCTCCTAAAACTGAGTAGGATAGCTTTGGTAGAGAATATACAGATTTCCTGTCAGTTTTCAGTAGAGGATGAGTTGAGAGATACTATCCTACATCACATTGCCCTCTGCCTTCTAATTCTGAGCAGGGAATGTAGCAGATTTGCTTAATAAAGTACTCAGCCCATAATCACCTACAGGTTTAAGAATGCCTGATCATGGCTCCTGAATTTTACCTCTGCTCTATGGACTTCAGGACTCCTAGAAGGGAGGAAAAATCTGACTAGGATGTCACTTCCCCTCCCCAAAGGGATAACTGTCACAACTGGGCAGACTATGGAAAGGACACAAGACAGGCACTAAACAGAGATAGCTAAGCTTACCTGAATAGGCTTCTCCAAGTCTCCATCACATAGAGACACCAAAGGCACAGTAAATGGCTTCCATACAGGATCCAGAGTGTACTTTATCACCTTTAGTAAGGAAGGAGAGAGCTCTGTTCCCCTCAGTCCCCCCCGCAAGGAAGGGAAGGAGAAGGGTCAGGTGTATTTCTGAGATGCACCTACCCTGGCTAGGTTGGGAGGGAGGGCTTCAAAGGATTAGCAAGGAAGGGAACAAACTTTAAGAAGAAAGATATAGCATTCAAATATTTATTAGGTACATAATATGAATAGACCTAGACTCTAGGGAAGCAGGTCACAGAAATAAGAGGTGGTCTTTGTTCTTGAAAGGCTTATAGTTTAGCAAGGATATAAAATGTGAAGGCAGAGAAGGATTAGGGTAAAGAAAGCCAGGTGTGGGTGCTGGTATGCAAGGGAGCTAGGGGAGATCAAGACAGGGGGAGTCAAGCAGGGATTTCTTTCCAATGTGGCTGACAATTATGCAAATGAGCTGCTAATCAATACATTTCTAAACTAATCGGACCCTGGTTCCTAAAGTTTTCCACCTCCATGCCAGTGACCTACTTTCTCATATTGGAAAAGCCTTCACCTCTGCAGCCTCAGCCTCTAATGGGTGAATTCCTCCATGGAACAAACTTCCATTTGAGGAAGTACTAATGCTAACCATGTTCACCTCTAACCCAGCTCAACACCCAAATCTCTAGATAACTTTCAATATTTTTAAAATAAGATTTTGAGTTTCAAATTTTTTTCTCTCTCCCTCCCCCCTTCCCATCTCCCCTCTCCAAGATGGCAAGCAATATGATATATGTTATATATGTGCAATCATGTAAACATATTTCCACATTAGTCATGTTGTGAAAGAAACAGAACAAAAGGGAAAAGCCACAAAATACCAAAAAAAAAAAAAAAAGGAAAAAGAAAATAGTATGCTTCAAACTCTATTTAGACTCCATAGTTCTTTCTCTGGATGTGGACTGCATTTTCCACCATGAGTCTTTTGGAATTGTCTTGGAGTATTGTATTACTGAGAAGAGCCAGTTCTATCATAGCTGATCATCACACAGTGTTGCCGTTACTGTGTACAATGTTCTTTGGGTTATGTTCACCCCACTCAGTATCAGTTCATATAAGTCTTTCCAGGTTTTTCTCAACTCTACCTGCTCATCATTTCTTATAGCACAACAGTATTCCATTCCATTCCTATACTACAACTTGTTCCGCCATTTTCCAATGGATGGGCATTCCCTCAGTTTCCAATTCTTTGCCACCACTAAAAGAATACTATATTTATTATATATATATATATACACACTATATATATTATACTATAATATTTTTGTATGTGTGTGTCTGGGCAACTATCCCACTCCCTTTCTTCCCCCTTTGAGCTACATTTTATGTGTTCCCATTAGAATTTAAACTCTGTGAGGGTAGGGACTGTCTTTCTTTCTTCCTTGTACTTGTATTTCCAGTGCTTAGCATGGTGCTCGGCACACAGTAGGCACTTTACAAATGCTCACTCATTCCCTTTCTTTGTCTACCCAAAATGATGATGATAATGACAATGATAATAGCTGGCATTTATATAGTGCTTTAAGGCTTGCGAAGTATCTTACAAATATTACTGCATTTGATGCTCACAAGAACCTTATGAGCTAAGTGCTATTATTATTCACACTATATGAAGACACTGAGGCAGACAGCGGCTAAGTGACTTCCCCAGAGTCACACAACTAATAAATGTCTAAGGCCAGATTTGAACTCAGGTCTTCCTGACTCCAAGTCCAGCATTCTATCCACTTTAATACCATGTAATTGTGAAGTATCAATACTTGACATACTGGGACTCAGCCCCACTGTAATTGGGTCTGCCCCAAATGACAGTGAAAACAAAGTCGCTAAACCTGAGTTCTGCTCAGGCAAGGACTGGAGGAAGTTGTCCTTAACTGCCTGGTTTAGTGACTCTAGTTGACTTATTTTCTTAAAACTCACAGAGTTTCTGGGGATCTGGAAGATAATCTAGTCCAACCTCCTCACTTCACAGAAGTAGAAACTGAGGGCTTGACAGGAAATATAATTTGTTCAAGGTCACATAGTGAGTTAATGGTAGATAGATTCACATATTCCATGCAGATATCTCTCACCTCTGTCCGGTGAACAAGCATCCATTTACCATCATCTCCTGGCTTATAAAACTCTAGAAATGGATCTGATTTCCCAAAGAGGTCCTATAGGGAGAAAAGATGTAGGTTACCAATAATTCCTGTGCCACAATTATCTGTATTATCTGTTGTAGATGGGCATAGAATGGGGATTGAACTGCCCAAGAGGGCATGGACTATGGCATAGGTTCTACTGCTTGGAAGCTCCTTTCTCTCCAGAGGCCAGGATAGATGAGACAACAATGACCAAAAGTGACAGGTGGCTGGATTCTCCGTCCAATAGATGTCAACATCATGAGGATAAAGAATGACAAGAATTTGGACTAGGGTTAGATGTTTAAGTTTTTCTTTTTTGGTGAAAATGAAGACCTTTTCTCAGGAAAAGAATCTAACCATGACCTGAGCCCCTAGACAATTCCCAAGAGTACATTTCTTCTGGCCATAAGTCTATACTGCTTAGGAAAAGAAACTCTAATTTTCAGGATCTGGAACAGGTGATACATCCCTAGAGCCCACAAGTACCTCCTCCCCACACTGGCCCCCCATACCTTCTTGTCCAGCTTCCTGCCTGCCATGCTCAGCGTGATGACTCGGTTGTCTGATAGTTCCTGGGCAGTGATCTGTGAGGCAGGTGAGAAGGGGAAGGACACAGTGAAGGTTGAGTCCTGATCACTTTCTCCTGACTCAGGCCCACAGAAGGGGGAACTTTGGGGGAAGGTTGGGGATATTAAGGAGAAAGCTGAAGCCATGGACACAGTGTCCTGAGAAAGAAAGGTTAAGCAAAACCTAGCAGATCCAGCATGGGAAGAGTGGGCTAGAACAGAGAAGAGATGGGAAGGTACCAGCAAGAAAATAGCAAAGTCAGAGGCATATTTGTACAGAAAAGAACATCAAACATTAAGAAGACATTAAACATTGGAGAAAAGTAGTTCCTGGGTTTTGGTTTTTTTTTTTTTTGAGACTGTCTCCCAATCTCACCCTGACCATAAGTTAAGAAGCTTGGATCTGTTCCTCTTCCAACTGGGCTGGTTCACCCTTCCTCCTGTAGCCTCTCTGCTACCAAAGGCTTACTTTTATTAGGGCCATTCTTACTGTGGACACCCCACTAGCTTTAGCTCAGACCCCTGGAGCTCTAATAGTCTCAGCCTCCCAGCAGCATGGATTACAGGCATACATCATCATGTCTGACAGTCCCCGGTATTTTAAAATCCTGATGTCAGTCATCAATGGTACCTACCCTGTTTGAACAGAATGAGAAATTTTGCTCTCTACATACCTAAATCCATCCTCTTTACACGCAAGGCAGTGGACTGCATTTTTGTGGTAGCAAAAAAACAAGTAGATGCCCATCAACTGGGCAATGGCTAAACAAACAATGGTATATAAATATAATGGAGAATAGCTACACTATAAGAAATGATGAATATGACTAATTCAGAAAAGCACAGGAAGATACATGAATTGATGCAAAATGAAGTACTGTGAAAACAATATACACAATGAATACAACAATGTATTTGGAAAAAAACTGCCTATTATCAAATTATAGTGAGCTTCATAAAAAATAGACGAGGGAAAAAATACCTCCTTTCTTTCTTTGAAAAGGTGAGATACTATGGGTATGACACAGCAGATGCCGTACTATCAGACTGAGTTGTTGCACTGTTAGTTTGGGGGGACCTGCTTTTTCCTCCTTTTTTTTTTTTTTTTTTAACAAGAGATGACTCTTTGAGTAGGAGAAGATATATATATGAAGAGACAGATTGATCAAGGTGATAGAAAAATAAAAGATAAAAACAAAAAGTTAAAATTAAAAAACAGCAATGAGAAAGCATCATGTACTAAGAGGAAGAGGATTAGGCTTGGAGTCAGGAGACCTGGGTTTAATTCTCAGCTCTGACATTTACTAGGTTTTTGACTGAGCAAATCACTTCCTCACTCTACTTCCTCAACTGTAAAATGGACACAATAATACTTGCAACACACCTAATGAGTAAGTTTTACAAGGACAGAATTTTGTAAGCCTCAAAGCACTAGAATTGTGAGCAAGAACTATTTTCATTTGATTATTTGCCTTGGTCCCTGTAAAGTACACAAAGAAAAATAGGACATAGTCCCTATTCTCAAAGATCTTAGAGTAGATCTTTTGCTTGACACAAAGATAACTAACACTATCAAGCTGTAGACAGAGAGTAAAGGTTGTGGGACTTCAGAAGAAAGAGATCACTAAGACCACTTAGATCAATGGATTTAAAGTGGGTAGATGTATCAAACTGCTTGCCTTCTCAGTGAGGGGGGAGGGAAAAGAGGGGAGAAAATTGGAACTCAAAATTTAAAAAAAAATCCAAATGTTAAAAATTGTTCTTACATCTAATTGGGGAAAAATATTTTTTTTTAAAGTGGTGGTAGAATGATTCATGGAAGAGCCTTGAGTATATTACCAGAAGAGAAGGGGGAGGGGCAGGTATTTATCTCATTGAAATGGTTGTAAGGAGGGCATTTTATAAATATTAAAAGCCACAAAATCAAGTGACTTTCTACTAGATCTAATCATCCAGAGCTGAATGGGAAAGATTTGGGTCAGTCTGAAATTCAGCAGATGATTGTTTTCTAGGGTAGATTTTCTTTTTCCTTTTGTAAGAAACCAATGTTTATTTTCCATCAGCATTTTCCCCAACATCATTAGAGCATCTGGGGCCACTCTGTGGTAGTTCCTACCCTCTCAGCTTCCTGAGCAGTAGGAGTCCAAGACTAGTCCTCAGTAGCGGGTTGAGTACTCCAACCTTCAGCAGGAATTGCTGAATGGGCACAGAAGGCACCTGTACTCCCTCAGACCAGTCAGCCACCTCGGGTTAAGTAGCAATGAATTCTGGGGCAGGGGCAGTTCATTCACCCTGAAACTCCTCCTTTGTCACTGCCATCTCAGCTGAGGCTTGCTCTTCCTTTTCAATCTCCTCTGGATCCCTGTAGAAGTAAAGATCAGGCATAACCTCCCATGGGTGTTCACGGGACATGATGCCATGCACATGTAGGACTTCACAGGCCAGGATACACCACATCAAACCCATCAAATGAGCTCCCTTGTTGTTACATGGAACAGCAATGTCCACATAGCACGATGAGGAGTCTGTGTTGCACCATGCAGTGGGTGGGGAGGTTACCATACAATGCTTCAGTCAGTCGCTATGATCTGTCTGAGGATCAGTGACCACCAAGGTGGGGAAGGGCTCCCTGAAAGCTGCCTGGATCTGGTGAAGATGCTGGTGTGAAACGTCCAGTTTAGGTGGGGCACCAGTGGTGGCAGCAAATTTCAGAACAGCTCGCTGGACAGTGTTCCTGGATGAGATGACAATAACATCAGCTGGGTTTTCAATGGCAAAAATGGCATGAGCTGCCAGCAGAAGCTTTCCCAAGTTCTCTTCAAGTCAGTGATGTAGTTGCCATCACTCTTCCTTTTGTAGATGTTCCATCTGGAAGTCCAAATTGGTGCCACCCAAATGAGTTCCTGCAGCAAGGAATTTGAGGACATTCTCCTCCTTCATCTGCAAGACATCTAGGGCTCTGGACATTGTGAAAGTTTCCCTTTAAAGTTATAAAGGGAACTGAGAACAATGTTGTATGGAACCCTCCTCAGGGCAGCGTGGAAAGCTCTAATGTAGAAAGGTTTAATGCACAGGCTCCTTACACTATGGGGTTGTGCACCCTTTCACGTCTTCCTACTACTTCCTTTTGTGCATTTTACTTACTTATTAAACTTTTTGTTCCTCCTTAAGTTTCCCAGAGCAACCCCTGCCTCACTTTCTCAGTTGAGAAACTCATCTCACATTTCACCAAAAATGTCCTTTTCCTCTCTCATCTCAAATCAGCCAGACATCTTTCCCCACCATCTCTTCCTTCATCCCTGTCTCAAATAAAGATGTGGCCCTTCTCCCTCAAGGCAAATCTTTCTATATGCACCTTTGATCCCTTCTCCTCTAGTCTTTTCCAGCAAATTGCCCCCACAATCACCCCTACTCTCACTCTAATCTTCAAGAGCTCCCAGTTACTGACTCCCTCCCTGAAGTCTATAAACATCACCCCCACCCCGTGCCTCCTAGATCTTCAAATTAAAAATAAACTTAAAAAAAAACAAAACCCAAACCTAGCTTGATCCAATCATCCCCTCGAGCTATCATCCTTTATCTCTTTTCCACTTCTCTACTAAATTCCTGGAGAAAGCCATCCACCAGGTACCTCTACTTCTTCTATTGCTTTTAAACGTTCTGCAGTCTGGCTTCTGACATTATTCAACTGAAAATACTCTCTCCAAATAATCTAAAATTAATAAAAAAACTAATGATCTCTTAATTGCCAAATATAATGGCCATTTTTTAGAATTCCTTCTTCTCCACCTCTCTGCAGTCTCTGGCACTGTCAGTCACCACTTGAATACATTCTCCTCTCTGGGTCTTTGTGACATTGCTTTCCTTTGGTTCTCCTATCTGTGTAATCACTAGGCAGTCTCCTTTGCTGGATCTTTATCTAGAAACCCTGAGAATCTTCTCCTCCTGGATTGATTTTTTTTTTTAATAGGTAAAGAGGCCTTCTTTTGCCTCATTTCTTACCTAGCCTTAATCACTGAATGGGTGTTAGCTCAGACAAACTGAGACCTGGGAAAGACCTTAGCTTAAAAAGGCCAAGGTCTCTTACTGCACTGGGCATCATCTCCAGTTGTCTTGATCTTGCCACGGGACCCAGACTCTGGAGAAAAGAATAAGACTGAAGACTTCGCACAGTTCTGACTCACTTAAAGCCAATTCACTTGCAAATCCAGACATCACCTTCAGACAGTCACTTGTTCTCTTGAAGAATGAAAGACAAACAACTTCAGATTGTATCTAGTGTCCCCGAGGGCTCTGTCCTGGTCTCCCTTCTTTCCCTCACTTGGTGATCTCATCAGCTCCCATGGGTTCAATTTTCATCTCTACGTAGATGATTCCCAGTCCTATATATCCGGCCTTAATATCTCTCCTGACTTCCAGTCCCAAATCACCCACTGACTTTTTAGAT
The DNA here is from genome assembly GCA_023548195.1 of Bettongia penicillata ogilbyi. NCBI lineage: Eukaryota > Metazoa > Chordata > Mammalia > Diprotodontia > Potoroidae > Bettongia > Bettongia penicillata. The sequence goes on along the minus strand of JAJHZJ010000397.1, from coordinate 2,191,958 downwards.
ATGTCAAACTCCATGTGTTCAAAATAGGACTCATTATCTTTCCCCCAAAAACTCTCCCTTATTCCCAACTTTCCTATTACTCTCAAGGGTACAACAATCTTCCTAGTCATCCAGGCTTACAGCCTCAGTACCATTCCTGAGTTCTCACTCTGACTCACCCCACATACCCATTTTCTTTATCCAATCTTGTTTTTGTCTCCACGTCTCTCTTACATGTATACTTTTCTCCTCTTGCACAGCCACCACCTTGATATAGGCCCTCATCACCTCTCAGCTGGACTATTACAAAAGCCTTTGACTTAGTTTCCCTGCCTCATCTCATCCCAATTAAATTCATCCACCACTTAGCTGCCAAAGTGATTTTCCTAATGTCACCCCACCCCATACTTCAGTGGTTCCATATTCCCTCCATAATAAAATATAAAATGCCCTTTTTAGCATTCAAGAGTCCTTCACAATCTGGTCCCTTCCTACCTTTCCAGTCTTCTTACATTTTACACACTATGATACAGCTACATTGGCCTTCTGGCTATTCCTCAAAACAGGACACTCCCATCTTCTGACTACATTTACACTGACTCTTCCCTATGCCTAGAATACTCTCTCCCTTCATCTCTACCTCCTTCATCTCCTGACTTCCTTCAAGACTCAACTCATATCTCACTTTCTAGCCTCCCCCCACCATCCTGTTGTTGTGCCTGGATTTAAGTGAACGAGGGCTATGCAAAGTCATAGTTTCCTCTGGAGCCATCTTGGTCCTCTGGCTAGATATACATGACTAAAGCCTTCCCTCTGAGATATTTGTTGTTCAGTTGTGTCCAGCTCTTTATGACTCTATTTTGGATTTTCTTGGCAAAGATACTGGGTGGTTTGCCATTTTCTTCTCCAGCTTATTTTACAAGTGAGGAAATTAAAATAACCAGGGTAAATGACTTACACAAGGTCAAACAACTAATAGCTGTCTGAGGTCAGATTTGAACTCATAAAGAGGAGTACTCCTGACTCCAAGTCAGGATCTACCACTGTGCCACCTAACTGTCCCTAAGATTCTTTGGGATTACCTTCCATTTATACTTACACACACACACACACACGCACACACACGCACACGCACACACACACAAATGTATCCTGCATGTACATAGTTATTTGCATGCTTTCTCCCCTCCTTAGACAACAAGCTCCTCAGAAGGCAAGGGCTGTTTTTGTCTTTCTTTGTACCCCCAGCTCTGAACAGAATGCCTGGCACATAGTAGGCACCTAATAAGTGCTGGATGACTGTCTCTAGGTTCCAACCAAATTGGACCACTTGCTGTTTTTTAACCTTGCTCTGCTCTCTCCTACCTTTGTGCATTTGTGAAGTCCACCTACGTCTCTGCCTATTGTGATCTTTCTCTTTCTTAGGCTCAGCCTTCCTCATAATCCCCACAATACTAGAATATCCTCTCCCACCTCAAATTTCCTAGAGTCCTTTTTCAAAAAGTCTTTCCCCTATCAAAACAACTCTGAGGTACCACATCACACCTATCAGATTGGCTAACATGACAAAACAGGAAAATGATAAATGTTGGAGAAGATGTAGAAGAGTTGGAACACTAATTCATTGTTGGTGGAGCTGTGAGCTGATCCAACCACTCTGGAGAGTAATCTATGAAAATATGCATGCCCTTTGACCCAGCAATATTCCTTCTAGGCCTGTATCCCAAATAGATCATAAAAATGGGAAAAGGACCCACATATACAAAAATATTTATAGCAGCTCTTTTTGTGGTGATGAAGAACTGGAAAATCAGGGGAACGCCCATCAATTGAGAAGCTGAACAAGCTGTGGTATAACAATATAATGGAATACTATTGTGCTATAAAAAATGACAAACAGGGGAACTTCAGAAAAACCTGGAAAGACTTAAATAAACTAATGCTGAATGAAATGAACAGAATCAGGAGAACATTCTACATAGTAACAGCCACAGAGTGCCAGGACTGTTTCTGATAATCTTAGCCCTTCACAGCAATGCAAAGACCTAAAACATTTCCAAAGGACTCTTGATGCAAAATGCCATCCACATCCAGAGAAAAAAACCATAGAATCAGAACGTAGAATGAAGCACACTATTTTCTCTTTTGTTATGTTTTGTTTTTGCTCATGGTTTCTCACATTCAGTTTAATTTTTCTATGCAACATGACTAATGTGAAAATGTGTCTAATAAGAGTGTCTGTGTAGAACCCACAGAAGATTGCATGCTGTCTTTGGGAGAGAAGGGGGAAAAAATTTAAAACATATGTAAGTGATTGTTGGAAACTGAAAACAAATAAATGAAAAAGAAAAAACAAAAAAAAGTCTTTGCCCTATTGTATGCCACCTTGTATCTTATTCCTTTGCTTACAAGGCATATTCCACTCAGTAGGCTTGAAGGAGGTACTCCATTGGATTTCATCTCTGTATCCCTAGAGCTTAGCCCAGGGCTCTATTTCATATCCATTTACTAAAATGAGCTTTCAGTCTCTTCTTCCCAAGATACTGGAAAACAACAAAGGCACAGTATTCCATCTGCCTGTGACTTAGTTTCCTTCCTGGCTAGGGAGCAGGGTGATGGACTTGGTGGGCTATATTTAGTCTCATCACCCTCTCTTCTGATGGAATAATACAAGCTTTCCAGGACAGATCCAAATATCCAATGGGACCAGAAATATAGACTTGGCTGTCAGGTTTTCTCCCTCTCACCTCTGGCCAGAAACAATAACCCAAAGACAGAAATAGCTTCATTTCTTCTGTCTGGATGTGTTTTCCTGGGCTGTGGGGGAGGAGCAGACACTCTAAGAGCAGAGAGGACTTCATGAGAAGCAAATGGTTAAAACAGTATGTCACAGAGCAGTATGTCTACAGGGAAATGAGGGACCAGTGAGAAACCAATAAGAAGAAAAGATATGTTCATGTTTGTTGATGGCTTCTTGCTGCACCTCACTCCTGACATTCAATTTCCCAACTGCTTTCCGTTGTACTAGCTGTCTCCCATGCCTGGAATACTCTCCCTCCTCACCTCACCTTACCTCACCTCACCTCACCTCACCTCACCTCACCTCACCTCACATCTCACCACACCTCAACTCACTTCACACCTTACCTCAGACCTCACCTCACCTCACACCTCACCTCAACTCAGACCTCACCTCACCTCAGACCTCACTTCACCTCATCTCACCTGTTGGCTTCTTTCAAGACTCAGTTCATAGCCTCCCTTCAACAGGAGCTCTTTCCCTTCCCTTTCCCCTCACTTGTACCTTTCTCTTTGAGATTACTGTTTATATTGCATATATTTTTTATGTGCATGGCTATATGCATGTTTTTCCCAACATTAGAAAGGGAGCTCCTTGAAAGCAGGGACTGGGCTTTTGTATCTTCAGCTCTCAGCATGGTGCCAGGCTTAATAAATGCTTGTGGACTGACTGAATGATAGATATGAGGTCCTAAGACCATGACATGAGCCTACTATCTTTCTGGGGTTATCTTTGACAATGATTCACAAAGTCTAGACATTTCCCTTGGAGATCATAAGGAAGTGTAATTAAAGGAATGGGGATAAATCCCTCCAAAGGTTGGACTTTGATCATGGATCTGGAGAGAGAAGAGACCTTCGAGGTCACCTTTGGCTAAGAGAGGTTCAGTGACTTGTCCATGGTCACACAGCAAAATGAGGCAAAGCTAAGATTGCAATGAAGGTCCTGTGACAACAAATCCAATACCACAGCTATGGTGCCATGCTGCAGGACACTGGCAAAGCCTGTTTCTGAGCAGGGGAGAGGCAAAACTGAAAAGCTTCATTGAGATGCCCATGTCTGATGGAGAGAAGAGGGAGTGAAATGGATGCAATAGAGGCAATTTTGGCTGGAGTAAGAGGGTTTTTGCTGAACCCTGTTGGTCTCTATGGAACAGAACATTTTCTGAATCACATAAAGCACTGTGAGTCTAGTCCCTGGATAGGAAAGAAATAATCCAGCCCTGCAGCAGCTTGGTATGCTTCACAATGAATCAGTCCTCACTTTTCTTCAGTCTAGGCCCTATATGCACTGCAAGGAGGCAGGGTGGGGATCCCAAAAGTATCATCTGGACAACCAGCTCCTCAGAAGGTAAGTGACCTCAAGGCTAAAGATTTCAGCAATGGATTCTGAGTCACTTCTCATAAATCACCATCATACCCACCCAACAGTCTTATGTAGAACCTTGATCTGGAAGTCAGACCTGAGTTCTAATTCTAGTTCTCCTACTCACTTGTCTATGTGTGTATGTCAGCTTTCCCATCTGTAAACTGAAGTCAAGTAACCCCCTTTTTTGTTCTTTGCTTGTGTGCCTTGGTTTACTGAATTGTAAAATGAGGATGGTTGGACTAAATGCCCTCTAATGTCCTTTCAATGCTAAATTAATGATCCTCTAAATTTTAAAATATCATTTGTTCCTAAGTCATTTTATAGTTAATTTCTTTCAATTGCAGAAAACATAGATGATGATGTTGACAGCACTGATGAGAAGATTGCATCCCTTCTCTCTCTCCCCCATCCCACCACTCCAAGTGGGGTCATAGCAGCCCCTGTGACTTTTCTGTTCTCCCAGTTCCTTCCCAGAACATTCATCATCCAGTCTCTGTGACATCACAGCTAGTTGCTGTGGAGAGCATTAGGGAGTTGCAAAAGGAGGATTAAAACTTCAAATGAGGTCTGAGTATTGAGTTGGTTTTATCACAGTGCCCCTGAAGTGAAACACAGAACCACAGAATCGCTCATTCCCTCCCCTCCTTCCCTCCCTTTCTCCCTCCCTGGCCCAGCAATCTGAAAATCAAAGGCCAGACCTTCCAGGGAAGAAAGAAAGCTTCCATTTCTAAAGCCACTGTAGGAAGCAAGCACCATGAGAACCTCCCAGAGTATCACAGCCCTCGTTAGGGCCTTCTCTTTCAACTTTTACCCCTCTCTTACTCTTCTAAGTGCCCAGGAAGGATGCTCTGGTATTCTAATGAAAGCATGAGACCTGATCTCAGGTTAGAGAGCAGCTCCTCCCCACTCCATCATTCATTCGGCTGAGATATACGTTGACCTTCTCTCATCCAGGATGCCTCCTCCAGGCTTTTCTACTGGACAGGGGCTTCTAAGAAAGCCCTTGCTTTGATCCCTGTGTCACCCTAGCAGTTAGGACTTTGTCCTCCATTCCCCTGTAATGCTGTATGTCTAGATAATTGAGAGGATAGCAATTTCAAACATCATCAACCCTGATGGTCCGCCCATGCTAACAGAAGGGAGCAAAACCCCAATCAACACAAACACCTGAGCAAACAACCAAAAAGCAATGAGAAGTGGACGAAAGAGGAGGGCATCCAGGAGAACGGACGAGCTTTTCAATCCAGCATCAAACACTGATTAAGTGCCTATTTATTAAGTACATTGTAATATATCAGGCACTATGCTAGGCACTAAGGATTCAAAGAGAAAAAAAATGAAATTGCCCTTGGCCTCAAACAAGCTTATATTCTATAAGGGAAGGCAACATGCACATAAGTATTTATGAAACATATACACAATAAACACAATTTAAATTGTGATGACACTAATAGTGGAGGGGGGGAAGGGGAAACCAGGGAAGGCTTCATGTAGGAGGTGACCTTAAGCAGAGTTTTGAAAAAAGAACAATAAGAAGCTCTTTGGGAGTATATTCCAGGCACAGAAGCCAACCAGTACAAAGAGGTGGAAATGGGAGATGGAGAGCTGCATGTGAGAACAGCAGTGGCTAGACTATGGAGTGCACGGAGGGGTATAATGTGTAATGTGGCTGGAGAGATACCTTGATGCCACATTGTGAAGGGCTTTACAAGCTACACGTTGGAAGTTTTATTTATTCCCTAAGGCAATTTGGAATAATTGGGAGTTGACTGGGTTTACTGAATGACATCATTAGCCCTTCATTTCAGAAAAATCTCTTTGGGAGCTGTGTGGAGGAAGATCTGGGAAGAGACCTGAGATGGGGAAACTGAGGCTATTGCAATGGTCCAAGCAAAGGGCAATGAGGGCTTGAACTAAGGTGGTGACCTTGTGGAGGACAGGGAAAGTATGCCAGAGAGACTGGGGAGGTAGAAATGACAAGACCTGGCATGGAAATGGATACATGTGGAGAGAACTTCCTATTTTTCAAAGCCCTTTCCCATTCCTTGTCCCATCACTAGGATGGGCATAGTGTGTTTGTCCTTCATTGCCAAAGAAGACCATGCCATTAGAGAAATGATGATATGACTTGCTCTTGACTTCATTTTGAGTGAGGGAGGGCTGTGCAGGTCACCAGCCTCACTTCTCCTCCAGAGTCATCTAACTCCAGTAACCAGATATTCATCAGGATGACTGGAGATGACCCAGGATGAGGTAATTGGGGTTAAGTGACTTGCTCAAGTTCACACAGCTAGTGAGTGTCAAGTGTCTGAGGTGAGATTTGAACTCAGGTCCTCCTGACTCCTGCCCTGGTGCTGAACCACTGAACCACCTAGCTGCCCCCAGGATGGGCATGAGACACATACACCGGCAACTACAAGGCAATGGGCACTAAGTGTTCTTGAGGGAGGTGCAAGGTGCTATGGGGACATGAAGAGGAAGAAAGACTGATATTGATTGGGGGTGGGGGAGAGTTGGAGGTCAGGGTAGAGCAATAGGATCCAGAAAACTAGGGATGCCTCTGTGGAAGACATGAAATTGAAGTTGGGTCTTAAAAGGAATGAGTAGGATCTTCACCAATGAAGATGTGGGAGATGGGGGAAGAAATGATAGATTTCGAGATGGGATTTCAGAAGTCATCAGATCCAAATCATTCATTTTGCAGATAAGGAAACAAGTTTAAAGAGGTAAAGTGACTTTGCCCAGGGTCATTCCAGCAATAAGTGTCAGAGGTAGAATTGAAACCCATGTCTTCCTGACTCCTAGACCAGAACTCTGAGGAAGGGTTCTTAACCTGATTTTTGTTTGTTTTGTTGTTGTATCTTGGACCATTTGGCAGTCTATGAAGCCTACTGACCCCTCTGCAGAATGTTTTCAAAAGAATAAAATTAAATACAAAGGATTAAAAAGGAAATCAATTATACTGAAATGGTTACACATTTTGAAAATCTCAAATTCACAGACCACTTGAAATCCATTCACAGACTTCTTGATAGATCTATTGATCAATTGATACAAAATTTCTTTCCACAACTTATCACAATTCCCATCCCCTTGATCCTCCAAGCCAAAGTTGGCTCAGGGAACCCAAGATGGTAACCACAATGTTCCTAACGGAAGAGCATCAGACTACGAGTTTCAAAAGGCTCTATGAACATTGCCTAGCCTGGTTCACCACAGGAAGGCATTCACCTAGAAAATTCTAGATGGTAGACATGGTAGACAGTGGATAACAAGGGCTGCTGGAAGGGTCCAGGAGAAGCTCTCTCCTTCCTCTGCTACCCTTTGGAGGGGTGTTTTTTTTTAAACCTGAAAAATATACCAACAATGGGAATGCCATCATCTGTGAGAGCTCATGCCTGTTGCTAAGAGACCTGTTGCTAAGTTGTAAGTTCTGTCCTTTTTACTATAAACAAAGCCGATGATTATCTGTGTGCTAGGGAGGCAGCCCATTGATGTTGGGCTGGCCCTGAGAGAAGGGAGGACTGGGAGAACGACACTTTTGGCAGAATAGAGAATCCAAATCAAAAGACAGGAAAGAGGACAGAGCCCAGAGAAATCTCCGTACCGTGATCAGGCCCTTCCCTGCTGGCTTCTCATTCACCAAGACCAGAGGCCGGGTGATTTTCTTGCTGGAGACGATCTGTGGAAAGGAACAAAAACAAGTGCTTTGAGGTTTGGGTCTCAAACACTGTCAAAAAATGACCCTATTCCCTTAAATAGAGCTAGAGATTTGAATCACGAAAGTACTGAGTCTTTGCACATTAGATTCTCAGCGACTTGAGGGAAGGGACCTCGTCTTGTTATCTTTATATACAACAACGCGGAACGCACAGTCTGAGCCACTATTTCACAGAATTTTAGAAGTGGAAAAGACCTTAGACTCCACCTACGTCCAACCTCATTTTAGGGGTGAGGTCACTGAGGGCTTTTGAGAGGAGAAATATCCTGCCTTGATGTTTGTGTGAGAATTGAGTGTATCATTTTCTTCTTGCATCGTTCCTATACAGTGAGAAGGGCAGGTATGAGGAAGAAATGAGGTTCAAATAAGGGAAATAACTTGTCCAGGGTCACAGCTGTAATTAGTGTCAAAACCAGAATTAAACCCTAGATCATTCACTAAAAACAAACCAACCAACACAACCCATGCTATCGGAGGATCAAAAATGAAGCGTACCCCCACTTTCTGACAGAGAAGGGGAACTCAATGTAGAATGAGGAATATACGCAGACAGACACGGCCAGAAAACACAGATCAGGGAGAGGAAAGGAAATGGTTTCAATCACACAGCCGGCTCAGGTTCATAGGAGCCAGTGGCCCCCATTCCTGTAAAAGTAGAGGGTAACTAGCCCTGTCACTGCCATTTAGAGCTGCCTGCCTCCACTTGGGGATACAGCTTGAGACTATGTGGCATCAAGGACAACCCTGATATGGGCATAAGGCAAAGAGCCAAGGGGAAACTTTCAAAGAAGCCAGGTGATGCTTAATGTCAGGAAAATGTTAAAAAGGAGAGCTACCCATCAGTGGGACGGGCTACCTGCAGAAATGGGTTCCCTTTCACTGAAGATCTTTAAGCAGAAGCTAGATGCCCATTTATCTAGCATACTGTTAGGAAGATTCTTGGGGTCATCAGCTGGATTAGCTAATTGCTCAGTCCCTTCCAGAGCTAAAACTGAGTAACTCCATGACAAGGGCCCCCATCTACTCACACATTTCACTCTTCTCTACAACAGTAAGTATATTTATTACAAAGGTTTTGGTTTTTGGTGAGGTGTGAGGGAGTTGATTGTGAGAGAGAGAAAATAAACACTTGTCAATTGAAAAAAAATCATTTAAAACAACTTAAAAAGCCTAGATCATTATAGGACTTAATATTGAAAAATGGACCTTAGAGGCTGTCATGTTCACTCTCCATTCTACGAGAGTCACATACATTGTAATTGTCAGAAGAGGAGATCTTGTCAGTCTGTCTGTCTCTCTGTGTCTTTCTTAATACACACACACACACACACACGTACACACATATCTGCAGAGCTGTGTGTGTGTGTATCTATCTACCTATATCTGTCATAAAATGTCAAGGCTATGTGTGTGTGTATATGTACATATGTATACATATACACAGAGAAAATGTGACGTGAGAGACTTCACGTATGTATATACACATATATTACTGTTACAAGGAAGGATTCGGTGCAGGGGGTGGGGTTTAAAAGGAAAATGATCGTGGTATAAAGACACACATCCTGTTACCTTAAATGATCAAATACAAAACTTTCTGTTTGGCATTTAGAGCCCCTTACGACCTGGCCTCATGGGGAGAAAATAAGAACCACAATCATTTACAACATGTGTATATCTCTTAGTTATCTGGTATCCTAATAGTGGAAAGTCTCCACTACTGAGAAAGTAATGAAATATGACAGACTATACAAAGCTACAGCAAAGCAGATGGTTTCATCCACTGTCGTCCTTGGATAAGAAACACTTGCAGTCTTGTCTAACTCTAAATGGCCTTCTTCAACCATCATTTTAAATATTGGTCTCCTGCCCTTGAACTGGGAATGCCTTCTTATTCCAGTGGCAAGCTTCGCCCCTTTATGGCAGATATTCTTCTAGGAAGCCCTCTTTTCCCTTTGAATGATTCCCTCTTCTTCTGTTCTTTTTCATCTGTGAAATGTTTGACTAATCCAGGCCAAAGTGCTGCGGAATGCTGCTGACTAGACCTGAAGAGTTACTAGAAACCAAAATTCATGGTCTCGGAAGCTGAAGCAGAGCAGTCTTCCCTAGCAGGCCAATACATTCCTTTGTTTTCAGTTTGGCCCTCTAGCTTTGACACCCACCCCCATTCCCCACCCCTACTCACAGGACCCCTGTCTCCTAACAGGTCCCATTCTTCTTGGTTGAGGGAATTCCCCAACAGAACCTTCCTGCACTTTCCAGTCTGCTCACATTTTGCCTAAGTCTGCATTATATTGAATAATGAATCTCCTGAAGTGGTCATACATATCCCTCCACACATTTCAAATCCTCAAACATAGGTCTTCTTAAATGGAACAGTGGAAAGACTGCTCAACTTGAGAGGCAGGAAGACTTGAGTTCAAATCCTGCTTCTATGACTGTGTGAGTCTGGGCAAGTACTTAACCCTTCTGTATCTCACTTTCCTCAACTGTAAAATAGGGATGATACTAATAGCATTTACCTCACAGAGTTATTGTAAGGATCAAATGAGATAATCTATGTACAACCTCAAAGCATTCTACAAATGCTAGCTATCATCATCATCATCATTATTATTCCTAACATAAGACATCTCATCTCCCATCTCTGTGCATTTGCACCAGCTGTCCCCTATACCTGGAACGCTCTCCCTCCTCACATTCAACTCCTAGCTTTCCTGACTTCAAGACACAGCTAAAATTCTACCTTCTACAGAAGGCACAAGAGGAGACCTTTCCTGGTATTCCTCTGAGATTACTTTCCATTTTTATTAAATACATATCAGGTGCATACTCTTTTTGCATATTTTCTCCCTATTAGAGTATAAGCTCCGTGAGGGCAGGGATTGTCTTCCTTTGTATCCCCAACTCTCAGCATAACACTTGGTACATATTAAGTACTGAATAAATGCTTATTGATTGGCTGAGTGGAGGTGAGATTTCTAGAGGAAGGCTTCTGGGATAATATCATGTCCTATTTACCAATCCCTAAAAATATCACATGTGATTTGAGCCATTGCTATTTCCCTCCTCTTCCCTGCCCCTACAAGGGTTAGCTAAACCACTAGTCACACATCCTAAATTCTCCCCAGGGCATTCTGACCCTGGTAGGTCCCAATGAAGGAAGCAAAGGAAGTTCACAGAACTGAAGGTGACAGGCTGGGCTTGTTTTCTGTGATTAACCAAGACCCCCTGAGGAATCAGTTAGGAGACTTTTCTAGTAGCAAAATGAAGAGGGACTAGCCGGGTTATGAGGAGGTGAGACAGGATGAGTTTTCTCTGGAATCCCCAATATGGGGAAAATAATTTCTACTACAGGGATCTCCCATATTTATTCTTAGCCTCATAGGGGTAAGAATTTTGAATGGTTCAATAACCCAGAGTGATCTGAAATTCTGAGGGCCAAGGAAGTGTGGTTCAGGGAATTAACACTGAACTCAGTGTCCTGAGTTTGGGGAGGAAGAAGCACAGATATGGCATGGTGCCTGGAGCAGAGGTGGGGAACCTGGGGCCTTGAGGACACAAGAGGCCCTCTGAGTTCTCAAGTGCAGCCCGAATCCAAACTTCATAAAACAAATCCCCTTACTAAAAGGATTTGTTCTATAAACTTGGAGTCAGTCTAAAGGCCACACCCAAGGACCTGAAAGGTCACATGTGGCCTCAAGGCTGCAAGTTCTGTACCCCTGGACTTGAGCTTTGGATTTAGAGTCAGACCTGAGAAATGCAGTCATGACAAGAGTACTGCATTTGGATCAGAGAAACCAGGTTCAAATTCCAGCGTTAGTCCTTAATACCTGTGTGACTTTGGATAAGTCTGCTATTTCCTCATCTATCAAATGAGAAGGTTGAACCCAATGATCTGACTGTCCCTTTCTAGCTTTAAACCCTAGGAACCTATTCTTTCAATTAAGAACTTGGAGGACTATAATCAATGAGTACATTTCACAGGAGAAAATGGATTTTGGATTTGGGGAAAAGAGACAGAAGCTTATGTGACGGTATGTGGAGTTACACGTACCATGCCCAAAGTACAGGAGAACTGGCCCAGGAAATCATGCTCATCCAACTGCAGACTCGACTTGTCCTGATCAAATAGGGCGAACTTGAGTTTCTGTACTTCCTCAAAGTGATAGTCAATGACAAACTTCTTAGAAAATGCTGGGTTCAGATTGTTGATAGCAGTTTCTGTCCTGTCAAACTGGGAAAACACAGCAGAGGAGAGAGAGTAAAATGAATGGTTAAAGAACCAAGAAAAGAAAGAAAAATCAAACCAGGTATCAGGAATCAAGTCAAGTTAATCAGAAAGCAGAACAGTCATCAGAAACTGAAGCCTGAAGTCACTCTCAGAAACCAAAACTCCATTGGACACAGACTTCAAAACCCACACGAATATCACACCATCACAGATTCAGTTATATCCTGTTGCTGAGCTGCATTCCTGGCCCAGAGTCCTTGGCCACTGCTACTCTCTACCCAGTGGTTCCCACCCAAGAAAGATACAGGAGACTGGGGCTTGCCACTCTAGTCCCCTTTGTCCTCTGGGTAATGTTGACATCCCCAGGAAAACAAGGACCCATTCTCAACATGGAACAGCTGACCCAAGGACCCTTGTTCTCCATTGGTGGGGGTAAGGGGAAGGTGGTTGAGAGGAGCATGAAATCCATGACAAGGATACTTTGCACAGTGGTAAGCATTGCTGTTCCACCAGCCCTGGGTGATAAACAAAGTCTCCCCATATTTTTGGGTTTCATCTCCACATGAGTCTCAAATCTCCTTCATCAAGCAGGGAACTCCTTGAAGACAAGGGCTGGGTCTCTTCTTTCCTCTCTCTCATTCCAGTGCCTCATTCAGCACTCTTGCCATCTATTATCTGGCTGCTGATCTCTCTCCCCTGCTTCTACCAGAACCACAACAGTACCAGAACCTGGCAGATTATGCGATGATACCAATGGGGTTAGTTATAGCTTGGCTCTATGGTCTGCCCCTGTAACCTGAGCTTGGGATCCTCCAGGGAATGCTGCTAATGGCATTCACCACACCCCTCCAATCCCCTAGACTGACTGGAATCTAGATTCTGGGGAAAGAGGAAGCATGACGAGTTCTTATATTTAAAAAAGGCCTAAAAAAAAAAACAACTGGCACAACAAAACTATCCTGGGCTTGTCATAAAGTGCTTTGCTGGGTGCTATGTGGCCACACGTGAACCTGCCAGGCTGACTGGGAATCCCTAGGTTCTTAAAATCTGAGGTAGTTAACATCTAAATCCACTATCACCCCTCATTTTTTGACAAGGAATCTGTTCAAAATCACATAGGAAGTCAATGGAAGAATAAGGATTTGAAATAACTCCTAGTTCTGTCTTCTATACCAGTGATACAGAGAAATTATAGACTGATTCCCCCTGCCCCTGAAAAAGCAGATTTGATAGTTTCAAAGGAATGTTTATGATTTTCCTGCAATGGCTGAGGCACCATTCTGCCTAGAGAGATTGATATCTAGGGATCCCTTGGAAGCCAAGACTTGTTACTATATAAAGTTACTATATAAAGGTCCCACTGTCTCATCTCTAGCAGCATCCACATGTGTGGTCCAGCTGGTTCCCATTTAGTACAGGGCTATCTAGGCTGGCTGAAGATGCCAGCCCAGGCACCTGAGCCCTTTCCAGCAGGACCTCCCCAAATCCCAGCCTTCAGGAACTAAAGTTCTCATTAAACACACCAAGCTCCACCTGTGACCTCAGAGGCAAACACTCCCGACTCTGGTTCTCCCTTCCTAACAATCTTTCCTTTCACTAATACCAGCACCATGGCTAAATATAGACCCAGGGCCAAGAGCTGAAAATCTCCAGCTGAGAGCCCAGGCCTTGGAAACTGGATGGGAAAAACCAAGTTGGTTTGTTCACTCAGACTGCCCATAACCCTGACTTCTGAGCAGTCATATGATGTAATGAAAAGAGCATTAGAGTGGGGAGTCAGCAGACCCAAATCCTGTGCTGATTCTCACACTCAGTGTAGCCAAACTATACCACTCTGAGCAAGGCACACTTCTTCTCGGGGTCTCAGTTTCCACATTTGTAAAATGAGGGCTGGAATGGATGAATTCCAAGATCCTTTTCAACTATGATATTTCCTATTTAAAGATTTTACATTTCAAAGTCTCTTTCTGGTCTGATGTTCTACTTGAAACTAAAAGAATAATAATTCATATTTATAGAGTGATTCAAGGTTTATGAAATGGGGTGTGTACATAATTTGAAGTTTGGTGGTTGATGCTCAGGAGGCAGCATGGCATAGTAGATGAGACATTTGACCTAGAGTCAAGGAGACATGGATTCAAATCCCACCTCATATACTAGTTGTGTGACCCTGGGCAAAGATCTTACCCTCTCTGTTTCAGTTCCCTCACCTGTAAGGTGGGTAAAAAGAGAACGTGGGACTCAGTAGGCACTAAGGTACCTTTCCAGTTGTGAATCCTCAGGACAATTCAGTGAGGTACATACATAGTGAGAACATGATTACTCCCATTTTTAAGATGAAAAAATTAGGCCACAAGAGGTTAAGTGACATATGAGGTCATGTAGCTAGTGAGGGGCAGGCAGTGTAGTAACCCAGCTGTGCCTGCTTTTCTGACTCTAGGTCCCTGTATTGCAGTGCTTCTGAGTAGTATGGTCTGGAAGTCATGCATTTTCATTTTTGGTTGGGCAGAATACTCTTGCCATGTGATCTCTGAAGAGAACAATGTTCTCTGTCCTCCTTGGGAATGGTGTGGGAAGGACCACAGGCAGGTTAGACAGGACAGTGCTCAGCAAAGAAAAGCAATCCTTTGCTATTGGGAGTCAGGTCATTCTGCCTCTTGTCTAAAGCTATGGCGGAGCTGGATCTGTCAGCTCCTGACAAAGTCAGGGCTTTACAGAAATGACAGCAGCCCTGCGGTTCTTGTCACCAGCCATTTCAGGTTCTTTAGAAGATTCTAGCTTTTAGGGCTAGAAAGTTTAGTAATCATTTAGTCCAACCTCTTCTTTTTACAGATAGGGAAACAGGCCCAGGGAGTGAAGTAGTTTATTCAGAACCAAACACGTAATTAACCAGGTCATCTGACTTCAAATCCAGTGTTCTTTCAGTTTATACCATACCACTTTTTCACTGGCTCCATCCAGACCGAAGGAACAATGATTCTCCATCCCCATCCATCCCTCACCCAATCCTGATTCCACCTATCCCTTAAGCTTGGGAGGATGGGAGACTCACCTCATACCATTTGCCATTGTTTTCAGTGAATAAAACACAGAAGGGGTCAGATTTGGAGGTGACATCTCGGTCCAACAGGTTTTGGCCGCAGACAGAGAGTTCCACCTTGCATACACAGTACTGGGACCCAATGGGCCCTGCAGGGGAGCTGGCACCCATTGTGTAAGCCATGACTGCTGGGGGCAGCAGTGGTTCCTGACAATCTATAAGAAGAGAAGAAAGGGAAGGTGAGGCTGTGCAAAGACAAAAACCCCTCCATGTTTTCAGAGTACTTGGCTTTCTCTAGATCTTGGATCCTCAAACCACCCCTCAATAACCTCATCCTGATTACAGACAATTCTGCTGTAACACATGTCGAAAATGCAAATTTGTTCAAATGCAACTGACATATTAGGAAACATTTTTAGTATAACTTGAATTTCAAGTTGGCTTATAAAGGATTTCTTCCTCAAGATATAGTAAGAATGCGGAACACCGCACCTCTTTATGATAACTCACAAGCCACAAGTCTTCTGATGTTCCTTCCATGATCAAACTTCAGGTCTTTGTCATGGTAAAGTGCCATATTTATTATATATCTTCTGGTACACTAGGAACTGAGCACAGAAAAGGACTAGCCTATACCACCCTACCCCTTTCCACCACATTAAGGTCTCTGGCCAGAGGCCCAGAGTTACTGGGCACAGGTCAAGCAGCAACCTGACACCATGGATGGAGTGATTGCTTTATATATTTCTTAACCATTTACCATGTATAAAATTGTGTTACCACTTTTATTTAGTACCTTGTGTGTGTGTAAGAGTGTGTGACTGATGGTTTTGAGCACTGTGCCCCTAACTCCATTTTCCCATTAGCTGTGATTTTTATTGCTAGACTTTGCACAGCATGGTGTTTTTTGAGAACACTGCCAACATTGGCTCTCTAACTCACTGTCATTGTTCCACGTATGTCTAGGTTTACTAGGGATCTCATTAGCTATATGTCCTATACATATGTCTAAACTCATGGAGGGAAGGGGCTGGCTCTCTGAAAGTCCTCTGGTGCCACACCAGCACTGTGAACAGCTCAGAACTTAATAAAGATTTTAGGATTAAGACTGATAGATGATGGAAAGGGAGAGGAAAAGGATGACGATATACCAGAGCTGGCCAAGGGAGTCAGGTGTCTTTTCCCAGGGTGATATGTTTTAGCTACAGTCTTTTAAGCCAAGAACTTTTAATCATCAGTGCAGAATAATATCAAATTAGGTAGTTAGGAGCTTAGGAGCTTAGAGAAGTAAATAGGAAAGACTGAGGGAAGTCATAGCTTCAATTCCCATAAGTCAGTTAGCCTTATCATGATTGATGGTCATGGAATATGACCCACTATTGCTTACAAATGCAAGTCACTGGTCACGAGCCATAGAGAATGAGAGTATGTATGGTTCAGTGCAGACCACCCCCATCGCCATTCCAACAATGTGTCTCAACAAGAATGAGTCAAATATAACAAATATTTAATAAGCCCTAATGTCTGCAGAAAGCCATAGGAAGATGCAGAGTTGAGTGAAATGGTATGGCTGATGCCTTTTGATTCATGCGTAAATTGGATTTAAATGAGGCAGAGTTGCACAAAGTCGTCAGCCTCACTCTTTCCTCCAGAGTCATCATAGTCCAGTGGCAGAACAGAGTCAAGATGAGTGGCGATGGCTCAGGATGCAGTGGAAGACCTTGGCATCTTTGGTGTCTAACCAAGCTCTAAGCGCTCCACATTGCCTGCTTCACCTGCCTTCATGGCCGTTGGAACAAATTGTTCTCATCTGCCCATTCCACCAGATGAAGTCTTCACATGCTTGGGGTAGACACTCCCCTAACTCACCAATGGGTTTGAGAACCCTTGGTTACCCTCAACCTGGTTTAGCTCATCTGCTGAAGTGGTTCACTGGGGTGTGGCCGCTGTGCATGTTGCAGCTTTTTGGAGACACAGGTGAGAGGTGGAACAGGTGGACACCAAAGGTGGAAAGAGCCCCGAAAAGGGCTCGGCAGCCATCACGCCTTGGTCCTCCTTGAGCACACCCTATACCCTTGCAGAGTGGAGTAACGAGTCTTCAAAGAACATAATCAGTTGGTCAGGTAGTCAACAGGCATATATTAAGCTCTTGCTGTGTTGAAGGCACTGTACTAAGCACTAGAGATACAAAGAAAGGTAAGGACATTCTTCCCCCAAGGAACTCACAATTTGATGGGAGATACCACATACAAACAAGTATAAAGAAGTGTAAGACATAAGAACAGATGACCTCTGAGTTGGGTGTTTGGAAACTGGCAGGAATTCAAAAGAAACTATAAACTATCAACAACCCTATGAAGGAATTCTCCAAATCAATAACAAGAGAAATGAAAATAAAAGTAAGTGAAATTTTACTTCATATCCAGCAAACTGGCAGATAAAAAAATGGGAAGAGTCAATAGTGGAGGAATTAAGGAAAGACAGGCACACTAATGAACTGTTGGTGGAATTGTGAAATGGTCCAAGTGTGCTAGGGGTCACAAGAGGGAAACTCATCTGGGAGTCATCATTTTGGAAGAGGTAAGAACATTTCAGACCTAGAGATTTCACTGCTACATATAAATCCCAAGGAAGTCAAAGATAAAAAGCAAAATCCCATTTACACTAAGATATTTATAGCAATACTTTTTATATTAGCAAAGGACTAGACACAAAGTAGATACTCATACATTGAGGAATAGCCAAACAAGTTGTGGCACAATGGAATATTACTATATTATAAGAAACAATATATATGATGAACTCACAAAAGCATGGAAGGACACGTACTAGTTCATAGCAAACAGAAACAGGAAAACAATATATTCAATGACAACAATGCAAATGAAAGGAAGAACGGTAAAACAATCAAAAACGAATGCTGTGAAAATGACTATGCCTGACCCCCTAGAAAAGAAATGAGAAGCCAACTCCCCTCCTTCTTTGTAGAAGGGGAGGATTACAAGTGCGGAATACTGCATGTAATGTCAAACTTTTTCCATGTTTTAAGAAGTTTCAAACTTGTACCTGCCTCCCCCCATTCTCCTTCCATCACCTTTATATTCTTTGTTATGAGGGATAGCTCACTAGGAGAGGAGAGGAGGGATACAAAGGAAAGTTATAGGTGAGACAAATACAAAAGACATCAATGAAATTTATCTTTTAAAAATAGGTATGTATTTAACAACTGAAAGAGGATATTACAAGTTAGGATCAAAATGGGCACAGTAGGGATTTGGAGAGTAGAATAAAAATCTATTCTCTCTCCTATGCAAAGTCTAGTTTTGGGGTGGTGGCACAGTGTACAGAACACCCAGCCTGGAGTCAGGAAGACCTGAGTTCAAATCCAGCCCCAGACATTTACAAGCAGTGTGACCCTGAAACCCTGGGCAAGGCACTTAACTCCATTTGCCTCAGTTTTCTTATCTGTAAAATAACCTGAAGAAGGAAATAGCAAACCACTCTATTATCTTTGCCAAGAAAAGCCAGGAAAGGAGCCAAGATGGCGGAGTAGAAAGACTCACGAATGCTACCGCTGAATCCACAGCCCAGAAATTTTCTGTAAAAAGAACTCCCCACAAATTCCGGAGAAGAGCAAGCCATGCAGAAACACAGTGGAAGAGATTTCCATTCCAGAGAGCCCTGGAAAGCCATCCCCAGGGGTCCATAGCGCTGCGGACAGCAGAGCCCACCCCTGCGCTGTCCTGGCCACACGGCCCCAGATGAGCAGATCCAAGCAGGCTTCAGGGCCGGAACCTCCGGCGGCTGCGAAGGTCCCTCCACCCACAGGTGCTACAGGTCAGTGAGAGAGACATCTGGGCAGGCCGAGAGGGGAGCGGGGTGTCTCCATGGCTCGGACCCCCTCGGGAGGAAGCAGCAGAGGCAGCAGTGGCCCCGGACTCCTGGAGCAGACAGGAGCTCAGGGTCGTTACTGAAGGTCTCTGCATAAACCCCCTGAGGGAACTGAGCCTGGGAGGCAGCCCTGCCCCCACCCCAGCACCAGAACTTAAGCTCACATTGAATAGCAGCCATGCCCTGAGGCTGGGGAGCAGCATTTGAATCTCAGACCCCAAGCACTAGCTGGGTGAATCTAGGCAGGGGTGGAGAGGAATCTCAGAAGTCAAGTAACTGGCTGGTAAAATGCCCAGAAAAGGGAAGAAAAATAAGACCATAGAAACCTATTTTCTTGGGGGACAGATGTTCCCGCCTTTCAATTCTGATGACGAGGAACAATTCTTACCATCAGGGAAAGACGTGGAGGTCAGGGCCTCTGTATCCCAGTCATCCCAGGTGGATGTCCAGTGGGCTCAGGCCATGGAAAAGCTCAAAAAGGATTTTGAAAATCAAGTTAGACAGGAGGAGGAAAAACTGGGAAGAGAAATGAGAGAGATGAGAGAAAAGCATGAAAAATGGGTCAATACCTTGGTAAAGGAGACCCAAAAAAATGCTAAGAAGAAAATAACCCCTTGAAAAATAGGCTCACTCAATTGACAAAAGAGGTTCAAAAAGCCAATGAGGAGAAGAATGCTTTCAAAAGCAGAATTAGCCAAATGGAAAAAGAGGTTCAAAAGCTCACTGAAGAAAATAGTTCTCTCAAAATTAGAATGGAACAGATGGAGGCTAATGACTTTAGGAGAAACCAAGAAATCATAAAACAAAACCAAAAGAATGAAAAAATGGAAGATAATGTGAAATATCTCATTGGAAAAACAACTGATCTGGAAAATAGATCCAGGAGAGACAGTTTAAAAATTATGGGACTACCTGAAAGCCATGATCAAAAAAAGAGCCTAGACATCATCTTGCATGAAATTATCAAGGAAAACTGCCCTGAGATTCTAGAACCAGAGGGCAAAATAAGTATTGAAGGAATCCATAGATCACCGCCTGAAAGAGAAACTCTTAGGAACATTGTGGCCAAATTCCAGAACTCCCAGGTCAAGGAGAAAATCCTGCAAGCAGCTAGAAAGAAACAATTCCAGTATTGTGGAAATACAATCAGGATAACACAAGATCTAGCAGCTTCTACATTAAGGGATCGAAGGGCATGGAATAGGATATTCCAGAAGTCAAAGGAACTAGGACTCAAACCAAGAATCACCTACCCAGCAAAACTGAGTATAATACTTCAGGGGAAAATATGGTCTTTCAATGAAATAGAGGACTTTCAAGCATTCTTGATGAAAAGACCAGAGCTGTAAAGAAAATTTGACTTTCAAACACAAGAATGAGAAGCATGAAAAAGTAAACAGCAAAGAGAGTCATAAGGGACTTACCAAAGGTGAACTGTTTACGTTTCTAGATGGAAAGACAATATTTGTAACTCTTAAAACTTTTCAGTATCTGGGTAGTTGGTGGGACCACACACACACGCACACACACATGTACATGTGTGCATGCGCACACATACACACATGCACGCACACACAGAGACAGAGAGCACAGAGTGAATTGAATAGGATGGGACCATATCTTAAAAGAAATTAAGGTAAATGGTGAGAGAGAAATGTAGTGGGAGGAGAGAGGGTGAAATGGAATGGGGTAAATTATCTCTCATTCAAGAGGCAAGCAGGAGACTTTTTAGTGGAGGGAAAAAGAGGAGAGCTGAGAAAAAAACATGAAGTTTACCCTCATCACATTCGACTAAAGGAAGGAATAAAATGCACACTCATTTTGGTATGAAAACCTATCTTACAATACAGGAAAGTGGGGAAGAAGGAGATAAGCAGGGTGGGGGGGATGATGGAAGGGAGGGCAATGGGAGGAGGGAGCCATTTGAAGTCAACACTCTTGGGGAGGGACAGGATCAAAAGAGAGAATAGAAACAATGAAGGGCAGGGTAGGATGGAGGGTAATTCAGTTAGTCTTACACAACCCGACTATCAGGGAAGTCATTTGCAAAATTACACAGATATGGCCTATATTGAATTGCCTGCCTTCCCAAAGAGAATGGGTGGGGAGGGAGGGATGGGGAGAATTTGGAACTCAAAGTTTTAGGAACAACTGTTTAGTATTGTTCTTTCTACTAGGAAATAAGACATACAGTTAATGAGGAATAGAAAGTCATCTGACCCTACAGGACAAAAGAGAAGATGGGGACAAGAGAAGGGAGGGATGATAGAAGAGAGGGCAGATTGGGATAGAAGAGAGGGAAAATTAGATTGCTTGGTGTATTGGAGTGGGGGGAGGGGACAAATGGGGACAAAATTTGGAACCCAAAATTTTGTGGAAATGAATGTAAAAAGTTAAATAAATAAATTTAAGAAAAGTCCAAATGGGTCATGAAGAGCCAGACATGATTGAACTAGGAGAACAATGAAAGTCTAGCTTTCCTCCTATCCAAAGGCTAATACTAGGCACTACTTAGTTAAGAGCTCTAACCAACCCATCCCTCTCAGTATATTCAGAATTTCAATCCTCACTTTAATTGTATTTATAGTACATTGCACACTGGTACTGCACAATTTTCAGGCATGACTTACCTTGTCATGTAAGATAATCAATTTCCATACTAGGAGTTGAAAATCTATGTTAACTCAACTTAGGCCCAGTATAATCAAGCTTCAGGGCTGACAGAGAGAAGCAGTGGCATGGATAATGCAAGGCACTGATGAATTTTTTTTAAAAGAAATCTACCATTGTTCTTCAGTTCTAGGAAACATCACAGGCATTTCCGATTGTGAATATCCCTTCCTTATTCTGCTGGGCTTAGGCACATATCATAATGAGTCTGTATTTCCCAAACACATACAATAACGTTGGAAGATTGTCCAAGTGTGCTAGGGGTCAAAAGAGAGAAGCTCATCTGGGATGCATCATTTTGGCAGAGATAATTTAAAAAGTGAATAGATGAGAATCATGAGCAAATAATGACAAAAAGCATTTCCTTTGAGCCTCTAGGTTTTCCATTTTAAGAATTAAAAGAACCCACCCTAAAAGTATTATTTTAAAAAATAGGGCTATTCATCATTTGGAGTTTTCATAGCAGCTTTATATGAAATTAGAGGAGGGGGATGGAAGCAACCTAAATGTCCAACATTAGATGAATGGTTAAACCAATTGTAATACATTAATGCAACAGAATATTATAATGCAATTAAGACAGACAAGCATGATTAGGAATACAAAGAAATCAGGCTCTTAGGAAATAATGGGAAGCAAAAAAAAAAAAAAAAGCAGAACCAGAAGAATAGCAGAGACACTGTGATTATGCAAAGAAAAACGAATGAGAACAAATGGACAAAGGATCCTAACTGGGACTTAGAGAAGGAGACTTAAAAGGTGGCATGATACTTTATGTAATGAGACTGATTCATTTAAATATCAATAGCTCCTAAATTTGGTTATTTGTATTGATAATCCATGCTAGATTTTTAATAATTTAATTTATTAACATCAAGAAAGAATAACAAGACCAGACAACCATTCTGAAATTGTCATGCCAAGACCCATGCTACATCTTGGACTGTAGGAGATGGGCAATAACACCAGACCCTTTCTTGCTGCACTGGCTTTTACTATTGTATCCTAAAACAACAGGCATCCCAAGAATGGCTAAATAGTGTTTCTGTTTTACATGACAGTGGGTGATGAGAAAAATGGTTTGTGATTCCTACAGTATAAATCTTTCCTGTAGATTACTTTACACAGACTAGGATATATATTCTCACATGTAGAATTAAGGATCTACTCCATCTTTCATGAGAACAGGACATTGGAAAGAACAGTGGAAAAGGACCAGGAGCCCTGCCTCCTAGGCTGGCTACAACAATATTTAGCTGTGGCACCCCATGCAAGTCATTTAGCCTTCATGCACATCAGTTGCTTTAGGTGTCAGAGAGAATAATTCCTGCCCTGATTATGAGAGCATGGATATGGAAGGACTTTGGAGAGTATAAAACTGCATAAAATGTGGGAGATAATGATGTTGAGGATGATGAGGATGATGATGATGATGGTTTAACAGTGGTTGTGGGTAGTGTTCCAAATATGATTTAGACAAATCTTAATGCTCATGTCCTTTGAGAAAAGAACTAAAACAAAGCATACAGATGACAGAGGCAGAGCAGGAAGAAGATTAATTTCTCTTCCTGTCCATTCCAATCTCTACATTCCAGACTACATTTACGTTATTTTCCCCATCAACGCCAAGACAAAGTTATTCTGACCTCAAGTGGATGGATGGATAGATACACACACACACACACACACACACACACACACACACACACACACACAATATTCCCAGATTTCCAAATGTACTACTTCCCCACAATTAGTCTCTATTTGCCCTGTACCTTCCAGAAAGCAGATCAGTACTCAAAACTACCTTTGGGCTGACACGTACCTTGGCTTTAACTTCAAGGCTGCTTTTAAAACGCAAAGCAAAGATGTTATGTACCATAAAGCCAGCCCTCTGCCTATCCCTACCCTGGCACTTTCCAACCCTCTCCCTCCCATTCAGGCACTCCTTTAGGATTTCCCCAGGTACCAAATCTGAACAGAGAACACAGTTCTTGGAAACACCAAATGAAAAGTGTACAAGCTGCACTGCTCTGTTCTTCCCCTGTGTGGTCTTTACTTAGACTGTTTCCTGTGCTTAGGCTGCTTATCCTCCTCCTTCCTCTGTTCCATTCCTATCCTTTAAAGTCAGTTCAAATGTCTCTCTCTCCTTCTAGGAGGTCTTGTCTGTTCCTTCTCAAATTGATAAACACCCTTCCCCCTCAGTCTTCACTGAGACTTCTCACCTCTCTTATATATAATATTACAGAATAAGCACATCAGATTCATCCCCATGTGTATGGCATCCCCCTTCCCACTGGATTCTAATCTCTTTGTAAGCAGGGACTCCCCATCTTATCTAAATAAAGTTTCTGTCCAGAGCCCAAAACAGAGGAAAAACTTAATAACGATTGTCAGGAGAATGAAATCAACAAAGCCAAAGCAGACCCTTCTCCAGCAATTTTCAAACTGAGATGTTGATTTCTCTCTCCCTTACATGTCTTGAAATAGTGCCCCATCACCACCACCAAGAATGTCATTAAGACAGTTAATGTTTAATTCCCTAAGAGAAAGGACCCAGAGGGCAGTCTCCTATGTCTCCTCTCATCTCCAGTTCGGAAGCTAAGTGGTGCAGTGAAGAAAGTGCTAGGGCTAGAGTCAAGAAGACGTACCTTAAAATCTAGTTTTAGACACACTACTTATGTGACTCTGAAGCAAATCACTTAACCATTGTTTGCCTCATTTTCCTCAACTATAAAGTGGGAAGAACAGTAGCTACCTCTTAGGGTTGTTGTGGGGATTAAAAGAGATAATATTTTTAAAAAGCCCTTAGCATGGTGCCTGGCACATAGTAGGTGCTGTCTATATAAATGCGCATTTCTGTCCTGCCCCCTCCAGCCCCAGTTCCAGTTATATGTTGCCCTCTAGTGGGAGTCTGTCCTCTCTTTAAGCTTCTAATACATGAAGACCTTTGCTCAATCTTATCCCTCCTACCTAAGACCTAATAAAAGGTGTGGCTTAATTACTGAGCAAGGTGATAGCCAGTACTTTAAATGCTGATTTGATGGATTAAAAAATGTGGGTGTTATCAATTGGAAATGGCTCAGATAGTTGTAATATATGAATGTAATGAGATATTAGTGTGCTATAAGAAACAACAAATATGATGAATACAGAGAAGCACAGAAAGACTTACATGAACTGATACAGAGTGAAGTAAACTGAGCCAGGAAAACAATACACAATAAGGTAAACAGAAAAACAAGACAACTACACAACAACCCAAAGTGAATTTTACAAAATGACAAAGAGCAAGCATAGTCCCTAAGGAAGAATTATGAGCAGATACCTCTATCCCATTCCTTTGCAGAGGTGACAGGTCCACAAGTATGGAGTATTATATATATTTTCAGAGATTTTGGTACCTTAATTGGTTTTGCTGGCTTTTTCTTCTTCCTCTTATTTTCTTTAAAAATATATTATTTGTTATATGGGACATATAGGGAGGGGAAGGAGAAGGGATACTGGGAGAAATTTTGATAATGAAAACAAAAACTATCAATAAAAATGTCTTAAAAATAAATATTGACAGGAGGCTAAGCCCAGAAGAGTGATAGTTAAGTGCCCAGAATAGAAGGATGGAAATTTCATCAGTGATGGAAATGAGGAAAAGGGTACCCCAGGGCTAGACATAAGAATGGAGGCCTTGCAGTTAAGAAAGGTGGAAACAATTTCAGAATTCCTTGTTAAATACCACCCTGGGTAGCATTTCAAAAAGGGCCAGCATTTTTCTGAACTGAGGGGGAAGGGAATCTCTTCTGGGCAATCAAATGGGGCTGTAGGCACTGGCAAGATGGCAATGGGAACCTATCACCCTTCCCCCACTGAGGCAGCAAGGAAAAAGTAGCTAATGAAACCAACCACTGCCACTCTCCAATTTGGGACCCTTCAATGCCCATGCCTCCAAAATGTGGCACTTACAATGAGGCCAGGAGGAGGATGGGAGAACCCACCTGAAGACAAGAACCCTGCAGATGAAGTCTGAGAAATGGGCAGTACCTCCCACCCTTCCCAACACGCCCTCCCTTCATGGGCAAAGCCCAGAGAATACCTCCAACCCCATAACTCACCCTCCACCTGGGTAGCTCTCCGAAATCTGAACAAGGAACACATGGCTCCTCAGGGGCCCTGAGAGATGGCTGGGGGGCAAAGCATATACCCGTGGCCCTCAGGCCCCTCTACTGTGAATGCCAGCAGGGCGGGCTGTGAACAGTGAAGAGAGGGCCTGACGCAATGGAAAAAAAAAAACAAAACACCACCCACCCTACTTGGACAAGATGTCATTTGCAGAGAACCTCCGGGCCCAGATGGAAACTCTGCCTAATGTAGCCCAAGCCCATAATCACCTCCTGTAGCATCCCAGCAGGCAATTTGGGGTTTGGTTAATCCCAGCCTGGGGAGGGAGAACCTGGGCAGAAGAAGAACACATATCTTCCCCTGGGTCTACTGGCCCATAGCCAGGGGCTGGGACCTGTACACCTGAGACAGGATAGATAGGGACCACCACTTCTGGCAGATCGGAGCCTGAGTGGGGACAGAGAAGAGGGGAAAGGGAACAGGAGCGCTTCTGAGAAGCAAAATAGCATTCAAGAAAAGAATAGAAGAGAGAGGAGGGGAGAGGGAGAAAGGAAGATTGGGGGGGCAGGGAGAGAGAGAAAGAGTGCAAAAGTGTAGACCAGCAGCAAACAGCTAAAACATGATGAAAACGTAACTGGAAGCAGTTAGGTAGAGCAGTGGGTAGAGCATAGGCCTTCTAAGTTCAAATCCGACCTCAGACACTTACTAGCTGTGTGACCCTGGGCAAGTTACTTAATCCCAACTGCCTTCCAAAAAAATGTAATTAGGAAATGTTTAACAAAATAAATAAAAACACAGTACAACATAGGTAGCATACATTTGTGTTTTTTGAAGTCAATATGTGGCCCACCAGAATCTGTTTCCATTTGAGTTTGCCACCACTGGCATGGTAGATAGTGTGCTGGACTGTGAATAGGAAAACCTGAGTGTGTATCCTGCCTGATTTACTAGCTGTGTGACCTAGACCACACTCTTCATTTCACTTTCCTGTTGCATTTGATGACCTCTAAGGTCCCTTCCAATTCTTCATATATGACCCTCTGAGAGAGCAAAGGGAACCAGTGCCAATAGTAGAAAAAGAACAAGACTTGAATTCAAGAGACCAAGCCTGAGTGTGGACTCAACACTGGTTGTATGACTGCAGAAGTGATAAATGTCTCTAAGCTTTAGATTACAGTCAGGCACAACTTACCTTATAACCCTGTTAGGAGGAAAGCACTTAAATAAACTGTATATGAGACTGGATAGAGCATGGGTCTCAGAGTCAGAAGGACCTGGGTTCAATTCTCAGCTCCGACACACCCTGGCTGCATGACCCTGGTCAAGTCCCTTAACCTCTCAGTACTCCAGGCAACTTTCTAATATTGTAAAGTGCAAAGAAGTTCCTGATCTACATTGATAGAGGGAGTTTCTTTTCCTGAACTTCAACTTATCAATGAAGTTACAGATGCAGATTTTTTTTAAAGTGCTGTATAAATGTGATCCATTGCATAGAATAAGTGACAGGCAATTAAGCTCATGGAATTAAGACAGATGTTCAATGTTTTTGGTTCTTCCACTGTTTTGTAAGGGAACTTTTCATGAGAAATTTAATCTCTGTTGGCCTCAGTTTCTCTTATTAGGGGAAAACAAACCCATCTTGCAGGCTAGGTAGGGGAATTGATATAAGGAAGTTTGTGTAGGGAAAGACTCACAGTATTCCAATTCAATTTAATACAATCTTTATTAAGCACCTACTATGTGCAAAGTACTGTGCCAGAGAAACAAAGATAAAAAGTGAAACAGTCCCTTCTTTGGAGGAGCTTATAGTCTAGTAGCATCATACAGCATGTGCACAGATAAGTAAATAGAAAGTAACAAAGTTCAAGAGATAAAGAGCATAAATTTCAAAAACATGACCTATCCAACCATAATCAGCTCTACCAAGCACTTTCCTGCCCTGCTATCTAGCCTTTATAGGAATATGAAATTGAGTCAACCTCTGCCCTGGCCAGTGCTGCCCATGGCACCCCTTCCCTCAGCAAGAACTGGATGTGATCCTTCCAAGATTGAGCAAAAGTGATCAGCCCAATGCCCAGTAGGTATGTGGCATCCAGCTTCCCATCAGGCCCAAGGGAGGAATTTGTTTCACTCACAGGATATACCTATCCCAACGATGAGTCCCATTTAGCTTGAAGCCAGATCCCAAAGGGGTAGATCCATTTGTCAGGATATTATGGAAATGGATAAGCATTCTGAAAGAAGACAGACACAGAGACAGAGATACAGATGGAGAGGGAAAAGGATAGGGAGATGGAGAGGGAAAGGGGGAAGGAAGGAAGAAAGAAGGGAAGGAGAGAGGGAAGGAGGGAGAGAGGAAAAGAGAAAGAGAGAGAGAGAGAAAGAGGAGAGATGGAGAGATGAGACAGCCAGATGGGACAGTCATCATCAGAGTCTCACCAACCTCCCTGGATTGTTGGCCAGAACTCATACTAAAGGCAGAGCCTTGCTCTTCTTCATTGACAGAAACTAACAGTAGTGTGAGAAGGAGGCAGGTTAGGAAATCATTTGCCTCAGGAGGCTCAAGCAGGCAGGGCTCAGAAGTGTGGGAAGCTCCCTCAAATTGCTGGTTATCTGACATTCCACTGACAAACCTCAATAAACAATAACCTAGGATCACAAAATATCTTTGATTTCCCTGCCCTCCAGTCCCATTTCTTTATCTACTCATTTAGTCAGATTCATAAAGTACTTGCTCCTTTCATTAGTGAATTTGGGCTGAGAGGCAGGGAAAATCCCCACTTTCCGGATAAGAAACCTTGTTGCTGGTATGTTCAGCCAGATGTGTACTGCCCTTACGCCCTGAAGCTCCCTAAAGTAAGTGAACTTGACATCCCAGACCAGAGAGATTGGGCTCCTATCCTAGCTCTGCCACTAACTGGTTATGTATCCATGAACACCTTATAACTTTGAGACTCAATTTTTTCATCTGCAAAATGAGAAAGGTGATATTTGCACTGCCTATCCTAGGAAACAAACTTTAAAAGTACTATAAAAATAAGAGTTAGCAGCACAAATTATGTCCAGCTAAGTTTTACTAAAGTACACTTTTCTGTATTCTAAATCTTTGACAAATGGTTGTCTGTGTATAGCAATTAAATTAACCAGAACATTCTATTTCCCAAAATATGCTAAATAACCGGAAGTTAAATTTTTTTTTTCAATGAAGTGTCCAAATATACCAATATGTGAATGAGACCCATTTTTCTGATGGGAAAGACCAAAGAAGAAATGGGATGCTTCACAAAGTCCTAGATATAGACCAGATATAGGAGCCTGAAATCTCAGCCCCCAGTTCTTCCCTCAAGGGAACAGGGGACTCTTGGGATCCTTAGCTCCCTATGCAAGTCAGGATGGGAAGAGAAGGATGGTGGAATAGGATAAAGAAGTAGGGGATGGAAAAGCTGATGGGATGAGACAGCCAATTGTTTATTATGGGGGAAGAGGATGAGAAAAGAAGCACAAAGTTTTTAGAATATTAGAATCAAAGAATGTTTGAATTTTAGGATCGGAGACTTAAATAAACAAGAGTCAGAGAATGTTAGGATTCTTAGAATTTCCAAGCTGGTAAAAATCTCAGGTTATCAAACTCTACCCCACACCCAATAAACAAATTCCTGTAATATCATCTTGCCTCTGTTCAGATAATGCAGTGGAGGGGGATTCATTCAGGAACCCAAGGTTTCCATACTCTCTAAATGGATTGACCCTTTCTGGCTTGCCCAGCTCTCTTGGGGGAAAGGACGGGTGATCTCTGCTCTGTGTTCTCTAAGCTCAATGCTCCAGCCTGGCTACTCCCCCCTCCACCCCCACTTCAGCAATTAGGTACATGTTTTGCAGGTAGTACCAGCAACCAGGGGGAGGGGGAAACCAAGGGGAGCAGGAAACACTTAACTACCATTGCTGGATGCTGCACTCGCAAGCCAACACACTCACTCTTTTACAGTCAGGCCATTACAGGGATAAATATAGACTCAGACTTAATGCTCTTGGCTGTGGATGATGATGAGGGGAGGAGATGCTCTCCCCCTAAGTCCCCTCTTTCCTCCCCTCTTTCCTCCTCCTATTCAATCAGACTCATATCATCCTTGCTCCTCCTGTCAGTGATTTCGGGTACAGAGGATAACCTTACTTTCTAGATATAGAAACCTCATTAGTGATATTATTCAGAAAGTCAGTCCCCATCCTTAGAATACCAGACCATCATCACATGAAAGGCTTAGCTAAAACAAACTTGCAAGGACATATTGGGAGACATTGGTGCAGTGGGAAACACTGCAGCAGCTAGAAAACCTGAGTTCTACAATTCCTGGGATATTTATTCATCATGGGACATGGGGTAAGGAACTGCACCTCTCCCAATCTCAGGATCTCTCTCTTCCTCAACTTCCTCCCAGAACTGTGGTTAGGCTCCAAGAGAAAGTGCATGTGAAAATGCTTTGGAGGAGAGCAAGTTGAAATGTGAGAGGTCACTGCTGCTGCCCCATTTTCAATGATCGAAGCTAATGGAATTGGAAGATATGTGGATGACATAAAAGGACATTTAAGGTGCATAGGCAGATGGGGTTGGGGTGAGATGAGAAGGATATTATGGGGAATCTACCCTGTTGGCTCTTTTTCCGATTGTAGCCTAGACGTAGTTGAGCACCTTACATGCAGGAGGCACCCCAAAAATGAAGATGTTGTAACCAAGTGTTTGGGGCACTCTACCCCATCACCATAGATATAAAAGACTGCCTAGAAGAGACTTGGCCAGAAGTGAAATTCTTCTTCCAACATACCCCCAAGGGCTCAACTACCTACAACTCCTCCAGCCCATTTCTTCATCCATATGGAAAACAAGTTGGGGAGGGAAGCCAGATGTCAAAGGCCTCCAAATTGCTTTAGCTACCTAGTCAGTTGCCTGGTCCCCATGGCTCCCCCATAGCTGCTAACCTCCCATCCCTACTCCCATCCTTTCCCACATCCCCTTCTTTTTCATTTCTCTTTTCTCAGTATTAACAATTAGCCCAAGCTACATTTTTCTCTCACCAGTCTCATTCTCAGGCCCTCTCCCACACAGCTGGAATGAGAAGAATCCTGACCCTTCCATAACCACTGAGACAGAAATTCCACTTAATATGCAAATACCAGCTTTCCCTTTCCTCATTTCTGAAGTTCCCATCCTTTGGGCTCAGCTACTGGGCTGTCTTACAGTGCTAGCCTTTGAAGATCTCAAAACACATTTTCCCCCAGAATTTATTAATTAACTTGTTTTCAGTTTTCAACAATCACTTCCATAAGTTCCAAATTTTCTCCCCTCCCTCCCCAAGATGGCATCAATCTTATGTGGGCTCTACACATACATTCCTATAAACACACTTTCACATCAGTCATGCTGCATGAAGAGTTAAAACAAATGGGAGAAACTATGAGAAAAATAAAACAAAACAAAAAATAATCGCTTCATTCTGCATTCCAACTCCATAGTTCTTTCCCCGGATGTGGATGGTATTTTGCATCATGAGTTTTTGGGAAATGTTTTAGGTTCCTGTACTGCTGTGAAGGGCTAAGTCTATCAGAAACAATCCTTGCACCCTGTAGCTGTTACTGTGTATAATGTTCTCCTGGTTCTGCTGGCCTCACTCAGCATCAGTTCATATAGATCTTTCCAGGTTCAAAACACATTTTGATATCTGCTGGCACATTTTCCCCCAACCCCCGGTCTCAGAGGAGAAAAGACCCAGTTAGGTGTTTTAAGGACTTACAGGTAAAAGGAGAAATGTGGGTTTAGGAGCAAGTACATGATTAAAATAATGAGGGTTAGTGCTTAGTTGTGTCCTACAAAATTAGTAGGTTGTGTCTTACAAAATCAAACCTATTGTTTGCAGAGATGAGGACTTTTGGGGGACATTGAGTCCCTGACCTTAGGGACCAAAGAGGTAACCATACAACTAGACATAAAAGTGCTTACATGGAACAGAAGTGGAAATGAACTGATACAGTTTTCCGTATCGGCAGATTTCTCAAAGTGCTAAAAGAAATTTAACTAGGTGAGATTAGAGAGGCAGGGAGCCACAATGGAAAGAACTAGGCACCGAACTTGGAGTCACAATTACCACCTCAAGCACTTTTACTGCTGTCTGACTATGTCAAAGTCAGTTCACTGGATCATGAATTCAGGGTCAGTAATCTTCAGGCTCATCTACGCTCCTCATTTTACAGATGAGGAAACTGAGACCCAGAGAGGTTAAGCAACTTGTCTAACTTGTCCAACAGGTATAAGAAGTAGAGATGAAATTCAAATACATTTCCTCTGATTTGAAACCCAGGCTCTTTTGGCTACACTGTGCTACCTTCTGAGTTTTAAGTTTTCTGTTTTTTAATCCACAAATAAAATGCTCTGGAATGTTATGTAAATGTGAGTTATTATTAATCACTTAAACCTTCCAGGAGGAAATGCCTCAGAGTAGAGGCTTGAAGAAACAGGAGAGAAAGGGCTGCCCTCCAGCTGAGGAAAAGCTAGTATGTAGGAATTCTGAAGAGGGAGAGTGACCAAGTGACTTTCCTAGCAGGTATGGAGAACCCAAGTCTAGATCTAGATTTCCTGTTGACTTATTAGTCATCCACTTGGCTCCCAAATGACAGCCCAGCCCACCCCATTGATCACTTTCAGTCCATCAGTGTGTCTGACTTTGCTCATAATACCAACCAACAAATGTTTATAAAGAGCTCAAGAACAGAATTCTGTGCCAAAAAAGAGACAATGTTTAGCTACGATAGAGTTCCTGCCTTCATGAAATTCACAGTATAATATGAGGATGACTCCAACCCCCACACATAAAATATACATTAGATGTTGGAGAGGATGTGGGAAAATTGGGACACTAATGCACTGTTGGTGGAATTGTGAACTGATCCAACCATTCTGGAGAGCAATTTGGAACTATGCCCAAAAGGCAATCAAACTCTCATACCCTTTGATCCAGCAATATTATTACTAGGTCTATATCCCAAAGTGATCATTAAAAAAGGGAAAAGAACCTACATGCGCAAAAATATTTATAGCAGCTCTTTTTATGGTGGCAAAGAATTAGAAATTGAGAGGATATCCATTGTCTCGGGAATGGCTGAACAAGTTGTGGTATATGATTTTGATGGAATACTATTAGGCTACAAGACATGACAAGCAGGCAGATTTCAGAAAAACCTGGAAAAACTTACATGAACTGATGCAAAATAAAGTGAGCTGAACTGGGAGAACACTGTGCATGTAACAGCAATATTGTACAATGATTGACTGAATGATTTAGTTCTTCACAGCAATACAATGAACCAAGACAATTCCAAAAGGACTCGATGGAAAATGCCATCCACATTCAGAGAAAGAACTGATGGAGTTTGAATGCAGATTGAAGCATATTATTTTCACTTTCTTTGATTTTTTAATGTTTTTTTTTTTCCTTTTGGTCTGTTTTTTCTTTCACATGATTAATATGAAATATGTTTCATATAATTGCATATATATGTATGTGTGCATATATTTGTGAGTAAGTATATATATGTATATAATTTATATTAAATTGTTTACCATCTTAGGGACGGGAATGGTCAGGGAGGGAGGGAGAAAATTTGAAACTCAAAATATTTTAAAAAATGAATGTTAAAAATTTTATTTACATGTAATTGGGAAAAAAAATCTATTTAAAAAATAAAATATACATTAGAGAGGTACAAACTGCTACTTGCTCTCTAAGGGGAAGAAAGTTTACCAATTTATTAACAGAGTAGGAAGTTTGGGGGTAGACTTCCTAAAGGAACCAGCATTTATGTTGAGCTTTAGAGGCTGGGGAAGAATTCAACAGGTGAGGAGAGGAAGGAGGGCATTTTAGGCAAGGAAGAACTATGAATAAATGCTAGGAATCAGGAGATGCTAGGGAGAGTGTTCAGAGGACAAGAAAAGTCAGGTTTGGCTAGAACTTAAGGCATTTCTAAGGAGATAATATGAGATGTCAGAAAAAAGGGCCTTGAGTGCTAGGCAAAAGAGTTTGTTTTACTGGGTAGGCAACAAGGAGCCACTGAAGATTTTTAAATATATAAAAGATGAACTGAAGGCAGTAAAGTGGACGCAGAAGAAGGGAAAGGGAAGAAAAGGGAAGAAACATTTATATAACACTCACTATGTGCTAGGCACTGTGTTAAGAGCTTTATAAATATAATCTCATTCAATCTTAACCACAATCCTAGGAGGGAAGTACAGTTATTATGACTATTTTACAATTGAAGAAACTGAGGCAAACAGAGGTTAAGTGACTTGTTTACAGTCACATAGCTTAGTAAGTATGTGTGGTCAGATTTGGAACTCGGATCTTTCTGACTCCAGGACCAGAGCTCTGTCCACTAGGGACACCTAGTTGCCCACAAGAAGGCTATTATAATTGTACAAGTGAGTGGTGATAACGGCTTATTCCAACAGAACTTAAGCTCCATGAGGATAGGAACTGTTCTCTTTTTTTGTCTATTTCCCCAATGGCCAATCCAGGATCTGACACTTAATGAGTGCTCCATAAATGCTTGCTGAATGAATGGAGGCAAGATAGAGAGTCTTGGAGAATTTCCAAGAGGCTCCTTCTGGGAACAAAAGTTCGTTTCTCTGGTTCCTTGGAAAACTGTCCAAATCAGTTTTCCTTCTTCAGCCCCCACACACTTTGCTGCCAAGAAAACTGTCCAACCAGTGGAAAGGAGGAGTCTGGTTCCCTATTAACACAGGATCAGTCTGAACCTGGCTACTTCACCGACTTCACTTGGGCTTTTAGTTTATTAAATTTAGGACCAGGGTGGGTTAAGTTGGTCATCAAGGGAGCAAGTAATGAAGGTGGGTGGCTCAGGAGCAGTTGCCAGCCAGAAGCCAAAGTTGTCCTTTGTGAAAGCAACAATCCAAACATCTTGTATTTCCATTAATAACCTGTTAGAATGTATTTACTTCAACCTTTTCTGAATCTGCTTGGGGCCATCATGAGGATGGTGGACCGAACTATCCTCATTATGAGAGTCAAGAGTTTGGGAGTGAGGAGTTCTGCATCTGAGCTCTATTATGGACTAGCTCTGTCATCTTGGCCACATCAGTATCTCTCTCTGGGTTTCAGTCTCTTCGTCTGTAGGCAGTTGTCATTAAATCAGCAAACATGATTCTTTAAATGGAAGCATTCAGTACTTGGAAGGATTGTATGAGACAGGCACACTAATGCACTGTTGGTGGAGCTGGGAATTAGCCCACCATTTATGGCAAACAAGCTGAAATTATGAGAAATCTTTAGACTATTTACAGTTTTGAACCCATTTATCCTACTACTGGGCATATGCCTGAAACAAGTCAGAAAGACCTACAGTCAAATCTGACCTCAGGAACTTACTAGTTTTCTATGACCCTAGAAATTCGCTTAATCTCTGCCTCAGTTTCTTCAGTTGAAAAATGGGGATAATGATACCTCCCAGGGTTGTTGTTAGGATCAAATGAGATAATATTTATAAAGTGCTTAGCATAGTGTCAGGCACATAGTAGGTGCTTAATAAATGCTTGTTTCCTTTCCTTACCTAACAACTTGTTCATAGCAGCCTTCTTCATGGTAGAGAAAACGCAAGTGAATTTGTATCAGTTGCAATGAATAATTTTAGACCTGGAGAATAGAGGACAAAACACACACATCTTTCATTTTGTTAGAGGTGGGGGAAGTGCAGATTATCACACAAATTGTCAGACTTGGTTATTTTGCTAGTGAATCAGGCTAACCTGTTTTTCTTTGTTATAAAGAGATGAAATATATCAAGATATGAGAGTGCTTGTTTTTATTTTTAAAGGCTATTTTTTAATAAGAAAAAAAGAAATAAAATGAAGAGGATGGACTAAGTCTCAGATCCCTCAAAGGGATCTTTGAGGCCATTTATCCCAACTTCCTCATTTCATAGATAAGGAACTGAAGTCAAAGGAAGTTAAGTGACTTACGCAAGGTACACAGGTAGTAAACAATAGAATCAAGATCTAAACCCTTAACTCTTACTCTAAATCCAGGGCTCCTTCCATTAGCCTACACTGCCTTAGATGATCTCTAAGGCCCTTTTTGGCTCTAAATGTCTATGACCTACAATTTGTTTCCAGCCTATATTCTCTGAAAGCTATCACAACATAGTACAGAGGATTGAAGTTACAAAGAGTTCAAGTCTAGCTCCTGACAGACACTATCTATGTAACCATGACTAAGTCCCCTGACTTCTCATAGTGTCTCCAGGCAATTATCAGAAACTAGAAATTGCAGACAAATTATCAATATATCAGTGAAGGGAAGTTCTAGATCAAAAATCCATCTCTTAGGGAAATGACTTGCTAAGTTTACTTCCTACTTTGTGAAGCAAATCTACCTCTTTTTCTGCCAGAAAAAATGCCCTAGTTGTAGTGATGATTATGTCCAAATTTCCCCTCTAACTAACCACTCCCATGCTATTCCTGCTTTTAAAGATTTAGGTCTTTACCTTGCTCAGCCAACTTCTTCCCCAGTCCTAGGAGGCCTCCTCCTTTCTGCTGGTGCATCTGTCTGGATCCAGTGATTGTATACCATTCCCTCACGCTATATTCTCTCTTTCCTGGGTTTTTGTGATATTGCTCTGTCATAGTTCTCTTCCTACTAGTTCAACCAATCCTTAATTTAGTGTGCAGAATGGATCATTGATATCCTTCTTCCTCAGAAATTCATCCTGGGACCTCTCCTTTTGTCTTTCTATCCTGTTTCTCTCAGTGATATCCATGGGTTCAACCACCATGGAGGAAGGGAAGGGAATCAATATTTATACAGTGTCTACAGGAGGCTAGGTACTATGCTAAAGTTATTTTTACAAATGTCTCATTTGCTCCTCATATCCCTGAAAGGTAGGTGCTATTATGATCTCCATTTTACAATTGAGGAAAACTAAGGCAAATAGAGGCTTTGACTTGCCTAGGATCACACAGTAAGTGTCTAGGGATAGATTTGAACTCAGGTCTTCCTGACTTCAGGCCCAGTGCTCTGTTCACTGTGTCATCAACTGCATAGAATATGTCTACAACCCCCAAATTTACACATCTACCACTCATCTCTCTCATGAATTCTATTTTCTCATCTCAAGCCTCAAACCATGAGTTAGGGGGATGTCTAGTCCAGGCATGTGAAGACTTCCCCTAGCAGAATGGGTGGATGAGAACATTTTGTTCCAGTAGCCATGAAGGTGGCTGAAGCAGGTGCTGTGAAGTGCTCAGAGCTTGGTCAGGCATCAAAGATGCCAAGCTCATCATCCACTGTATCCTGGGCCACTGCCTTGACTTTTGTCCTACCACTGGAATTTGATGACCCTGGAAGAACAAGCAGGGCTGATGACTTTGTGCAACTCTACCTCACTTAAATCCAATTCACTCACAAGTCAAGACATCTCCTGTGATGGCACTGGTCCTCTTTGAAACCGAAAGACTGAACAATCACTCTCTCAATTCCGACTACCTGGCTATCCCATAGGCAACTCAAATTCAACATATCCAAAAGAAAACATCTTATTTTACCCGAAGCCTTCCCGTTTTGCTAACTTTCCTATTCCCATTGAGAACCCCACCATTCTTCCAGTCACCCAGGTTCAATACCTAGGAGTTATATTCCTAGACCTTCAATATCACTGACCCCCATATTCAATCAGTTGCTAAGTCTTGTTCATTCTGTTTCCACATCATTTCTTGTACCTGCCCCTCTTCTCCAATCCCATCACAAGCACCCTCATTCAGGGTCTCATCAGCTCCCATTTGGACTTCTGCAATAGTACTAGCCTCCCCTAAGCTAGTCTTCCATTTTCTATGCTTCATCTTTCTATTCTCTACCTTCTATCCTCCACACAGCTGCCAGATTGATATCCTTAAAGCACCGATCTGACCACATCAATCCCCGGGACTCATTAAACATCCATGGCTCTCTCTATTACTCTAAATTAAAATACAAACTGCTCTATTTGGCATTTAAAGGCTCACAATACAGTTCCAGTCTATCTTTCCAAGCTAATTACTCATTATTTTCCCTCTCAAACTCCATCCCAATTAAACCGAAGGACTTTCTATTCTGCATATATGTAATTACATCGACGTCTTCACAGGCTGACATCTATACCTGAAATGTTCTCCTCCTTCATCTTTGCCTCCTGAAAGAGCTATGCCATTCAGTGCTCAGACCCAGTGCTGCCTCCTAAGACAGGCTTTTCTCAATTCCCTTAGCAAAAAATGACCTGAATAATTTTGCACCTAGCTTGTATTTACTTTTCTGTGTACATATTATATCTCCCTAGTAGGATATAAGCTCCTTCAGGACAAGGAGTGTCTTGTTTTTGTCTTTGAACCCTCAGCACTTAGCACAGTGTCCAATATCTGGTATATGCTTAATAAAGGTGCATTGTGTCCCTCCTTTTCCATGGCTCAAACACAAGCCTGCATTCGGGATCCCAAGGGTGGATGCACCTGGTTCAGTCTAAGGCCTAGGTTGTCAATAGCACCCCTAGCACTCACCTACACTGGTCATGCAGGGCCTTCACTTGCAAAATGTCCATCAAGGCAGAAGGTATTAGCTGAAGGATATATACACCTGATGAGCTTATAAGAATAGAGCTGCTCAGGAACCAGGAGAACATTATACACAGTAACAGCCACAGTTATGCAAAGATGGTTTCTGATAGACGGAGCCCTTAACAGCAATGCAAGTATCTAAAGTATTTCCAAAGGACTCAAATGCCATTCACACCCAGAGAAAGAAATATAGAATCAGAACGCAGAATGAAGCAAATTATTTTCTCTTTTGTTATGTTTTGTTTTTTCTCAAGATTCCTCCCATTTATTTTAATTCTTCTACGCAACATGACTATTGTGAAAATGTGTTTAATAAGAACTGTATGTGTAGAAACCCATATAAGATTGCATGCTGTCTGGGGGAGGGAGAGAAAACTTATGGAAGTGATTACTGAAAACCGAAAACAAATGAATTAATTAAATAAAAAAAAAGGAAAAGAATAGAGCTTCTCAGTTTGCTTCTACTGGTTAAAAACCCAGCCCTGTCCCCTAGTACCTGAGAATAAAGGAGCTAAGATTGGCAAATGTGCCATTAAACATGTTATATTAAGCAGAATTGATGTGCATGAGAGCTAACATTTATTTAGCACTTTACATAAAAGCAACCCTCATAATGGATGTGATGGACTTGGAGTCAGGGAGACCTGAGTTTGAGTGCTCCCTTAGATACTCACTAACCTTGTTACCCTGGGCAAATTTAGCCTCTCCCTGCCTCGGTTTCCTTATCTGTAAGATAAGGATAATAATAGAGCCTACCTCACAGGGTTGTTGTGAGTCTCAAACGAGATAATATAAATAAATTGCTTTGTAAACCTTAAAGTGTTAGATAAATGTTAGCTATTATTACATATTTTATCTCATTCAGTCTTCACACCAACTCAGTGAGGTAGGTGCAATTATCCCCATTTTACAGTTAGGTCTGAGAAAAATAAAATGGCTTGTCCAACTACTAAATGTCTGAGCTAGAACTTTAACTCTGGTCTTCCTGACTCTAAGTCCAGCATGGGGCACTCTGTGATGCTACCTCCCACTACCCACACATAACCTCCTGAGGCTGAACTTTCCTCAGTTCTACTTTCTGTTTTTACTCAGGCAGGCCTTAGTTCTGTACCTGGCTCTTAAGCGAAAGATCAGTTTTCCCATGTGTAAGTAACGTAGATATTAGCATGTGTAAAGTACATTCTTTTTATTCTTTCTTATAGTTTAGTTTTCCAGGATCCATGGCCATAACAATCTCTATTTCCCAGGCTCATGACTTGTAAATACCTCCACCACACTTGAGCAGTATTATATTAATGACAAATAATATAAACATGTGTGCTTAAATTGTAACTATCCACTGCAACTGCGCAGTGAGATATAAAGGCGAGATAATGTAAACTTGTGAGGCTATTGCTGGCAATATGTCTCCTTTGTCTATTCCTCTATATAGGAGGTGGGCACTGGCCAGTGAGTGGGGAACCCTTAAGAGTTGAATGCACAAGCTGGAGGAATTCTGTGTAGGCCTTGATCAGCCCCCATCAAAGTTTTGGGGGAATCTGTGTTTGCTTCAACCAGCCCCCATGGAGGCTTGAGGGGATTCAGGAGAGTCCACAAGCTATGCTTGTCTCAAATGACCCCATCCAGATGTAGGAGTAGTTGACCCACCTTCGCACCTTCGCTACAGCCCCAGTGAGAAGGGTGATTACAAAATGCTGTAGGAACTGGTGCTCCCATTATCAGCAACCGATGTGTTCCAGCAATGGAAACACTAGACTAGAATAAAACAAGATAATTAACCCCTCCAAAGCTGTCTTTCTGTTTGACCAGATCAAGAGTGAACCTGTGCTAGCAGCCCTGCTGCGTGCTGGCATTACCTATCTTACACCGTGAAACCTTTGAAGTGTTTTCAACTTTAGTCTCAGAATTGTAGGAATTCTGATTTGGCTGGAATCTCAGAGAATCTCCATCTACCCTATTCTTACCTAGGAATCCCTTCTGCAGAATTGTTAAATGGCCACTCAGCCTTTGCCCAAAGCCTTCCAGCGATAAGGATCTCAGCATCCCCCCCAATTGTTCAACAGCTCTGATTATGAGGAAAATTGTGATGATATCCATCCAAAACCTACCTATCTTCAAACTCACTGTTTCTAGTTCTAGCCTCTTGGTCCAAGTAGAGTTAAGTGGAAAGGTCTTGGGAGCTCCTCCAGTGAGAACAGATTTTTTTTCTCATTCAACAACTAATGATGTAGATTATAATCCTCACTATAAGTATCCTATCCTCTTATTAGGGTATAAACTCCATGAGGTCAGGGACCAAATCTTGCCTAGGCTTTGTGTCTTCTTGATGAGGTATTGACTCTAGGAACCTCCTGGAACTCTCCAAGAATCTTCCCACTTAATCTGGCTTTTCATAACCAAATCTGTTACCCTTAAACTACCCCAGTCCAGTAAGATTGGTTATCTCCCAATTGCTTCTAGCAATTTCCCACCCTTGAAAACAGCAGACTCTCTTGATTCTGACCTGTAGTCACCCCAGTCCCATTCAGATCCTCCTTGGACTTCTCCTCAAGACCCTCCTAAATTCCTTCCTCTCATCACCCCGGACTACTAGACCACCCCCCAGATCCTTCCCACAGTCTTTCTGTACATAAATTCCACCTCTCCTCCATGAAGGCAAGAGATTCAATCCAGCTCAGATTTTATCTGGCCAGTCGGTAGACAAGTGTCACAAATGGTGAGTCAACCCAACATGACTGATCTACTAAACTTTGTTTTTCTTTGGCTGAAAGAAGTCTAGTGAAATTCATTCAAGCAGGACCCCACTACACATAGTAGACATTTAATGTTCACATTTCTTGCTGTTAACAGGAATTACAGCTAGGTGACTCGGTGGATAGAGTTCTGGACCTGGAGTTTAGAATTTAGTGAAGATCTAAATTCAAATCCAGCCCCAGACACTTACTAGCCAGCTGTGTGACCCATTTAACTAATGGATGGCTACCTCAATTTGCTCATCTGTAAAATACAAATAATAATAGCACCTACCTCTAAGAGTTATTATGAGGATAAAATATGATAATATTTGTAAAGTGTTTTGCAAACCTTAAAGCACTATGGAAATGCTAGCTATTATTGTCTTAGGGTAGGCTGAGTGGTCTATCCCAATAAGGAAGTCTTCCTGAGGGAATAATAACAATGAAGATATGTACAAAGCATTAAAAGTATTTCCCCTAGTATGAACAAGGTAGATA
Source organism: Bettongia penicillata ogilbyi (assembly GCA_023548195.1). Lineage (NCBI taxonomy): Eukaryota > Metazoa > Chordata > Mammalia > Diprotodontia > Potoroidae > Bettongia > Bettongia penicillata. The sequence goes on along the minus strand of JAJHZJ010000397.1, from coordinate 2,150,263 downwards.
TTGAGTTATCTCTTTTTTTGGACAAAGAAACTGAGACTCAAACAGGTTGAATGACTTGCCCATGGTTAAACCACTAGTAAATATTAGCGCCAAGGGCCACACCCATGTCTCTTTTGACTCCAAATCCTATACTCGACACCAAGTCACACCAAGAAAAAGAATCTGAACCTGTGATTTCAGGGAAGAAAATCATGCTGGAGGGGTTCAAGCAAATGAAGAGAGTGAGTAACAGAGATCTCAGTCTGAGCTAATCCCTACCACTCAACAGCTCATTTACTCCCTGGAGTTATTTCTCCTTCCCAGGGAGCCAGTTAAGCCTAAAGCTGATCACACAGAAGTGGCAAGCTGGAGCAGAGGAGGTAAAGAGTAGCTAGAGAAATAAGAGAGTGATATATGGAATCTAATCACAGCCTCGGTGCAGAAAGGCTGTGTTGTGAGGCCTCCCAAGAAGCGGGGAAAAGAGGAATCAGCGATGATAACAGATTGAGAGAAAAGCTATTCTAACCCCTTCCTTTTGCAGAGAAGGAAACTGAGGCCCTGAGTAAGTTAAGTAACTTGTCCAAGGTCATAAAGGTAAGTGGCAGAGCATGAATTTGAACCTGTATCACATGACCCTAGGTCAAATTCAGTTTCCTCTATGCCACATGGTCCCAACCCATTAAGCCTGAGGGATTCTAGTTTTTCACCCCAGGGGCCCCTTCTCATTTGGGAGCTGGATCCCTAAAACTGGTCCCCCCTAAAACAGGGGAAGGATAGGCGGTCCCTGGCAGTACAGCCTGGTTAGCAAGAGTGTGTTAACATTTTGAGTCCGTGAATGCCAAGATGATGGTACCCTGAAGCCTCCTCAGCTTGTTCTCATCTTTCTCTCTCAAAGCTTAGAAAGCAAACAAGGGGGAATATCCAGGGGATCTCATTTGAGAAATGACCCATTTACTAGAGCAGGGGTGGGAAACCTGGGGCCTCAAGGTCACATGTGGCCCTCTAGGTCCTCAGGTCTGGCCCTTTGACTGAATCCAAACTTCACAAGTTAAATGACTGTACTTAAGGACCTAGAGGGCCACATGTAACCTCAAGGTCCCAGGTTCCCCACCCCTGTACTAGACTAGTAGCCCTACGTTTGTCCTTGATTCACTCACCTTCTTCGGTATCATCGACCTCCAGAAGGGACCTTAGAGATCAGCTTATTTTACAGTTGGGAAAACTGGGGGACCAGTAGGGGAAGTACTTTGGTTAAATTCATACAGAAGTTAATAACACAGCCAGAACTAGGTCAGCTGACTCTGAATCTAAAGTTCTTTCAATTACATCATGAGGTTAAGGGATAGAATATTGTACTAGGTACTTGGGGGAACAATAATATACTTATATAGCACTTTTAAGCTTGCCAAATGATCACCATTTTACAGATTAGGAAAACATTTAACCACAGAGGTTAAATGGCTTGCCAAAGGTCATACAATTACTGCACTTACAAATACTACAGGCACAGATTAGTTAGAATCTGCATGATGGGAGGAAGTATCCACACAGACGAGATCACTGAACCATTTGAATATTTGAGTGGAGTAGGGAACACAAGATTCTTTTAGCATCAGGGATCACTTTGACCCTCTCATTATTAAAATCAAATGAGGTATAAAGCAGGGAAATATATGTTTAGCAAGTGAATAAGCCACTGTGATGAAAGACATCTACCTGAAAGTTCAAATAGAAGAGATTTTCCATAGAAGATGAGGTTTTCCAAATACTACCATATAAAGATGGCACTATGCAGATTGCGTGAAGCAAACCCTGGACCGTTGCAGAGCCTCCTAAATGAGATCACTCAAAAGAATTTGGCATAAATAGCAGCATAAAGGGAAAAAAAAACAAGTGGATAAAAAATGCTTATTTTCTAGATTACAATATGCAGTTGGACATACAACCTGCAAAGCTGGTCTGTCAGACTTGGAATGATCCCAAAGATGGACAATGAATTGGGCCCAGAAAATGAACAAAAGGAAGAAAGCATGTGGGTTTGTCTTTGGGAAATTGTGTACTGCCTTCAATGATGCCAAGTTTCTCCATAAAACAAAGGTCCATCTTTTTAACATCAATATTCTTCTGGTAATGTCATAAAACTGCAAGTCTCAGAATAGTCTCTTAAGAATAAATTGTGGGTTATTTAAAGGGCAATGGGGAGGTGAATGTAGGCATAAGTAGGCTAGACTTATTATCAATGACTACCAATGATAATAGAAAGGGGTAGGTACGTGTGGGTAAAAGGGATGAGTGCAAACACATCAATTACTAAACTTTGCGGCTGAAGTAGGGAGAGAATCTCATTGGGAATTGTCATACCCTCAAAGCAGTCATATGGAATGGGTGCAAGGCCCACCATCCTTCTCCTCTACACTTGGCAAAATAAAGTCTTAAAAAGGAGGGAGTAATATAGGGAAAATGGGTTAACACCAGTCTTAAGGGTGGTCCACTTGTTCCTGCTGCCAAACAGCTATTTGGATTCTACAGCCCAGGTACCCATGATTCTCACAGCTAATTCTTGGAGAATGTGAGCAACCAGGATAAGATCCTAAGAAACACACCTAGAGTGGAATCAGAGTGTAAAAGCCAGTCTCCTTCATTGCTTGTCTTTAATAAAGAAAATATGATTCCAATTAGGTGTTCTACTTGTCCCGTTCATCCGACAATGGCACACTCTCTCATGCAAAAGGAGGAGCATAGGGTCCACTAACATTAAGGCCGGGAAAATTGCTATAATAATAATTTTTTACATTTGTATTGCAAAGCACTTTCTCACACCCATTATAGTTTCATCTTCACATCACTCCAAGAGGGAAGGAGAATAAGGAATTACTATCCCTTCTTGACACTAGGAAAAACTCAGATCTAAAGAAGCTGTGATTTGCCCATGGGCACACAGGTAATTTACTAAGTCTCCTAACTTCGACCACTTTTTCCACTGCACCACAGGGCTCTATGCTCACTGATGGATGGACTTTATTGCCTTTATGGAAACTCAAAAGGCCAGAAGACCCCAGGTCCCATTAATGCTCAGCCTCAAGGCCAGAGCCAATAACCCATTGTCCCCAAGTAGTTTTCTTCCAAGAAAACTATCTAAGGCCCCATAATGATGCCCCTTTTATCCATGCAACCTGAAGCATGAACAAATAAGGACAGCTGATTTTTACTACCATCTCCCTACTCAGCTCTCTTCTCCCTTACTCTACCTTATGACTCTCTAAAACATTCCAGCCCAGAATTTGATGAGCACAGTATAAACATGTCAAATCAGCCTCGACTTTGACCAACAAGGCATTGCAACCATACAAAGGGTGCCATCAAATAAGAAGTCAATTTAAAAACTGCAGTTCCAATATGGGATTTGCACTAGAGGTCCCCTCCAGCTCTAAATGTCATTATCCTCTATCCTCTAACTTCTCAATAGGACTTCTTGGGACCCTTTATTTAGTATCCAAACCTTGAAAGCATCTCCAACAGCAATACCTCCTCCCCTTTTCACAGGGAGTTACCAGTCATTATCAGATAGTAGGAGGGAATGAAGAGGGTGGGGGAACTGTTTTGAGCTCTTTCCAGAAGATGCATCATGTGAAAAGAGGGAAGGTAAGGGAAAAGGGGGCCTCTACTGCCCTTCCTCGTTCTAAAATAAATGGGTGCCAGACAGCTTCTATGGTGGGGAAAAAAACAAGTTTGCAAACACACTTACTTCTGGGAAGACACAGCTGCACACCCCCTTTTTCAGTCTGGCCCAGTCCACCTGGGCTCCACCCATTGCTCGGTCGTCGGGAGTGGAGGGGTGGGACTTAAGCAGGGTCTCCAATACTACTGAGGACTTGCGGGGAGGGAGTGGGAAGATGGAGAAATTGCAAGGATCTGGCATCCCGAAACAAACGGGATGAAGGAAGCCTTGTTCTTTTGCGTTAGTTTCCCTCTCCCTAGATTCCCTCTTACACAGGTCAGGAGTAGTGCTATGCCATGTCCAACTCCGCTAGAGGCTCAGAACGAAGTCTGTCGTAGAAATGGGACGCTAGAGGGGAAACCTCCCTAGCCTCCTCTTCGCAAACCCTGAGACTCGGGAGGAAACGGGGCGCCCTCCGGTGGCGGGGCCAGAGCGGGCTCACAAGACACATGGAAGATATATTGGTGGATGTGGGAGCTAAGGTTCCGTTCAAGTCACGGGAACTCTCTCGACCTGGGTTCTTCCTTTTCCTGTGGACAGTCTCCACTCAGGCCAGGAGTTTCCATTTCCCTAGCTCGCACCCTCAAGCTCGGACCTTAGGCTGGAGAGAGGGCGGATAGCGGGCCCAAACTTCCAGTGGGCTCAGCTCAGGGCCGCCCCTTCTAGCCTAGCCCGGTTCAGCCCCGTCCTGTCCCGTCCCGTCCCCTCCAGTCCAGTCCTCCCTTGCCCCTAATCCTAAGGCAGGCCAACCTGGACTTACCGCTCCTTGGTTCTGGGCTCCCAGATACCCACTGCAGACGCCGTAGGTCCGGGGTGCTACCCCCGCCTCACCGAGCAATCACCGCAACCCCTAACCGGTACCTCTGGGGCATCCCCGAGGGGATCGCTCCCTCCGGGCCCGAAGAGCCCGCGGGACGCCCGGCCACAGCTCTAGCCCGGGACAGGGCTCAAGCTGCAACCCACATGACCGCTCAGCCTCTCAGTTCCAGCCCCAGTCCTGCTCCAGCTCCGGGTCCCGGTCCTCCTCTCCTGGGCCGGGCGGTGGCTCGGGCTCCTCCCACAGCTGGGGGAGGGGAGCCGGAGAGGAGGGAAGTAAGGAGGGAGAGGCGGAGCGCTTCCTGGAGGGACAAGGGGGACTCAGTTGAGCTCCCAAACCCCGGCAGAAGCGAGGCCTCTGTCCCACACTGGTGTGAGCAGCTGGCACACCGCTGGGGCTCCAAGCCTCCCACAGCTGGAGCGCCTCTGGCCACGCCGAGCCTTCGAGGCAGGAATGCTCTACTTCCGAAGGTACCCTGGCGGAGCTCCCGGGCGCGTTCGATGCTGGAACGCTCTTCTCAAGGTTCGCGGCTGGAAAGCTCAGAGCTTCCGCACGCTGACTGGCAGTCGGGGCAACTCCCGCTCTGATCGCTCCCGGCGGACCCAAAGCTGCGTGCCCACCCTTCGCCAGCGGCAAGCAGCGGGTTCTCCCGAGGTTGCTCTCGCAGTAGCTGGCCGCCGCCGATCTCAAAGAACACACTGCTGCCAGTCTGTGGCCAGACGCAACGAAACCGAGGGGTGGGGTGGGCCCAGCTCACGCAGCACCCCTGCCTGCAGGGGCGCCCCACAGCGAGGTAGACAGCAACTCTTCAGTTACGCCTCGATCTATTGTGTACAACTCAGCCCTGCTCTGGGTACTGATTTCATTCCGCACCCTAAGGAAATGCCTCCCAGCTGAGATCCCGAGAGAAATGGGAAAGACAGGGACGTTGTTTGGGCCATATTATTAGTGTAGCTGTTTCTACTAGGAAGGATTTCAGCATCTTCGTGCAGCCAGAGACTTGGAGGACGACACAGATTCCTCCCGTGTGGTATGCTGCCCAAAGCCTCACCGTTGGTAAAAACCCGGTCAGAACAGCTGCCTGGGGCCTCTTTAATATAACGGCAATTAGCTTCGTCTTTGGTAATTAAGTAAAGCAAGTCGAGGCGTCCCTCTCCTCAACAGCACCTATTCTTCAAAGAAGGAACACAATTTTTTACAAAACTGTACACTAAAAACTACACACAGGTGTGCAATTCACTTATTCATACGCACAAGCTGATATCCATGTCTGTACGTGCACAGGATGCACATTTACAGGATTCTATATGCAGTATAGGCAAACTTCCATTAGCTGGCTATTGGGGGGTGGGGGAATGCTGCTGCTTTAATTTTTCTGGGTAACAGCTACACCTTATTGTTGCACATCCTTCGAAAGTACATTAGTCACTTTCCTACTTCGGTGGATTTTTCTTTGTTTAGAATCTAGAGCTACTCTTATTGTCCATGCTTACCTCCCACACTAGGTATGACCTTTTCCTCCCTCCTCCGACATCCTCACCATCCTCATCATAGCTTTTTTTCGTACTATTCCCTCCCCCGATCTGAAGCTGTCCATCCCTTGAGACCCAGCTCAAGCTCCACCTCTTCCTGAAGCGTGCCCCAGCTGCAAACATCTCTTGTAGAATCTCAAAACCTTAGCGACAATCTTACCTCCTGCTCTACAGTCAACAAATTCAAATTGAACCTACAATTCTTAAGTGCCTGCTACATACAAGACAAGTGCTACTAGGGATTCAAAGACTGAAGAAACTCAGAATAAATCCCTGTCCTCAAGAAACTTGCATTTTACTAGATGCTGACTTTCCCCCCAATAACATACTACTGCTACAACACCTCTGTGTGTGTACGTGTGTCTGTCTCTCTTTGTCTCTTTCTCTCTGTGTCTATCTGTCTCTGTCTCTCCCTGTCTCTGTCTCTTTCTCTCTCCCTGTCTGTCTCTGTCTCTCTGTCTCTTTCTCTCTCTGTCTCTCTTTGTCTTTTTCTCTGTCTCTGTTTCTCTCTGTGTGTGTCTGTCTCTCTTTCTCTCTGTGTCTGTCTCTATCTCTCTGTCTCTTTCTCTCTTTCTATCTCTCCCTGTCTGTCTCTGTTTCTCTCTTTCCAATCCTCCTTGCTGTCCATTGAAAAAGATGATGCTTCATCTCCTGACTGGGTATTTTCACTTTCCTCCATGCCTGGAATGCTCTTCCTCACCTCTGCCTCCTGACTTCTTTGACTTCCTTCAAGTCTTAATTGAACAGCAATCCAATTCTTCTTCATCCAAGTGCCTTCCCTCAGTATATTTCATATTTATCCTGTAGATAGCTTGTTTGTACATAGTTGTTTGCATGAGGGCAGCTAGGTGGTGCAATGGATAGAGCACCAGTGCAGGAGTCAGGAGGACCTGAGTTCAAATCTCACCTCAGACACTTAACACTCACTAAACTGTGTGACCTTGGGCAAGTCACTTAACCTCAATTGCCTCATCCTGGGTCATCTCCAGTCATCCTGATGAATATCTGGTCACTGGATTCAGATGGCTCTGGAGGAGAAGTGAGACTGGTGACCTGCACAGCCCTCCCTCACTCAAAACAAAGTCAAGTAAGTCATGTCATTAATTTTCTAATGGCATGATCTTCTTTGGCAATGAAGGACGAATGTGTTTGTGTGTTGTTTCCCTTCCCCCAACTGGGAGCCCCCTGAGGGCAGGGCCAGTCTTTTTCTTTTCTTTGTGTCTCTAACACTTAGCATTGTGTCTAAAACAAAGCAGGTGCTTATTGAGGGACTGAAGGGAGAGGCATGGTCAGGTATATTTTTAGAAAGATTAGACCCAGAAGTTTTGTCACACAAGTAGCTAGGGACAAAGCTAAGATATAAATCTGGAACCTCTGGTTCTCAATCCAGTGTTTTCTCCCACACGTTTCTACTTTGTTCTGTAGCCCTGTCTGTAAATCCTTGTTTGTCATTTGGTTCCTACTGCCTGGAATTGTTAGCTACCGTGTTCCTGCATTTATGTGTTTTATTTCCCCAAAGAAACCATAAAGTCCATGAGGTAGAAGACTTTGTCTTGTGCCTCTGTCTTCCCTACGTAGGGCCTACCACCAGATTGGGCATGCACTGCAGGTGCTCAGTAACTATTTGTCAGTTTATTGCTTGAGGCTCTAGAAGTCCTGGGGTAAAGACCTGAGAGTGAAGAGGTATTGTGGATCAGGGCTTCTTCACCTGGGATCCCTGAGGAGTCTGTGGATGGGTTTCAGTGAGTTAGTGAATTTGTTTTTAATGTTTTGATAACTTTATTCTAAGACAATTGATTTCCTTTGTAATTCTTCGTGTTTTACAAAAGGTACACATTTAAAAACATTTTGCAGTTGATAGAACACCAGTCCTGATGTGGGGTAGGAGGACCGGGACCTTTGGTGTGATGGCTGCCAAGCCATTTTCCTGGCTTTTTCCACCTTTGGTGTCCACTTTGATGTTCATCAGATGAGTCAAACCAGGTTGAAGGTAACCAAGGGATGTCAAACCCATTGGGAGTTAAGGGGGTGTCTGCCCCAAGCATGTGAAGACTTCATCTGGTACAATGGGCAGATGAGAACAATTTGTTCCAATGGCCATGAATGCAGATGAAGCAGGTGATATGGAATGCTTAGAGTTTGGTTAGACACCAAGATGTCAAGGTCATCCACTACATCCTGAGCCATTGCCAGTTGTCTTGACTTTGTCCTGCTATTGGACTATGATGACTCTGGAGGAGAGAGTGAGACTGATGATTTTGTGCAACTCTGCCTCACTTAAATCCAATTTATGCACAAATCAAAAGATATCACCCATACCATTTTACTACTGGTAATCATTTAATATAAATTTTGGACTTTAATAAGGGCTGGAGCTTGAATTAAGAAGAGCCTGCACCTAACAGTCTCTTTGTTCAATGAATTAAACTCAGAGAATACATCTTCCTATGTCAACAAAACCAGATGGGCTGACTTAGCATTTTATACGAGACCCTTAACCCAAGACACTATCTTGAATAATGGGACGTTTTCCATAACTTAATATTTTGCGGACATATGCTATGTTATGGCATGTTAATGGTAAAGGAAACACAGATATCCTGGGTTGTAATTTCAATTAAAACTTTGTCAACTCTGTTATCTTATTGTATTTACAAACTATGCAATTAAGAAATTCCTTTCTCATGGTCTAGTTAATCACTCATGGAGACCATAAATCTGAAGGACACAGACCATCTTGGATTGTCCTAAACAGATTTAAGCCTGGTCATTCCTGTAACAGTCAGTCAGAAGTTTTCTGGCTCTGTGATCATGTAATCACTAGCTTTAAGGGAATAAACTGGATGCATTTAGCCTGTTTGCTTTTTTTCTTAACCAAACTTTCAGGTTGACACTATTATGCCTCAAAGTCCTGTAGTGACAGGCAAGTGATGAAGCAGCAGGTGTGGATACACTCGGAGCTGTAGTCACAACCCTGCACACAGATGGCCCAGGCCATAGGGTCATTTCTTGTTGAGGGCCAGGGTGGAGTGCGGTTGACAAGACTAGGATAGTCCTTCGGGGAAACTATTCTTTGAGATAGTGCTCATTATCATCCAGAATGGTTCTCCAGGCCCCCCAGATGTTGCTGTCTCTGTGAGACAAACAAGAAAATTACAGAAAACAAGGGATATGTAAAATAGATGCCCCTAGGCTCACAGTCTGATTAAATCAGTCTTATAAGAATGATCTAATCACCCTGACTGATTTAATCACTAGGGTGGAGACAAGCAGAATGTCCCATAAGCTTGCAGTTTCTGTCTATAAATACCCAGACCCTCAGATCAATAAACAGAGTTGGTCTTTCTTCTCCCACCTCCCATGTCTTTGTTCTTCACCACATCACCGAGCTATGTAGGGATGCAGGCCATCCGCTACAGTTTCTCACTGGAAGCAGCAGAGGGGCTAGGCAGATCCTTGGGTGTCTAAACAGCCTTTGAAGGATAGCACTACTCACCTTCTGGTATGAGGAAGGGGGCTCAAAAAGGTGCCCTAAAAGCTGTCTGCTTACCCAGCCCTGATCTGATTCCTGTGACAGGCAGAGAATCCCACTCTGTGGTTGAGACATAAAAAAATGTACAAAATGTAAAAAAAAAAAATCTGTAAATATGATTCCACTCACCATCAGTCCATGGAACATGCACACTTATAGGCAATACAAAATCCAGTAGACCTGAAAGATGAACTGTTCTTATTGCAAGAGAACTCAATAGGTATTGCATCCAAACAGCACCTCTGAATGAAACAAGGCTGGCAAATGAAGGCCAGCTTATTGAAGTTGAAGCTGGATACACATTTTTCTGGAATGGGCGCAGTTAAGCAGAGCACCATGAAACTGGAGTAGGTTTTACAATCAAAACTAATCAAATCAGCAAGTTGGTATGCCTGCCAAAAGGAGTGAATGACAGGCTCATGACAATGTGATTGCCACCTGCAGGAAAACGCCATGCCACCATCATCAGTGCCTATGTTCCCACCATGATGAACCCTGATGAGGTCAAAGAAAAATTTTATGAAGAACTAGAGACCCTTATCATCAATGTGCCAAAAGAGGACAAACTTATAATTTTGGGTGACTTTAATGCTATAGTAAACTCAAGACTACCAGATCTGGCAAGGAGTCCTAGGGAGGAATGGAGTTGGAAACATCAACAACAGTGGTCTTTTATTGATAAAGACTTGTGCATCACATGACCTCATTACCAACACTGTTTTCCATTTACCTAAATGCAATAAAAGTTCATGGATTCACCCCTGCAGCAAATATTGGCATCTAATAGACGATATGATTGTAAGGAGAAGAGACAGACAAGATGTGAGTGACAAACACAACGTGTGGTGCAGAGTCCTGGACTGATCATAGACTTATCCTTTCCAAGCTAAATATTCACATTCATCAAAAGTACTGCCCCCAAGGCAAAATGACTACCAGAAGAATTAATGTCAACAAATCAGAGTTCTTCTCTGAACATGAACAGTTTGTTGCTAACTTGGAGGGAAAATTGAAGCAACACACAGTTGGCAACAGTAGAGCAGAAAAGGAGTGGACAGCTTTCAGAGATTTGATGCACAGCACTGCATTTGCTCATCTGGGTCAGAACACTCTCAAATACCAAGAGTGGTTTGATGAAAATGTCAGAGAAATCCAGAAACTGCTAAATGAAAAACAAGAACTCCACAGAATTTACCAGCAGGATAGTTCATCCATCTCTAAGAAGGCAGCATTTAATTCCTTCAAAAGTAAAGTATAAGCAAAGCTTAGAGAGATGCAGGATTCCTGGTTCAGTAAGAAGGCAGATGAAAATCAGTTTTACACTGATAATAACAATCCAAAGAGATTTTATGATTCCCTGAAAGCTATTTATGGACCAAAAACCTATGGTTTATCACAACTACTCAGTACTGATAGAGCCACATTGATTAATGATAAGGACACAATCCTAGAGAGATGGGCTGAACACTTCTATAGTGTTTTCAACAGACCATCATCAGTCAATGCTGAGGCCATTGACCATTTTCCTCAGGTGGAAGTCAATCCCTCCTTAGCTGAATTTCCAACTGAAGAAGAGATTTTAAGGGCCATTAGGCTCCTTTCATGTGGCAAAGCACCTGATGCTGATTATATTCCAGGTGAGATTTACAAGGTAAGGGGACCATTACTTCATACAAAAATTGACTGAAACATTTCAGGTTATATGACAAGAGGAGGTTATCCCCCAGGAGTTCCAGGATGCCTCCATTGTCCATCTCTATAAAGGTAAAGGGAACAGATTATCCTGTGCCAATCACAGGGAGGTCTCTCTCAGTCATTGCTGGCAAGATTGTTGCTACAGTCCTTAATAGACTGGTCCTTCATCTGGAAGATGATCATATACCTGAGAGCCAGTGTGACTTCAGAAAGGACTGAGGAACATTTGATATGGTGCTTGCTGTCCCTCAACTCCAGGAGAAATGCCAGGAGCAGAACAGAGTTCTGTACACAATATTTGTAAATCTTTTTTTATTAATAAATTTATTTATTTAACTTTTTACATTCATTTTCACAAAATATTGGGTTCCAAATTTTCTCCCCATTTGTCCCCTCCCCCTACCCTATACATCGAGCATTCTAATTTTCCCTATCACCAATCTGCCCTCTCTTCTATCATCTCTCCCTTCCCTTGTCCCCATCTTCTCTTTTGTCCTGTAGGGCCAGATAATTTTCTATTCCCCATTACCTGTATTTCTTATTTCCTAGTAGCAAGAACAATATTCAACAGTTGTTTCTAAAACTTTGAGTTCCAACTTCTCCCCATTCCTCCCTCCCCACCCATTTCCTTGGATGGCAGTTAGTTCAATATAGGCCATATCTGTGTAGTTTTGCAAATGACTTCCATAATAGTCGTGTTATGTAAGACTAACTATATTTCCCTCCATCCTATCCTGCCCCCCATTGCTTCTATTCTCTCTTTTGATCCTGTCCCTCCCCAAGAGTGTTGATTTCAAATTGCTCCCTCCTCCCATTGCCCTCCCTTCCATCATCCCCCCCACCCTGCTTATCCCCTTCTCCCCTACTTTCCTGTATTGTAAGATAGGTTTTCATACCAAAATGAGTGTGCATTTTATTCCTTCCTTTAGTCGAATGTGATAGGAGTAAACTTCATGTTTTTCTCTCAGCTCCCCTCTTTTTCTCTCCAGTAAAAAGTCTCCTGCCTACCTCTTCTATGAGAGATAATTTGCCCCATTCCATTTCTCCCTCTCTCCTCCCAATACATTTCTCTCTCACTGCTTAACTTCATTTTTTAAAGATATGATCCTATCCTATTCAATTCACTCTGTGCTCTCTGTCTGTGTGTGCATGCACGTGTGTGTGTGTGTGTGTGTGTGTGTGTGTGTGTGTGTGTGTGTAATCCCACCAACTACCCAGATACTGAAAAGTTTCAAGAGTTACAAATATTGTCTTTCCATGTAGGAATGTAAACAGTTCAACTTTAGTAAGTCCTTTATGACTTCTATTTGCTGTTTACCTTTTCATGCTTCTTTTCATTTTTGTGTTTGAAAGTCAAATTTTCTTTGTAGCTCTGGTCTTTTCATCAAGAATGCTTGAAAGTCCTCTATTTCATTGAAAGACCATATTTTCCCCTGAAGTATTATACTCAGTTTTGCTGGGTAGGTGATCCTTGGTTTGAGTCCTAGTTCCTTTGCCTTCTGGAATATCCTATTCCACGCCCTTCGGTCCCTTAATGTAGAAGCTGCTAGATCTTGTGTTATTCTGGTTGTATTTCCACAATACTGGAATTGTTTCTTTCTAGCTGCTTGCAATATTTTCTCCTTGACCTGGGAATTCTGGAATTTGGCCACAATGTTCCTAGGAGTTTCTCTTTTTGGATCTCTTTCAGGCGGTGATCGATGGATTCCTTCAATACTTATTTTGCCTCTAGTTCTAGAATATCAGGGCAGTTTTCCTTGATAGTTTTATGCAAGATGATGTCTAGGATCTTTTTTTGATCATGGATTTCAGGTAGTCCCATAATTTTTAAATTGTCTCTCCTGGATCTATTTTCCAGGTCAGTTGTTTTTCCCATGGGAAATTTCACATTCTCTTCCATTTTTTCATTCTTTTGGTTTTGTTTGGTGATTTCTTGGTTTCTCCTAAAGTCATTAGCCTCCATCTGTTCCATTCTAATTTTGAGAGAACTATTTTCTTCAGTGAGCTTTTGAACCTCTTTTTCCATTTGGCTCATTCTGCTTTTGAAAGCATTCTTCTCCTCATTGTCTTTTTGAACCTCTTTTGCCAATTGAGTGAGCCTATTTTTCAAGGTGTTATTTTCTTCAGCATTTTTTGGGGTCTCCTTTACCAAGGTATTGACCTGTTTTTCATGCTTTTCTTGCATCTCTCTCATTTCTCTTCCCAGTTTTTCCTCCACCTGTCTAACTTGATTTTCAAAATCCTTTTTGAGCTCTTCCATGGCCTGAGCCTATTGAATATTTATTTTGGATGTTTGGGATACAGAGGCCTTGACTTCTATGCCTTTCCCTGATGGTAAGCATTGTTTTTCCTCATCAGAAAGGAAGGGAGGAGATATCTGTTCACCAAGAAAGTAACCTTCTATGGTCTTATTTTTTTTTCCCTTTTCTGGGCATTTTCCCAGCCAGTTACTTGGCTTCTGAGATTCCTCTCCATCCCTACCTTGCCTCCAGATACACCCAGCTAGTGCTTGGGGTCTGAGATTCAATTGCTGCTTCCCAGCCTCAGGGCTTTCAGTGGGGCAGGGCTGCTATTCAGTGTGAGATTAAATTCAGCTGCTCAGGTTGAGGCAGGGCTGCCACACAGGGCTCAGTTCCCTCAGGGGGTTTATGCAGAGACCTTCAACAATGAATCCAGGCTCCTGTCTGCCTTGGGAGCTGCTGTCTGCCTTGGGAGCTCCTGTCCACTGCTGCTGCCTCCTGAGGGGACCTGAGTTATGAAGACACCCCGCTCCCCTCTCAGCCAGCCCAAAGGGCTTTCTCACTGACCTCTGCCCCTGAGGGTGGAGGAACCTTCGCAGTGGCTGGAGATTCCGTCCCTGAAGCCTGCTCGGATCTGCTTCTCTCGGTGCTGCGTGGCCAAGGCAGGGCTGGGCTCCACTTCAGGTCTGGTGTGCAATGGACCTTTGGTGTTGGTTTTTCAGGTGTCTCTGGAACAGAAATCTCCTCCACTCTGTTGTTCTGTGGCTTCCGCTGCTCCAGAATTTGTTGGGAGTTCTTTTTTACAGGTATTTTATGGGCTGTGTGTTAGGAGCTAGCATATGTGTGTCTTTCTACTGTGCCATTTTGGGTCCTCCCCCTCAATATTTGTAAATGTTACCAAGGTCTTTGACATTGTTAGTCGTGAGGGCTTATGGAAAATTATGTCAATATTTGGTTGCCCAGAGAAGTTCATCAGCATTGTACACCAATTTCATGATGGCATGTTTGCCTAGGTTCTGGATGGTGGCCAATGCTCTCATGTCTTCCCAGTCACCACTGGAGTGAAACAGAGCTATGTGCTTGCTCCCATGCTTTTTAACATGATGTTTTCAGCCATGTTGTCAAATGCTTTCAATGAGGATGAACACGGCATCAAGGTCAACTACTGCACTGATGGTAAATTCTTCAATTTGAAAAGGCTACAAGCCAAGACCAAAGTGGAGGGAGTGTTGGTGCATGATTTTGTGTTTGCAGATGATTGTGCACTCAATGCAGCCTCTAAAGCTGAGATGCAACAAAGTATGGATCAATGCTCTGCTACCTGTGCTTATTTTGGCCTAATAATCAACACTAAGAAAACGCAAGTGCTCCATCAGCCACCACCACCATCCATATGTGGAACCATTGATTACAATGAATGGAGAAGTTTTGATTGCTGTGGATAAGTTCACCTAGGTTGGTAGTGTACTTTCCAGGGATGTACACATTGATAATGAGATTGATACACACATTGCCAGAGCTAGCCCAGTGTTTGGGAGGCTCCAAAGAAAAGTTTGGGAGAGAAGAGGTATTAGATTCACTACCAAATTGAAGGTCTACAGAGCTGTTGTGCTGAGCCCTGGGAGTTGCTTTTGTTGAGGAAATCCTTGATCTGAGTCTGATTCATTGCCCTTTCCTTTTTTGTCCTTAGAGTTGAGCACAGAGATGTCTTCATTCATTCATGATTCTTTAATAATAGCTCATATTTATATACAAAGTATTTTACATATATTCTCTTCTAGTTAATTGAAGTTTTATTTCCTGCACACACACACACATTTCTGTATATAGGCAACTATTTTGGGAGGTTCAGAGAAATATTTTTGTATCCTGATCTAGAGTGAGATACCACGAGGCAACTGAGTGTTTTCTTGTGTCCATATATTTATAGAGACCCAGGTTTCTCCAAATAGAGAGTTATTCTTGCACATTCCATCATTCTATGTGTAAGTTTATTTTTATATACACACACACAGGCTCATATGTCATTGGTAAAAACACCCTTTCAGAAAGACAGACCTGGCAGTTTGGGTATATTTACCCGCAGGGATAAAGCTGTTCATTCATTCATGTGAAATCTCTCCAACCCCCCTACCCCACCCCAAGAGTTTGGGGAATACCTTGGGACCTGGTTTCCCTAGGGCTTGCCATGCCCAAGCACTCT